>OU612046.1:77649998-78083436 GCA_914767935.1 Coremacera marginata
TATTATTATTATTATTATTATTATTATTATTATTATTATTATTATTATTATTATTATTTTTATTATTATTATTATTATTATTATTATTATTATTATTATTATTATATTATTATTATTATTATCATTATTATTATTATTATTATTATTATTATTATTATTATTATTATTATTATTATTATTATTATTATTATTATTATTATTATTATTATTATTATCATTATTATTATTATTATTATTATAATTATTATTATTATTATTATAATTATTATTATTATTATTATTATTATTATTATTATTGTTATTATTATTTTAATTATTTTTATTATTATTATTTTTTATTATTATTATTATTATTATTATTATTATTATTATTATTATTATTATTATTATTATTATTATTATTATTATTATTATTATTATTATTATTATTATTATTATTATTATTATTATTATTATAATTATTATTATTATTATTATTATTATTATTATTATTATTATTATTATTTTTATTATTTTTATTATTATTATTTTTATTATTATTATTATTATTATTATTATTATTATTATTATTATTATTATTATTATTATTATTATTATTATTATTATTATTATTATTATAATTATTATTATTATTATTATTATTATTATTATTATTATTATTATTATTATTATTATTATTATTATTCAAAATACATTAGTACAATAAGAGATAAGTTATTTTATAGTGTAACAATAAATACATTCAATAGTAATATGATAACAACTGTTTCATTTACTTAACTATGGATACATTAATTAAATTACATTCATTAATTAAATTAATTTACTTAACTATGGATACATTATATTATTAAAAAGAATATAATTTGCTCTTAAATTTAATATAATAACACATTAAAGAGTTACCAGAAAATATTATAAGAATTTATGAATTTTAAGAATTTCAAAGAAGTGAGAACAGAAAAGGAAAGAATGAAAACTTTATTAGGAAGAAAAATAAGTTAGAACCTCTTTGTTTTACCCTTTTACCCCTGTTTTACCCTCATTTATCGTCAAACCCACTTTGGCTGATTCCTTTTCGATAGCGGTGAAAGCAGCAGTAACATGTCTCTTGGTTCTGCCGACAATATCAATATAATCAGCGTACGCATGGAGCTGGACATCTTTGTAGAAAATGGTGCCATTACGATGCACACCGGCCTTTCGGACGATCCCCTCCATGATGATGTTGAAGAGATCGCAAGACAGTGGATCGCCTTGCCTGAAGCATCTTTCGGTATTGAAGGTTTCGGAGAGGTCATTTCCTACCTTGACGGAGTTGCGTGTGTTGCTCAACGTCATTCTGCAAAGTCTAATCAACTTTGCAGGTATACCGAACTCAGACATTGTTGCGTACAGGCAATTCCTTTTCGGGCTATTGAACGCAGCTTTAAAATCGACAAAGAGATGGTGTGTGTCAATTCGATTTTCGTGGGTTTTCTCCAGGATTTGTCGTAGCGTGAAAATCTGGTCTATGGTGGACTTACCAGGTCGAAAGCCACACTTATAAGGTCCAATCAGTGTTTTTGTAATCGGCTTTAATCTTTCACACAGTACGCTTGAGACAACCTTATATGCGATGGAAATAAGCCTGATGCCTCTATAACTAGCGCAGATTGTAGGGTCTCCTTTCTTAAGTATAGGGCACATTACACTGAGGTTCCAATCGTCGGGCATGCTTTCTGCTAGCCATATTTTGCTGATGAGCTGATGCATCAATTCATCGCCGCCGGTTTTAAACAATTCAGCTGACAGGCCGTCAGCATCCGCTGCTTTATTGTTTTTGAGTCGTTGTATAGCAACTCGAACCTCTTCATGGCTAGGTGGTGATACTTCTACTCCGTCATCGTTGATTGGTGGCTCCGAACTGTGCTCTCCAATAGCGGCATTGGTGGAATCGTCGCCAGTAAGTAAATTGGAGAAGTGCCGTCTCCAAAATCTCAGCACACACTGTGTATCCATATTCAGATCTCCATTTTGTCTCTACAAGTGGATGCTCCGGGCTTGAAATCTTGGGTTAGACGCTTATCCTGTTGATAGAATTTTCGTGCATCCTTCTTGCCCTGGTATACCTCTTTTTCCTCACGCTCACGCTTTTCCTGCTCTCTTTTCTTGCGTCTTCCGGCGCCTCTCTTCCTTCCTCTTTTCACGGTAGTTTTCTCGCACGGCTCGCGTTGCAGCTTACTGCAGCGTGTTTCTGTATGCGGCGTTTTTTACTGCTGTCGCGATGCGACACTCCTGATCGTACCATTGGTTCCGAGGTTGCGGGCGCCGGAAACCAATGACTTCTTCAGCGGCAGCGCGCATGGAGTGGGATATATGCGCCCAAAGTCCGCCGGCGTCGTCGAGTCCAGAGGTTGGTTGGTTGAGCTTAACCGAGAGTTGAGCGGAGTAGGCTTCGGCAGACCGTTGTAATTGCAGCTTAGCGACATATAGCTTTCGTTGCATTCCTGTGCGTATGTTCTTCGCATTGCATAATCGCATGCGGATCTTGGCTGAAACAAGATAATGGTCGGAGTCAATGTTGACCCCCCGCAATGTACGCACATCTAGAACACTAGAGGCATGCCTTCCGTCGATTACAACATTTGGTTTCTCGTTTTTTGATCAGGGGACAGCCAGGTGGCCTTGTGGATGTCGAGGTGCTTAAATCTGGTGCTACTAACTACCATGTTTCGTGCCGCGGCGAAGTCGATCAGTCTTAGACCGTTGTTCGTGGAGGTCTCGTGAAGACTGAACTGACCGACAGTGGGGCCAAAGATGCCTTCCCTTCCGACTTTCGCATTAAAATCGCCGAGGACTATTTTCACGTCATGGACCGGAAGGTGGTCATATACGTCCTCAAGACTAGCGTAGAAAGCGTCCTTGATGGCTTCGTCCTTTTCCTCCGTCGGGGCGTGCGCGCAAATAAGGCTAATGTAGAAAAATGTTGCCTTGATGCGGATCGTGGCCAATCTTTCGTTCACAGGTGTGAACCAAGAAACAAGGTGGTGTAGTTTCCGGCTAACGACGAATCCACATCCGAATTCGCGCTTCTCCGCATGGCAGCTGTAGTAGATATCGCAGTGTGCTTGTTTAGAGCAGCCTTGCCCTTCCATCGCATTTCCTGGATGGCGGTGATGTCAGATTTTATTGTTTTGAGGGCTTCCGCCAGTTGGATAATGGCACCTTCCCTATAAAGGGTCCGGATTTTCCAGGTGTATATCCGTAAATCATTGTCCGTTTTTCGTTTGCGGTGGTCGTCAACGTAATTGGGGTTCTTATCCGAGGCTGGTTTAGTTTTCATTGGGCAGTAGTAATGTGGCGGGACCCAAACCCTGCGCACATTCCATGTTTAAGGTCTATGGATCGACCCGCCGCTCAAATTAGCCGTCAAACTGACGGATGCCAGTTTGCCGTTGCCCAGGGAACACCACTTGGAGGTTTGAGTCGACTTGAGACGATTTCGACATGGATAATGCTGGCCTCGCCAGGTTGAGGCGGTCAGACACGTTGCCATGTGAAGGTTCGCCCCCTGTTTCCCGATTAGACAAGTTACTTGACATTAAATTGACAGCACTTGCACTGAATTCAAATAAAAGCTTGAGTTTTTGACAAAAATATACCTTGTCGTTTACTTTTGAAAAAATCAAGCAGACTTAGCAATGTGATGTTACCAGCATCATATTCCGTCCTTATGTCATCCAACACCTTTACTACAGCTGAGGAACACCCATTCCCTGCTAGGAAACCAAACTGAAATGGGGAAAGGAGTTTCTTGTCCTGAATATGTCTATTTATTTGATGAGCCATTTGTTTTTCACTCATACTTTTTTCAGTATGTTTTCAGAGTTTTTCTTATTACATACTTTATTATCTGCCCACAAAGTTTATAAATATTTTTTACTATCGCTTTTTTTAATTATTTTTATTAAGATCATGTTTTTCCCAGATTTCAAAGTTTGGTGGACCAGAACTACGTTATCGACACTTGTTGACGGTTTCTAGCTATAAAAATCTTCAATTTTAGGATTTTAATAAGCATTTAACCTTCGTTTTCATGAAGATTTTTTTTTACACGGGCTTATATTATCTACCCGGGTAGTAGATAATAATGTATTCCATACATTTTGTATATGATTGTGGATGCGTTACCAGGAAAAATATTTTTAAAAGCTGTATGCTGCGAAAGATCGATGACAACGCTAATGATATTGACAGCCATGATAGTATTGATTATTTTTATTGTGAACTATTCCGAAATTAACCATCTTTAACAGAATCCTTAAGAATAAAAAACGCGTGCAGAGTGCGCCAAAAAAAGCTAAAGAAACCCAAATAACTTTTGTACAAGTGTAAATTTAGCAAAAACTGGTTCGCAGTTCGTTTTCTATTTAATTTTAACAAGAACTTAATCTTATAAATAAGCATAAAAGCTAAGTTGAAAGTTACATTAGTACTGATTTGAACAGATTACTATTTATCTAAAATTAAAGCATGGATACGGTATTTTAATAAATAAAAATAAAATAAAAAAAAAAAAAAAAAAGATGTCATTACTTGAATTTAAATAAAATGGTTGATTAACATTTTTATAGCTGGCAAACATTTTTATAATTATTGAACAAAAGATTTACACATTAGAACGAGAAATCACAATTAGATGTTGAATGTCACAATTACTGCAAGTAACTGGAAATAGCTTTTTTAAATTGCGTTGCATTGCTAATACACTGAACGTTATTGGGAAGCGAGTTCCAAAGACGGATCGCATTAACATAAAATTGATGCTCAGACATAAAGCAGGCGAATTTTGGTTGTAACAAACTGTTTCCTCGGTTAGACCTCAAAAATGTTAGCTTTTCGAATAAGTAAGGGGGTGCTTTGGTATTAATGATTTTGTGAAGTGCTACTAGTGTTCTCAAGCTCAGCAGATTATCGAATGTAAGACTAAAAATTTGTTTTGCATGCTGCGACACGTGATCGGTACGCTTAAGCCCAAATATGTAACGAGCAATATTATTGTACGCTACATTCATTTTTCGCTTGCTTGCAGCATCACAGTATGAATATATTTCACACCCATACAAGAGGGTGGGCACAAGATATGCCTTTGCCAGAAGCATTCTAATCCTTTGCGGAGTAAAACTTTGAGTTGCCCATAAGTTACGGAGCATCCCGTAAACTTTTCCTACCGTGGCATTTACATGATTGGACCATGTAAGCGTGCTATTGAAGATGATGCCCAGGTTTTTTGTAGAAGTCACAATCTCGATATATGAATCATTTAGAACAATTTTCGGAATACCAGAGATATTGGTGGCTTTCCTGCTGACTAAAAGGCATTTTGACTTATTTGGGTTTAAACAAAGACCATTAGCATGAGCCCAATTGTAAACTCGCTTAAGGTCAAGGTTCAAGCTGTCAACGCAGCTGTTAATATGATTTAATGGGCAACTTATATAAAGCTGAACATCGTCTGCGTACATGTGCACATGACAAGATTTTAAAATATTTGGCAGGTCGTTAACATACATGGAAAACAAAAGTGGTCCCAAAATGGAGCCTTGAGGAACCCCGCGGACAACTGGTAAGAATTCTGAGAAAATATTTCCAATATTTACAGATTGCGATCTCCCGGACAGATACGTCGACAGAAAACGAGTGGCAGTCGATGAAAATTTAAACATATTTGACAGTTTAGCGCAAAGAATGTGGTGGTCGACGGTGTCGAATGCTTTAGAGTGGTCAAGTAATACCAAGAAAGTAATCTCGTTGCGATCAATCTTTGTTCGAATCTCGTCGGACACATCAAGCAATGCAGTAACACAGCTTCGTTTAGGTCTGAACCCGGATTGTCTATCTGAAAGTAATGCATTTCTCAAAAGATGTTGATTAATTTGCTCGTGAATTAAGGATTCGAATACTTTAGATAAAAATGGCAAAATGGCAATTGGTCGGTAGTCGTTGCAAGTTTTTGGAATAGGGATTATTTTGGCTTTTTTCCAGCTTGTTGGAAACAAAGATGACATTATAATTGTATTGAAATGATGTGTAACGAAAGGAAGGAGTTTTGGCATAAATGCTTTTATAAATTTCGGATGCATCTTATCCAAACCAACAGCATTGGATTTTACTTTTAAACAGCACTGATAAACTGCATCTTGGGTGACACTGTTAAAACTAAAGCATGCACCTTGGCCTTGTTGAACTTCCGATAAATTGATTGGATTTGTTGTTTGCTTTGGCAAAGAAATATCAATAAATTTTTTGTTCAGACTATTTACATCGACGTCTACACCTGCTTGAGCAACAAGCCTGCCTACCCCAATTTGCTTTATTACCTTCCAGGTCTGATTTCCACCGATGGCCGAGTTATATTTGTACTCATAGTGTGATAGTTTAGCATTATTACAAGCCTTAACGACATTTTTCCTGCATTCCTTAAATATTCGGAGTAACTCTGGTGTTTTAAACATTTTCCAGCGTTTATAAGCTTTGTTTCGTTTCAAAATTAAATTTTTAATCATGTCTGTAAACCAAGGTGGTTGATCATGCTTGATGATTTTAGTTTTGATGGGGACGTATTTATCAAAAAGGAAGCTTATATTATTCTCTAAGAACGCCAATTGATCATCAACTGATGGCATGTAGTAAACTCTGGACCAGTCAATTAGGTCTAAATCAATACTTAGAGCATTATGATCAATGTTCTTAAAGTCCCTGTATGTTATTTTTTGTTCAGGGGTCTTGAAACTAAAATCATAGCAGAGAAAAATTAGGTCATGTTTAGAAAAAGCTGGGGCTGATAGCTGGTCATAAAGCAACACTTTGGAAGAATCACCGACGAAAATAAGATCTAGTAGAGTATTAACACTTTTTGTAAAATGAGTGGGCGTGGTACTGTTTACGGCTGCAAGGCCTAAAGCTCTCATATTGTCAGCTAGATGATTTTCCGTCAGTAGATTACTGTTAAAGTCTCCAGAAATAATTATATCAGTATATGAAGATGACAGATTTTCAATTTTTTCGAGTATATTTGTAGTGTCAATCCTACAGTTAGGCCTATAAACGTTACCAATAAGCAGTTTCTGGGAGTTGTAAACTATATCGAGGAAAATATATTCGAGTTTCTCATTTCCATTAGACTTGCAATTTAATTTGCACGAAATATTTTCTCGCACGAAGATGGCCACCCCGCCAGCATGTGTTCTTCTGTCTGCTCGAAAAACGTTAAATCCACTAACTTTGAAAACACTATCATTAACACATGGCTGAAACCAAGTTTCGGACACACATATAACGTCCATTTCTGAGTTACAAAAAATGTATCGAAACTCATCTATTTTATTGTTGAGGCTCTGAGCATTAATGTGACAGATATTTAATCCCTCCCTCTGCTTGTTTAATATTCGAACCATAGCAAAAACATTGTCTTTGGAATCGCTACGAATGTTATTTTGATTCATTATGCTTTAATAATAAGAGTTTTATAAGAATAAGAATATTATTATTAGCAACGCAGGTAAGCATAAAAATTTAGAAAATTGAATTTGAGTGTGATTTCGAAAGTAAATTAGAAACTTTATAAATGAAATGCAATAAATTAAATGTTTTAAAATAATAATAATAAATAATAAAGAAAAATAATAAATAATGAATTTTTTACTGCAGAAAGCAAGGTTGGAAAAATAACAAGAAATGAACATGTTATTATTGTTTGGATGACTAAGAAGATCCTGCTGCTGTTATTTTCAATGTTGTTGTGTTGAGTTGACAGAATCAGGTGCACGAAAAAACTGCTCTACGTTTGCTTCGCCTGTGTTGTGTTGGTAACTATTCTTCAAGAGCTGCGCTTCGCCGTTGAGGTGGTTCTTATCAGAAATGTATCCAACAACTTCATCTAGCTTTTTCATCGTGTCAACAAATATGGCGCTTTCGCTACCTTTAAGTTTTACATGCACAACACCACGACGGGTGAAAGCTGCAGCCAATAGATTCTGCTTTTTGAAACGCAGAGCGTGCTGCAAGATGACTGTATTTGCTTTCGTAAGGCCTTCATTCACAAACATTGGCTTGGTTGACTGAAAACCGGCATGATGCAGACGTAAAAAATCTTTACTCGTTCTTCGAAATTTTGCAACCGAGTTAAGAACAAAATTTCTGTCATACGCTGTGTCAAATTTCACTATAATGGTGGTATCTTTGTTGTTATTTTGAGTTGACATATTTTGATTGAGACGGAAAATAGCTCTTATGTTGGGTGGCTTGATGTTTGTGGAAGTGCATATTTGAGATAAAATACCTCGAAGATTTTCGCCTTCAGAGTAAGGCACACCATTAAGGCGCAGATCACAGGCAACGGCAGCATTATCTTGCTTAGCAAGTTGAGTTTTTAGCTCTTCTACCTCTTTCTTAAGAGCGACAACGTGAGAGGATTTGAAAATATCCACCTCAGCTCTAAGAGACACGATATCAGGTGCATTTTCTTCGAGGCGGCTTACTCTTACGGTGAGATCAGAGAGCTCTCTTTTAATATCCAAAACATTACGACGTAGCTCTTCTAAAATTCTCTTCTCACTTGCGTGGATGGCAGTAGTGAGTTTGCTATTTATTTCTTCGCTCTGTTTGAAGAAACGCGCATCCAGCATTTGGTTTAGCCTGTGCATAAATGAGTCGGCACCAGTCTCGAGCTGTGGTGCTGAATTGTCGTGGGTACCAAAGGCACGCTGGTTTGCAGTTGTTGGTGTAGGTGGTTTTGCAGAGTTACCATTTGCTCTCGCTGCTAGCTGTGGCTGGTTGGGAGTAAGTGGGGGAGAGCATATAGAATTTCTTCGGGCCTGAAGACATCCCTTGCATTTGTATGGTCGCTGATTTTTTTGCATAAATTCTAGGTCACTTTTATTTAGATTGACACAGTGGCAATGGAAGAATTCATTGCAGCCAACACATTTGATTTTCTTATCGTCATCCAAATGACGATCGACTCTGGCTAAACAGATGCACGGCATATTTAATAAACTTTGTTTTTTTTTTTTTTTTTAGTTAGCGACGAGTGAGAGAATAAGAACGAAGTATGAGGCTTGTGTTTGGTATGTTTGGGTGTATTTGTTTACTTTAACAGATGTTCTCTTATGATCGACTGAAACGACACTAGTTAAAACAGTTGTGCTTTGTATATATTGAGTGATTTGTTTTGTTTTGGTATTTTTTATTTTGTTTTTACAGATTATCAGTTAGTTTGAGCGTAGTTGGCAGTCGCTTATTTCTTTTTATTTTCTTTGTTTGGCACTTAAAATGACTATATCATGGCACTGACCGCTGATTTAAAAGTTGTTTAACAAATTTAAAGATTCCAGTCCATTTGTTAATCGCTCTCAATTTTAATTACTAAACTTTAGCGCGAAAATCGACAATTTGCGGGAGCGCACTCAATACACGTCCGCACACACCTCAATGCTCAATTTTTTTTTTTCTAAAATCAAGAAAATTTTGCGCTAAAGTCATCATATCCTATATTTAAAGATGCACTTTTCTTAGTTTAAATAAGTATTATTCTAAAACTGAGGACATTTCCTTTGATTAAAGAAAACTTACTTAAACTAAGGAAAGTTCCATCTTTAAATATAGGATATGATGACTTTAGCGCAAATTTTTCTTGATTTTAGTAAATTATTTTTTGGGGTGATTTTTAACTTTTCGAAAAAAAACTCTTTTTGTTAGTGTTGTATTAAAAGAAAATATAAAAAAATACAAATTGAAAAAATTTCAATGAAATCTTGTGGAAATATTTTCTTAAACTATACCAAATAGAGAACAAAAATTTTCCATAAAAAAAAATATAAAAAAATCGAAAAACATATATTTCTCACTCGGAGTAACTTTAATAATTCTAGAAAAATATTTCTTGTTTTCATCCGAAATATTATTGAATTCCAGGCTTGTCAACATACGGTTTTTTCCCTTCCGTTTTTTATTAGGTTTGATTGAGGTATTTAAACGAAAAAGTCCCCAAAAGTCGACAAATGCTCTCATTCTTTTATACCTATTCTTTTACACCCTAATTTCATTTATTTATTCCTATACGAATATACGAACATTACATTTTTTGCACATTTTAGAACGTGGCTTCTACGTAACTTGTATGAACATGTTTCGATGAATGTCGGCACGGGTTATCGTGCTTCAAATGAGCTGAAATATAGTTTTCTTGTGTTTTAAAGATAAATGAGTGAAATATTCTTCTAAATAAACAACATTATTTTTGTTATTCTTTTTTAAAAAAAGTAAAATATTTTGACATAAATGCTTATATATCTACCCAGGTAGAGCATATGAATATAAAAATACAAATTTACCAAAAAAGTGTGAAGAACAATTTTTAAAAATTTTTATTTACTATTTTCGGAAAGAAAACGAAAATTTAATAACAGTCGAAAGTAGAGATGTGCGCGTGAGTGGTTTTGGCTCACGATCACGCACGCTCACGTTATGTTTTTTCTTATCACGGGCGCTCACGAATAAAATTATTTTTTGACTCACGATCACGCACCCTCACGATGAGTTTTCTTCTAATCACGCACGCTCACGATTAAAATTATTTTTTTGACTTTTTTGACTCACGATCACGATGCATTTTTTGACTCAGGAGTGCTTACGAATAAAAGTGTTTAGCTTTGGAGACGCTTAATCATGAAAATGTGTAAAGAACTTCGTTGTCGCTTTATTAGAAGTGGTCAGTGTTGCATTTTTTATGCAATTGGTAGAAAAAACGTAAAAAAAATCATTACTACATTTTGCACAGATTTAAAAAATAAAGATAAGCAAGTCAAGTCGTGACACGAAGAAATTTAAGTCACGCACGAGGAAAATTTAATCACGCACGCTCACGAATATTTCGTGATTTTTTTTTTTATGGGTTCACTCACGATCACGACGTGATTTGTCGTGACACGACGTGGATAGTTTTTATTTTTGCCTTAAAACATAAAAATCAAAACTTACCAGTTATTTAGTGCTCAAAAAAATATAGGTCAGATTTTGCTTTTTATTTTTGGCTGAAAAAAATAAAAATCGAAACTTACCAGTTATTTATTTATTTACCAGTTATTTAGTGCTTATTTAGTTTTTTTGCTTTAAAAAATAATAAACAGAAATAATTATTATTTTTTGCTCAAAATTTTAAGTCACAATTTTAAAAATCAATACGAAAACATGTTCTTTAATGTGAGAGGAGTATAATGGTACCTTCAAAACCGCGGTAAAACAATTTTTTTCACACTGCTTTTTTGGTTTCAAAATCTAAAAATAATTATTATTTACAGTCTCTGCTTTATTTATCTGTTGGAGCTGGTTGTTTGTTGAACTGTAGAGGAAATTTGTAATACTCCAAGTATAATTTCAACACAATGCTCTGACTAGTCTTAAACCAAATTGAAGACAATTTTTTCTTTTTTTCAGTGTTTTTATTACAAAATAAAGAAATTAAGGAAAATATTCATAATTTAATTAAAAAAAGAAATTTTAAAAACTTGCAAAAAATTTCATATAGTTCAAATATTAAGTAACAAAATTGTAGCATAAGAAAATATATAAAAATTATCTGATACTTCCGCGGACATGGCTGTTTTATAACATAATAAGCATGTCCGCGGAACTATCAGTTCCGACAGTTCTTTGTATTAGTGGAAAGTAATATAAGCATTCTAAATATCATTTCATGATTGTCTCTTTCTTATGTTACAATCAAAAATAAACAGAACAATGCACACAACAAGAATGGCGATATATCATATCGTCTATTATTTCATTCATTCTATCTCACAAGCATAATCGTTTTACTTGTCGTCGCTCAAACAATTCGTCTAAGCAGTAATGTGTGTGCGGTAAGTGCAAAAGAGGTGTCGGCTTATGTTACTCATTAGAAAAAATGTAATTTCAATCGGAACTGTTTGGACATGCTTAAATCGTACAGAAAGAACGACTGGAACTATGTCCGGGAGTGAACATAGTTCCATGAACTATGCATGTCCGGAACGACCCAACTCTAGTGTCCTAATGCGCCCTCCCTCAATTGAGAGGTGGCCCCTATACAGATGGCTATATTGGTAGCCATCTGTTTTACTAGGATATCAAGTGGTTTAAGGTGGAGCATAGTATCTAATGCGTCTGTAGGAGTGGTTATTAATGCTCCACTAATATATAGCTCAGCTGATCTTTAAACTTTGCGAAGTATGTTGAGGTGTGTTTGTTTGTCTAGTGCTTGTCTAGTACCAGAAAATGGCACCATATAGCAATATTGGCCTTACTACTGCCGTGTAAAGCTAGTGAGTAACACTTGGCAGAAGTGACAATAGCAATGTCATCTGCATAAACTATCACCTTACACCCCTCCCGTTCTAGTTTCTTCAACAGTTCATTAACCGATAGGTTGCAGAGAAGAGGCGAGAGAATCCCTCCTTAAGGAGTTCCTCTTGGTACAGATCTTAGCGTAGATGCCACTCCGAGATTTCCACTTATAACCCTGCCCACTAGCATTTGATTTATAAGTGCTCCCAGCGTAACATCCACCCCAAGCTCCGTTAGCGCATTTGTGATAGCTTCTGCTTTGACGTTAAAGGCACCTTCTATATCAATAAAAGCTATCATTGTATATTCCTTTTGAAGAAGAGATGGAGACTATGGAGTGGAGAGCTGTTTCCATGGATTTGCCTTTTGTGTAAGTGTGTTGTGCCGATGACAATGGTTTTCATTTCTGCTAGTTCTTAGCAGAAAGGATGAGAGACTAATTGGTCGAAGGTCTTTTGGTTTACGTGGGAGCTTTTGTCCGCCTTAGCTATGAAAACTACCCTCACATGTCGCCAAAGTGTAGGGATGTGATTGGGGTCTAAACAGCCTTGGTAGATCATCATAAGCCATTGCTTTATGATATCATAAGCTTTTTGTATTTCTATTGGGGCTATGTCGTCTGGTCCTGGTGATTTAAACGGTTTGAAGCTTTCAATTGCCCATTTGAGCTTTGATTGTGAAATTAGATCGAGGGAGTTGTTGACAGTGAATGCGTACTCCTCCTGAATTGGAGTATTACCTATTTCTGAACAACCAGGGAAGTGAGTTTCTACTAAAATTTTGAGAGATTCTTCACTGTTGGTGATCCATGTTCCGTCTACTTTCTTCAAAAAGCT
The DNA here is from genome assembly GCA_914767935.1 of Coremacera marginata. Lineage (NCBI taxonomy): Eukaryota > Metazoa > Arthropoda > Insecta > Diptera > Sciomyzidae > Coremacera > Coremacera marginata. The sequence goes on from OU612046.1 coordinate 77,663,201, forward strand.
TTGGTTGGAATGACCAATTGTTATAATTTTCCTAAGCCTTGACGCCTCGGAGGTCTGTGATATATTTTCACAGAAGGTCCTCCAGGACTGTCTTTGTGCTTTCCGCAATTCTTTCTTATATTTTTTAAGAACCACTTTGTAGTTGGTCCATGCATCGATGGATCAACTGGCTTAAGCTGTCCCTCAGACTCAGTCAGATTAACAGCGAAGTTGTCCAAGGATTTTTTATAGGTAGGATGATTCAGTAGTCCATATGCGAGATCTGTTTCTAATGTATCTATGTAGAGACCCCAGTTGACTTGTTTAAGATTACGAAAGCTAAGTGATCTCGGGGCAAAGTCATCAATGTCAAAGAGAATATACCTATGATCCGAAAAGGAGTGTTCTTTTGCAACTCTCCAGTTTTTAATCCTGTCAGATATATGGTGAGAGGCAAGTGTAATATCTAAAACTTCCTGTTTATTGCTTATAATGAAGGTGGGGTCATTGCCTAGATTACTTAAAATAAGATTTGTAGAGAGGATGTAATCAAAAAGAGACTCACCTAGTTCGTTGGTGTCTGAGCTGCCCCAGATCACATTATGAGCGTTCGCATCACATCCAATAATCAGGCCCTTCAATTGCGATGCCGCTGTGGAGACCAGTTGTCTTAAGTTTTCCTCAGGAAGGACTTCATGGTCATGAGCCAGGTAAGCTGAGGTAAGCCACAAACTGCTGTGGCCTATCTCGACGCTTATGGCCACGGTGTCCTTTTTGAAATTAGAGAGAGTAAATGCACTCAGGTTATTTTTTATTAGAATACACGCTCTTGGTTTACCTTGAGATTTGGTGTACAATAGAGTGTAATTTGGAGTCCTGAATCCGCACACCAGGCCGCATACTACCCATGGCTCCTGGATCAGGACGACGTCTTCTCCGTCTTTACTAAGGCAGAAGATCAAACTGGCGGACGCAGCCATTGAGTGGTGGAGGTTAATCTGCATTACTCTCAGCATCAAGGCTGCTAGTAGTGGGATTTGCTTCCACGACAGTTATGTCGGACTCACTGTCCGAATTTAGGAGGTCATCTCCCAGGAAGGATAACCGAAGTGACTGTGCAAGTTCAATATCGGAGCTTGCGTCTTCCGATTCTGGTGCAGGACTGAGATGGGTCGTCCTTAATTGGTTTGGAAGCCTGCTCTTCTTCCTCCAATAACGACTCTTTTTTGAAGTTCCGTAGTTGTATGGATGAGAAGCCATAGTCTACCATAAAACCTTTGGATGACAAGATAGCCAGGCACTCTTGATTGATAACAAGATTTACCGATCTAAAATTCCCCTTCGGCTCATCAACCCGTGTCACCTTCCAGTTTTCTATTGGCAGATAATGTTTTCCCAACCGAATTGCCTCCAGGATCATTTTCGGATCATATAGTTCGGTAGGGATTCGGGAACGCGCTCTTGGTCTGTTAGGGATCTGATCCCTATCAACGACTTCAAGTCTCGCGCCCGGCCATACCTCCCCTTCCTGGAGATCGCGATCTTGCAAAGGTCCACAAACCTTTGGTTGGCGCATGCGATCAGCTTCACGTGGCCCTGATGACATCCACTGTCGTGACAGGAAGGATCCTTGCCGGGAAACTCCTTCATTAGTGTAATGAATATTCTATTCCTTCATTAGTGTAATTGACTAATATCTTCCTCCATCTTGCCGGCGAATTACCGTCCGGATCACTTTTGTCAATTACCGCAATGGTAATTTGCCCAGCTGCGATTTCGCTGAAAAGCCTTGGAGCAGCTGTGCCACCACAAATTTTCTTCGGTTTCGGCTGAGGGACCTCCTCTAGAGATCTCTGGCGCTTTGTCGGCATCGGTTTGGCAGAAGCATAAGCTTCTCCTATGATACCCACCGCCCACTTCAAGGACGAGTTCTGCTCCTCGGTGCGCCGATTATCGGGAATTCGCATTATGCGGTCCCTTACTCTGTGCGCTGCTTTCCAAGAAAAATTACCCTTCTTTTTGGTAGGTGGCGCCTTTTTAGCCCTGGCTTGCTGCCAGGAGCATTTAGAGACTGCGTGTCTGTTGGCTGTTTGCCAAGGAAAGCGTTTAAAGACAGCGTGTCTGATGTAACTGAAGGCTGCACTCCTTTGAGACTGCCCGTATATTTTTTTGTGTTTTCGTTTATTTTATGATTTTTATTGTTCATCATCATGGTCGTACGACCACCCCTCCTCGTTGGACGAAGAAGGTTAAACTGGCAGGCTCTGAGACCCCTTCCCGAGCGGAATCGGAATTACATCCAAAGGCCAAGATTTGGTGTCTTCGTGTGCAGCCCCGATCCAGCCCGAGCCTTATGAGTTTAGCTTAACGTGTGCAGACGTGTTTTTAAATCGTTCCAATAAAATTCGAAAGTTAAAGCTTAATAAACTTGAATATAAAAATATAAAGAGTGTAATGTCAGCAGAATGTACAAAGTGCAGAAGTGCGATACGTGGAGAGATTGGAATAAGATGTGGCGGTGTATGTGGAAAGAATTTCCACTCCACACCCAAATGTTCCGGTCTTGATCAATATAGTAGCAGTATTCTTAACACAAACAATATGTTGAAATTTATTTGTGATGATTGCATATTATATATAAATCACTTTGATTTGGTTTTGAAAGATATGAAATAAAGTGTTAACACGAATGCAAGATATTTGAAAGAATATAAACAAGAATTTAGTAATTCCTTAAAAATCAATGACAGTGAAATAAAAATTTGCTTGAAGCGATTGAGTCGAGATATAGAGAGAATAAAATCTATGATCAAAGCCCAAGAATCATGTGAGGCTAAGGTTAGTGCCCTAGGAAACACTGTAAATGGATTTAAACTGCATTGTGAGCAAATAAGCCGTGAAGTGGGAACAAGTGCAAAGGAAAATAAAAAAATTTGTGACGAGTTAAAAAATTTCGTAAACAGTAATAATGTGCGAGAAGGTAATAGAGAAACCTATGCTTCAAAGCTTAAAAAATCAACGGTCACTAGTGCGCCTGTTATGTAAAAACCAAAAGAAAAGCAAGAAAGTGAAACAACAAGAAACGACATCAAAAATAAAATAAACCCATCGTAGTTGAGTGTTGGAGTAAATGGAATTGTAAATAGACAAAACGGTGCGGTTGCTATTCGATGGGAGAGTGATGAGGCTCGAGCTATTTTAGCAAACGAAATTAAAAATAAAATGAGTGAAAAATATGATGTCCCACTGCCAAAAATGAGAAACCCCAAAATTTTAATATCAGGAATGAGTGCTAATTTAGAGAGTGAGAAAATTATAGCTGGAATAAAAAACCAAAATGACTTCTACTGCAAAGAACTAAAATGTATTAAAGTGTATAAATCATTTAAGAACCCTCGAGTGTACAATGCATTGATTGAAGTCTTCACCATCGACTTAAAAAGATCATGAAAGAAAAAAAAAATCAATATTGAATGGGATAGATGTGTGGCTTACGAAAGCCTTAATGTAATAAGATGCTTCAAATGCTAGGGTTTTAATCATAAATCCAGTGTATGCAGTGAGAATGACCAAGTATGTGCGAAATGCAGTGAGACAGGGCATTCCTATAGAGAATGCAAAAATGAGTTTTTGAAATGCATAAATTGCATCAAAGCAAAAGAAAAGTTGCATCTCAACGATTTGAATGTAAACCATGATTGCAGAGACAGTATATGCCGTACATTACAGAGAAAATTGAGAGTAGAAGCCGAAAAAGTAATGTACTAGCAATCAAATTTAAAGTGCCTGTGCTTGAATATTGGAGGAATCCGCACAAATATTAATCAACTTGAAATAATAATCGCAGAAAACAAATTTGATTTTATCTGTGTAACTGAAACGCATTTGACAGAATCCATACTTGATTCAGAAGTACAGTTAAATTGTTATAACTTGATAAGGTGTGACAGTATTACACTGGTGATCATACTGGTGGAGTGGCCTTTTACATAAGGCACGAATGGCATACTCAAACAATAAAAGTAATTTCAGTTGGAAAAATGATCTGGTGGCTAGTTATAAAAGTTAAACTAAAAAATATAAATTTAGTGCTAGTGGCGGTATACAGATCATCTTATAAACAAAAATCACCGGAGGGTACTTTTTGCGAATTTTTTAAGTCTCAAATGGAAGAATGCGAACTTTTAGGCGATCACGTGATAGTAATGGGTGATTTTAATGTTGACTGGTTCGAAAATAATATATATAAAAGAAAAATTTAAGAAGTAATTAATGATAATTCCTTCAGACAAATTGTTACTGAACCAACTAGAATAACGAGAACTTCGTCTACTCTAATAGAGTGTCTAATAACGCAAGTGTTAAAGCAAACATAAAAAAAGAATTTAAAGTGAGTGACCATGAATCAATTGATATTGATATAAAAATTAACGCATTGAACGAAAATAAAAAAAAATCATTCAGACTATAAAGTATAACCATAAGACTTTCCATCGAGAACTAGCTCAAAGAGGTTTTGCAATGGTGAATTATTCTACAAGTTGCAACCAGCCTAGGTTCAAAATCCGCCAGATGTCCACCGCGCCCTAACCCCGGCGCGTTTAGCAAAATAAGCTATATCAGCAACTTGTGGAGCATAGTTAATTGTTAAGACGCATTCTGTTTTAGCATTTCGTTGTCATTTATATGTGGCATATGTAACAATAAAAGTAATCATTTATTCTAAACTCTTAAATTTAATATCAAAACAAAAAAATTAATAAACTGCACGAAAGAAATTGGCAACATCACGTTTTTTTTTTTTTTGGAGCATATTAGAGACAACATTGGCACTAAAACTATTCATGCTTTGTTTTTTTAAATTATTAATGAAATATATTTAAAACATACATAATATTAGTTTATTTAATATATTTTATTTATTAACTGTGGGCTTAGACTAATTATAAGTTTTTTATTCTGGAAATATGCTTTAATGCAATTTAATTATGTAGGATGAAGAGTACACAATTTCAACAATTGCAGTACTGAATAAAAGTTTTTAGTAAACATTGTTGGAGGCACTTAGTACATATAGGTTCAATAAAAAAAGAAAGCTTTAAATTTTAGTGTTATATAGGAGGTAGGCGTGGTTTTTGGCGGATTACAAAATATTTTTGCATTTGTTCTGATAGAGCTAATTCCAACAGTAACACCAAATTTCATTAGTCTACGAGGACTCCTTCTATTTTATTTCAAACGTTGTATGAGATAAAACCACTGTGCAACGATAACATTCATTAAACGAAATCATGGATATATCATTGAGCAGGGACGCAGTTAATATGCTTGAAATCACTGTAAGAAAAAGAGTCAGAAGTAACATAACGAGACAAGTTAACATTCAACGATCAGAAAATTAAGTCATGATCTGAGAGAAAATAAATCTGATCAAATACAGAAACAAGAGAAAAATCAGAAACAATAAAGTAATCAAGGAGGCTTGGATTGGTATCGTTGGAAAACCGGGTAGGCATCGTATCAATAACGACTGATAACCCCAACGAAGAAATCTTATCGTATAATGATTGTTTTACTGAATTAACATATTTGATAAAAAACCAACATTGAAATCACCACACAGTAGAACAACGCCATGTTTGGTTATAAATTTAGACAATTCACAGAACAATGGATCAACAGGATAACATTTATTGGGGTTATACACACACGATAAACAAATTTTGGTATTACTGTGAGATATAGATAAATTTAAAAACTCAATTCCATTTCCACTTGATTTACTTATATTGGCTGTCAGATTATTTTTGCAGTAAACTGCAACTCCTCCGCCCTTTTATCTGATTTCTGAACATGTTATAATTATTTATATTAACAAGTTATCTGGTATATATAAAGATAGTATCATTTATATTGTCACACAGTGCCCCACAATGCCACGTTTCAGAGATACAAATAATGTCCACAGTTGAATCTACAAAAACATGCTTGGTTTAATCCAGTTTGACCATATTCTGACTACGGGCATTAAAATTAACACCTGAATTAAAACTTTAATGGTTTTCATTAGCTCCAACAGACAAATGTCTAGAGCCTAACATTAGAACGAACAAGACGGATAGTTAATTTAAGGCAAACAAAAGGCAGAAGAGTAGAAAGAAGAGAAAAGAATTACATCTAGAAAATTGTTAAAAATTAATAAAATAGATAATGAGTGAAATTGCAGAGGCAGCTTCATTAGAAAAACCATGAATAGTTTTATAAAGGTCATCAATACTGTTGGTTCGAAAGCTATCAGAGTTTTTTTTCAATTCTGACAAAAACTCTGCCACGAAATGTAAACGCATTATATATGCTCTTTTGATGCTTGTAGTTAATTGCAGCTTGAAGAAGTTTGCGAGTGTCCGCATTGAAGCTTTTATGTAAAAATATATTTTGATCGTAATCAAACCCAGCAGCTCTAAGATTCACTGCCGTTTTTTCTTTCCTACGATATGCTCCGAACGTTTTCAAAACCAGGTTTCGATCAAAAGAGGGGAAGTATTTGATGATGACTATAGAATTGGGATTATCCAGATTAGGTTTGACACGAAAGATGTCTTTGGTCTGAGATGGCTGAAACTCTAAGAGACATATTTTATTGAATATGTTCTTGAGATTTTTCCCACTAGAGTATGGCAGTCCAAATAAAACAGCATCAGATAAGTTGTCATGTAAGTGATTGTTGTTGTTGTTGGAGTAGTAGTGAAGCTGCTCAGTTCTTAATTTTTCAAGCTCACTACATCGAAAAGTCAAAGTATGGAGTTGATTTTCGAGTGAGAGAATTTTATCTCTCGTTAAGATAAGATAAGAAAATTGTATTTCCCTAACATACAGTGTACGTGTGCTGAAGCACTTTTGTGAACTAAAAATATTAAGTTACTCGAAACCCTTTCTTTACACACCCAGCAGGAGTCACTTAAAGAATTAAAAAATTTAACTAGTTCATTTATAGCGCAGTTCGAAGTAGCTCTGATAAAGTACAAAAGGCGTTCAGTGTAGAACAGTTCAATTTGCTTTTGTTTTCAAAAGTATTGCTGAAAAAAATTGAAAATCGCTATTTAAGTAACAAAAACTTTAAAAAAAAAACCGACTACAAAATCACTACAAAGTAAAAAATAATTTTAAAATTTTCCTTTTAATTCATTAATCACATTTGACAATTTATTTAAGCATATTATTACATTGGAAAACTTATTATTTGAATTTTTTTCTAATTTGTTTTACTATCATAAAAATTTTAATTTCCTTATGAATACAAAAGCTTTGAAGTTGGCGCATCTGATTAAAAGTCTGATTATATTAGCGTCGACCTTAAAAGCTTTTGTATTCATAAATAAATTAATATTTTTATGATACTAAAACAAATTAGAAAAAAATTCAAATAATAAGTTTTCCAATGTATAATAACATAATATGCTTAAATAAATTGTCAAATATGACCAAGAAATTAAAGGGAAAATTTTAAAATTATTTTTTACTTCTTAGTGATTATGTAGTCGGTTTTTCTTTTTTTTTTAATTTTTTTTTAGATAACGCTCGATTTCACTCGCTATAAAATTTTCATACCGCAGGCCATTTTTGAGTTTAGCGGGACTAACGCACAGCTATTGATTTTTATATATATAGAAGATAAGAATAAAGCTGTATATTTAAAGATAATCCTTTCTTGCCTTTTAATTTAAGGCCTCAAACAAACAAATAATTTGTAGACAGAACGCCTGGGTCCGCCGAGCCTCACCCCAGCGTTAAACTTCGTTACATTGTTGTAATATTTTCTTGATGTAATTTTTCCTCCGATTTAATTTTACCATGATTCTATAATATCCCGCTATCCGCATATTGGCCGTTTATTTACAAGAATGAAAATGTAGGCCCTTGTTGCAATAACCGCAATTAGGTGTGTGGTGCAAACAGCATTTTCTTTAATTTTAGTTTTAATGTTACTTAATTTAAGCAATTCTGTTCAGAAATAGATAGAAGCAGTCACCACCTTTCCAACGATATCCTGAATTTAAGTGAAAATAATATAAAAAAAAATAATAATTTTTTTCCGGCGGCACTTTAAATACTATTAGTTCCGATTTATTTTTTTTAAACTACTTTATCAGCTTATAGTTTACGAAAAACGTTATTTATGGTGGTTTTTTAAAAATGGCTTAGCTCAATGGCGGGTATCGTTACAGTCGAAATTTTGTCAGAATTGTCATAGTAGGCCAAGGTGCATTTTAAGTTGGTCACAATGGCAGCTTTTTTTCTACTTAATAGTTTTACATCGTTTGAGTGTTTATAAAGCAGTTTATGTATTTTTGCGCTCATTTTACCTGCTTTGTAATGTAATGTAGCGTCTGAAGACTCAAACACACACGTACACACAAACGCATTTTGGATTACAATAACCTGTGACTAACTTACAAAAATTACATGCAAGTATAGGAAGTTAACCGTTGACATTTTTTTTTTTTTTGCATTTTCTGTGTTTAGCTCATTTTATTTTGTTTTTGTCGCCTTTTTCCTTTTTTCAACTTTTTTGAACAAACTTAATTTCTTGCCTTGCTATTGGTATAAATTCCAACGAACGGCATATTTATGTATGCAGGATCTCATATATAATTCACTTAGTGTCTGTTCATTGGAGTCCTTGTTGAGTTCCTAAAAAAAATTAACCCCCATCAATGCATTTATATCCACAGAGAAGTGATTAAATTAATGTTGGTAGTACCGATTACTCAATGTATAAATTATTTAAGGATTATTTCAATATCGAACTCTTTCGGGTGTTTAAAAAAACATCCTCTACAAACTAAGTTACGATCATGAGGCAAAAGGTTGCAGTCATAAAACTCAGTAAACAGTGGTCGGTATTCATAGTAATTTAATTTAATTTCTGTTAAATTTTGTGGCTTGAGTGCCTTTCCTTTTAAGGGGGTGGTACTGTTTTAAAAAAATTTGGCGACATTGTTTTTATATTTTTTGAAGCGAAGCTTTTTACGCCCCGTTCTGTGATTTGCTTGGAGTGAAATCTGAAAAATTTTCGACAGATTTTTTCTTAGAATTTTATATTCTTTCTTTGTTTCTGTGTTTTTTACGAAACAATTTAATAACAAATATAAAAAAGAATTTCTTCACTTGCAGTGGGGACTCGAACCCGCAAACCTTTGGTTGAGAGTTCTATACTCCATCCACTGAGCCAAGCACTAATCAAGAGTTTGCGTGACTATCAGATATATTTTTTCTGCATTTTTCGATGTACAGTCAATGAGAGTATATTATAATCAAGAGTTTGCGTGATTATCAGATATATTTTTTCTGCATTTTTCGATGTACAGTTCCCAATTGAAAAATGTTAGAACTAGACGGAACTAAACGGAACTACAAAGCAAGAACTAAACGTAACTAAAAAGCTAAGACATGAATCAAGTCGCATGTGCGCGCTTTAGCGCATGCGCAAGTGTTTTTTCTTTCAATACTGATTTGTGAATGAATGTGTGCAAGCAGTAGCGCATGTGGAAGTTTTTAGGTCGATACAAATTTGAATATATGTGTGTAAGCTGAAATGAAATAAATTTGGGATTTTTCATTTCAAGCAAATTCTTTTTGTTTTCTGCTGTCTATATGATCTTACCCCTTTCCCTTCTCCCCGCTAGTAAGCATGCGTGTGAATGAATGTGTTGTTGTTTGTATTGTAGTCAGCTGTTAAGATTGTTTGCATTTGTTGGTATAGTTAGCTAGAAATTTTCGGCGTTTTGAAGTTATTCTTATTGGAAGCTCTACAGTTGGAATTTTTGCTTAATAGTATTTTTAAATAGATATTATCAATTTACGAGTTATTCGACACATATACTGATATTACTCTCAATGTTTATATGCAATATTTTTATTACTCTTCATTTCAGTATAGCCAATTTTTAATCAACATGAAAATTATTTATATACATTTATGTACCCATATTCTCGATATAACTACACTTGAAATATTAAGCAACTATGCGTACTATAGAGTGCTCTATGGCCGGGTAGTTTATTAAAATTTTTCTTCTTTCTTTGCTAACTTGTAAAAAGCTGATTTTAAGATTTTTAAAAATAAAAATTAGCTGAAATAAATGCAATTAAAACAGTTAAAAAACCTTTCACTTTTATAAAGTAAAAACAAAATTTTTAAAATATTATTTATTTTTTTATATAAGCTTTTTCTTCCAAATTGACAAACAGCACACCAAACAAAATCCCGATTTTATTTTTAAAAATAAAATTGCTGATTGATTTTAATTGGTAATTGTTGTTAAGTATTTTGCTTCTCCTGTAAAATTAATGAATTTTTAGTTACGAGGTATCAACGTATGGACATCGAAATGCTATTATATATAAACATTTTTTGTTAATAACTCCAATAAAATTTTTATGTAAAACTTTAAAGTTAACTGTAAAAGTTAAAAAGTGATGTCAGCACAACATTTTCAATTTTGAAGCAAAACTGAATTTCAGTAACATTTATTTAAATTTTTTTCTAATAATTAGCTACACGATTATTGCCAAGGAAGAAAATTTTTAAAATGTATATACAATTGATATTTGTAATTAAGTAAAAAAGAAAAGGCTAAGTTTTGTGTAACATTAAACATATTTATGATAATTATAAATGAAATAATAATAGTAACAACATATATATATTAATATAAATATATATACACATTTCGTTGACAACTACTTTCGTAAACTCTTGAAGTTCCAAGAAATAACCACTGTTTCAGAGGGTTAATTTTCCCTTTGAAATCAATGATATCCTTGATTAATGATCTGTTCCAGGACCCTGAAGTGAAAGTCGTTATGTTAGGTAGGATAAACCAAGATTCCCTTAAAAATTACTTTTGTGTACTTAGGTCACAGCTAGGTACCAACACCGATCCATCCGTGGGAGAATTTCTGTATCTCTCCGGACGAATATTGTCCATGAAGATCTTAGCAAATAATTTTCGTAGTCATTATTCAAGTTACAAAAGCATTTTCGAAAAATGTTGTCATGAACCGAATTTAAAAGCGCTGTTTTGAACACTGGCGTTATATTCTTGAACATCTAATAACAGTTTTGATCCGAAAAAGCTCAGGATGGTTAAGAGAGAATTTTGTATCAGAAGAAATAAAACGAAAAATTAGTTGCAATCAAATTGTTATGGCAAAAATGCAAAGATTGTATAATATGTAGGAGGTCTGTAGAAATGTGTAGTTTTTTTCTTTACTGCCAGTCAGTTAGTTTAATTGTATGTCTGCTCGTCTTTAATTAGTCTAAGTGACTTCTCTTGGTTTTGTTCATATGGTATTATTGCAACTTTAACAGTAAAGTATGTTCTTTTGCAGTCGACATATAAGTTTAAATATAATAAATTATTTTGGTATAATAAAGTTTTTGCTGTCATGATAATTAGGTCCATTTGTCGATCTTTCTGAACTGTACAACTTTCCAATGAGTTGTCCCAATAATGCGGAAGCAATGTGTTTTTCAAGCGTTCATTTTATTTGACTATATAGTAAGTAGAGAAGAGCAAATACATTAAATATTCAATATCATATATTTAGCTATTTACATTTATATATAATTATAGTTCTTATATAAATATATTAATAAAAAGTTTTTTTTTTATATATTAATATAAATATATAAAATCTATAAATATTTTTATTTATATTATTATGAACAATATATTTATTATCAACATTATTATAAAAATTACAATATTATATATCTAAGATATGCATAACACATATATGTATATATATATATATAATATATACATATCATATAGATATACACAAATTTGTATAATTTTTGCTTATATACGATTGGACACATTAACAGGATGACAGACAAAAAGATAAAAAAACAAACAGACAAAGTGACAAAAGAATAATTTTTAAAAATCAGTCCGATGAATTTACAGACGTACAAACTAACAAAGGATACATTCAAGCTTTAATTTTCATATCTTTGAACACTAATTAGTCTTTTAAATTTTAACCATCTGCAGTTTTTTCGGATCAAAACTGTTATTAGATTTATAATAACATATACTAATATATGCGAACTATAATTATATATAAATGTAAATAGCTAAATATATAATAGTGAATATACAATGTATTTGTTCTTCTCTACTTACTATATAGTAAAATAAAATGAAAGCTTGAAAAACACATTGCTTGCGAATTATTGAGACAACTCAGTGGAAAATTGTACAGTTCTGAAAGTTCGACAAATGGACCTAATTATCATAACAGCTTGGTTTATCCTACTAACATAACGAATTTCACTTCAGGATCCTGGAACAGATCATTTAACAAGGATATCATTATTTCATTTATAATTATCATAAATATGTTTAATGTCATACAAACTTAGCCTTTACTTTTTTACTTAATTGAAAAAATCAATTGTATATAAATTTTTAAAATTTCTTTCCTAAGCAATAATCGTTTAGTTATTTGATAAAAAATAAAATCAGTTTTGCTTCATAATTCAAAATGTTGTGCTCACAACACTTTTTAACATTTACAGTTAACTTTAAAGTTTTACTTAAAAATTTAGTTGAAGTTATTAACAACAACTGTATATATAAAATTGCATATCGATGGCCATACGTTGACACCTCATAACTAAAAATTCATTAATTTTACAGGAAAAGCAAAATACTTAACAACAATAATCAACTAAAATCAATCAGCAATTTTATTTTTAAAAATAAAACATAATCAGTACTAAATATTTTTGAAATGAGAAGATAAAGTCATTAAGTATAAAGAAAATTCGGGATTTTGTTTGGTGTACTGTTTGCCATTTTGGAAGAAAAAGCTTGGTTAAAATTTTTATAAAAATATTAAAAATATCAATTTCAAAAAATCGTTAGTTACGAGGTGTCAACGTATGGTCATCGATATTTCAAAAAATTGTATATAATAATATATAATAAGAATAAATAATATTTAAAAAATTTTGTTTTTTACTTTATAAAGGAGATAGGGGTTTTTAAATGTTGTTGTTGAAACAGCTGATTTTAAGATTTTTAAAAATAAAAATTAACTGTTATAAATGCAATTATATTTCAGTTAATTTTTATTTAATTAATTAATTAATTAATTTAATTTAATTAACTGAAATAAATGCAATTATATTTGAGTTAATTTTTATTTTTAAAAATCTTAAAATCAGCTTCTTACAAGTTAGCAAAGAAAGAAGAAAAATTTTAATAAACTACCCGGCCATAGAGCACTCTATATTACGCATAAACTTCTTCGAATTACTTAAAATTTCAAGTGTAGTTATATCGAGAATATGGGTACATAAATGTATATAAATAATTTTTATGTTTATTAAAAATTGGCTATACTGAAATGAAGAGTAATAACAATATTGCATATAAACATTGAGAGTAATATCAATTTATGTGTTGAATAACTCGTAAATTGATAATATCTATTTAAAAATACAATAAGCAAAAATGCGAACTGTAGAGTTTTCAATAAGAATAACTTCAAAATGTTGAAAATTTCTAGCTAACTATACCAACAAATGTAAATAATCTTAACAGCTGACTACAATAACAACAACACATTCATTCACACGCATGCTTGCAAGCGGGGAGAAGGGAAAGGGGTAAGATCATATCGACAGCAGAAAACAAAAAGAATATTGCTTGCTTTGTTTTTTGATCATTTCAGCTTACACACATCCATTGAATTCAGTGTATCAGCTTACACACATACATTCAGATTTATATCGACCTAAAAAACACTTCCACATGCGCTACTGCTTTCACACATTCATTCACAAATCAATATTGAAAAAAAAACACTCGCGCATGCGCTAAAGCGCGCACATGCAACTTGATTCAATGAGAGTATATTATAATCAAGAGTTTGCGTGACTATCAGATATATTTTTTCTGCATTTTTCGATGTACAGTTCCCAATTGAAAAATGTTAGAACTAGACGGAACTAAACGGAACTACAAAGCAAGAACTAAACGTAACTAAAAAGCTAAGACATGAATCAAGTTGCATGTGCGCGCTTTAGCGCATGCGCGAGTGTTTTTTTTTTCAATACTGATTTGTGAATGAATGTGTGGAAGCAGTAGCGCATGTGGAAGTGTTTTTTAGGTCGATATAAATCTGAATGTATGTGTGTAAGCTGATACACTGATTTCAATGGATGTGTGTAAGCTGAAATGATCAAAAAACAAAGCAAGCAATATTCTTTTTGTTTTCTGCTGTCGATATGATCTTACCCTTTTCCCTTCACCCCGCTAGCAAGCAAGCGTGTGAATGAATGTGTTGTTGTTATTGTAGTCAGCTGTTAAGATTATTTACATTTGTTGGTATAGTTAGCTAGAAATTTTCAGCGTTTTGAAGTTATTCTTATTGAAAGCTCTACAGTTCGCATTTTTGCTTATTGTATTTTTAAATAGATATTATCAATTTACGAGTTATTCAACACATAAATTGATATTACTCTCAATGTTTATATGCAATATTGTTATTACTCTTCATTTCAGTATAGCCAATTTTTAATCAACATAAAAATTATTTATATACATTTATGTACCCATATTCTCGATATAACTACACTTGAAATTTTAAGTAATTCGAAGAAGTTTATGCGTAATATAGAGTGCTCTATGGCCGGGTAGTTTATTCAAATTTTTCTTCTTTCTTTGCTAACTTGTAAAAAGCTGATTTTAAGATGTTTAATAATAAAAAATAGCTTAAATAAATGCAATTAAAACAGTTAAAAAACATTTCACTTTTATAGAGTAAAACAAAATTTTTAAAATATTATTTATTCTTATTATTTTTTATTGCATACAATTTTTTTTATATCAATGACCATACGTTGACACCTCGTAACTAACGATTTTTTGAAATTGATATTTTTAATATTTTTATAAAAATGTTAACCAAGCTTTTTCTTCCAAATTGACAAACAGCACACCAAACAAAATCCCGATTTTATTTTTAAAAATAAAATTGCTGATTGATTTTAATTGTTAATTGTTGTTAAGTATTTTGCTTCTCCTGTAAAATTAATGAATTTTTAGTTACCAGGTATCAACGTATGGCCATCGATATGCTATTATATATAAACAGTTGTTGTTAATAACTTCAATAAAATTTTTATGTAAATCTTTAAAGTTAACTGTAAAAGTTAAAAAGTGATGTGAGCACAACATTTTCAATTTTGAAGCAAAACTGAATTTCAGTAACATTTATTTAAATTTTTTTCTAATAAATAGCTACACGATTATTGCCAAGGAAGAAAATTTTTAAAATGTATATACAATTGATATTTGCAATTATGTAAAAAAGAAAAGGCTAAGTTTGTGTAACATTAAACATATTTATGATAATTATAAATGAAATAATAATAGTAACAACATATATTTATTAATATAAATATATATACACATTTCGTTGACAACTACTTTCGTAAACTCTTGAAGTTCCAAGAAATAACCACTGTTTCAGAGGGTTAATTTTCACTTTGAAATCAATGATATCCTTGGTTAATGATCTGTTCCAGGACCCTGAAGTGAAATCCGTTATGTTAGGTAGGATAAACCAAGATTCCTTTGAAAATTACTTTTCTGTTCTTAGGTCACAGCTAGGTAACAACACCGATCCGTCCGTGGGAGAATTTCAGTATCTCTCCGGAAGAATATTGTCCATGAAGATCTTAACAAATAATTTTCGTAGTAGTCAAAATATTTAGGGAATCATCATCATAACATAAAGCGTTGTTTTGAGTTTTAGTATACAAACATACATTTTTTACTGATAGATAGATGAGCAGAAAAAGAAGGCATGGCAACATTTATATATATAGTTATATATATAGTGGCCATTTGGTTCCATTGCACCTACATATCAAGTTTCACTATCAAGACATGTACAGCTCAGAAATTACAATGATTTCTGAAAAGTCGGCGTAGATAAAGTGCGACACGTCCATTTTTTTAAGGATTCTGACAGTAACCATATGAACTAATCTACCAAATTTTATTCTTTTACTGTAAATTTTGATTTATATACTTTTTACGGATTTGTGGGTGTGACAAATTTATATAAAAAGTGACCGCCACTTTTACGTTCACATCTCAGGAATTAAAATTATTTCTAACCGATAGCCCTGGCAGATAGGGCTTACTTAGTTATAATTTTTAAATTGTAATTAACTATAATACATAAATAAATAAATAAATAAATTAAATAAAATTATTGCTGAAGAGTGGGCACACATATAGTCGAGAGTAAGCGTATGAACTTAACTACCAAATTTTAGTATTTAACGATGAGAATCGTCTGATTTATAGAAGTTCTATTGATTTGTGGGTAAAGAAAGTGGCGGCCGTAGCGTAGTGGGTAGAGTGTGTGGCCCATATGGGAGAGATCCCTGGTTCGAATTCCACCTGACACAGAAAGTTTTTTCAATTGAATTAATTTTTCTGTTCGGCCGTCACCTCTCTGCTGACAATGGCAAACCTCAGAGAGTAAAAACTGCCATGAAAATCTTCTTGAGAACATAAGCCGTTCGGAGTCGGCATAAAACATAGGTCCAGTTCTCGATCATTTGTGTTCAAACATTCCACAACACGCACAACACAATTAATCAAAAGAAGCTCGGTCAAAGTCCTTTCAAGGGCTGAAATTGGCCATTTCGCGTTGTTTTTTTTTTATTTGCGGGTGGTACAAGTTGGCGTGGCAAATTTTATATATATATACGTATATACTGACCGCCACTTAGAGCACCTGCATATGAAGTGTTACTATCAAAACGAGTACAACGCAGGAAAAATCATGATTTCGAAAAAGTGGGCGTACATTGGCCGAGAGTAATCATATATACTAAATTATCAAATCTTAGTCTTCTACGGCAAAAGCCGTCTGATATAAAGCATTTTTACTGATTTGTGGGCGGTAAAAGTGGGCGTGACAACGTTTATATGACAACGACAATATTTATATTTACATAGTGACTGCCACTTGTATCCATAGCACCTTCGTACCAAGATCCATTATAAAACTTGAACATCTCAGGAATTAAAATGATTGCTGAGAAGTGGGCGTAGATATAGTGTGACCACGCCCATTTTTTGTACAGTCACTGAAAGTTACTATCTGAACAAAATGACCATATATTAGTTTTATATGATTAAAACCGTCTGATATATAGCATTTTTTTTTGGTTTGTGGGCGATAGAGCCAATTTGGGTTGTATGGGAGGTACCACGCCCCCTTGTCCAATCAACACCAAACTTCACAGGAACACTTCCAGAATGTTGCTTCAGTATTCCTTAAAATTTCATAAAATTTGGTTCGGTGGTTTTGGATATACACACATACCCACATACATACATTCATTTTTATATATAAAGATATATATGTTGTTACTATTATTATTTCATTTATAGTTATCATAAATATGTTTAATGTTATACAAACTTAGCCTTTGCTCTTTTACTTAATTGCAAAAATTAATTGTATATAAATTTTGAAAATTTTCTTCCAAGGCAATAATCGTTTAGTTATTTTATAGAAAAAAATTTAAATAAATGTTACTGAAATTCAGTTTTGCTTCAAAATTGAAAATATTGTGCTCACAACACTTTTTAACTTTTACAGTTAACTTTAAAGTCTTACATAAACATTTAATTGAAGTTATTAACAACAACTGTATGTATAAAATAGCATATCGATGGCCATTACTTAACAACAATTAACAATTAAAATCAATCGGCAGTTTTATTTTTAAAAATTAAACAAAATCAGTACTAAATATTTTTGAAATGAGAAGAAAAAGTCATTAAGCATAAATAAAATTCGGGATTTTGTTTGGTGTACTGTTTATCATTTTGGAAGAAAAAGCTTGGTTAAAATTTTTATAAAAATATTTAAAATATCAATTTCAAAATATCGCTAGTTTCGAGGTGTCAACGTATGGCCATCGATATAAAAAAAATTGTATACATCAAAATATAATAAGAATAAATAGTATTTACAAAAGTTTGTTTTTTACTTTATAAAGGAGAAAGGGTTTTTAAATGTTTTAATTGCATTTATTTCAGCTAATTTTTATTATTAAACATCTTAAAATCAGCTTTTTACAAGTTAGCAAAGAAAGAAGAAAAATTTTAATAAACTACCCGGCCATAGAGCACTCTATATTACGCATAAACTTCTTCGAATTACTTAAAATTTCAAGTGTAGTTATATCGAGAATATGGGTACATAAATAAATAATTTTTATGTTGATTAAAAATTGGCTATACTGAAATGAAGAGTAATAACAATATTGCATATAAACATTGAGAGTAATATCAATTTATGTGTTGAATAACTCGTAAATTGATAATATCTATTTAAAAATACAATAAGCAAAAATGCGAACTGTAGAGCTTTCAATAAGAATAACTTCAAAACGCTGAAAATTTCTAGCTAACTATACCAACAAATGTAAATAATCTTAACAGCTGACTACAATAACAACAACACATTCATTCACACGCTTGCTTGCTAGCGGGGTGAAGGGAAAAGGGTAAGATCATATCGACAGCAGAAAACAAAAAGAATATTGCTTGCTTTGTTTTTTGATCATTTCAGCTTACACACATCCATTGAAATCAGTGTATCAGCTTACACACATACATTCAGATTTATATCGACCTAAAAAACACTTCCACATGCGCTACTGCTTCCACACATTCATTCACAAATCAGTATTGAAAAAAAAAACACTCGCGCATGCGCTAAAGCGCGCACATGCAACTTGATTCATGTCTTAGCTTTTTAGTTACGTTTAGTTCTTGCTTTGTAGTTCCGTTTAGTTCCGTCTAGTTCTAACATTTTTCAATTGGGAACTGTACATCGAAAAATGCAGAAAAAATATATCTGATAGTCACGCAAACTCTTGATTATAATATACTCTCATTGACTGTACATCGAAAAATGCAGAAAAAATATATCTGATAGTCACGCAAACTCTTGATTATAATATACTCTCATTGCTTGATTCATGTCTTAGCTTTTTAGTTACGTTTAGTTCTTGCTTTGTAGTTCCGTTTAGTTCCGTCTAGTTCTAACATTTTTCAATTGGAAACTGTCCATCGAAAAATGCAGAAAAAATATATCTGATAGTCACGCAAACTCTTGATTATAATATACTCTCATTGAATATACTCTCATTGGCACCCGTGTTATGCAGAGGCATTCATTCAGTATTAAGTGCAACTGAAGCTATGTTGCAGCATATCCAGTAACCTATTAATGTATTTGTGTGGTTTGGGCAGCTGCTTAGCCACTTGCTACAAGAGTCATAGAGTATAAATTATTAACTAGAGATTGCATCAACTCTGCTAAATCTCTGGCATGTGTTAACAGAGGTTAACAGAGTTTTTTTCTTTCACGTTTTTAAGTAAAATAACTCTGTTAACACATGCCAGAGATTTAGCAGAGTTGATGCAATCTAGATAATAATTTACACTCTATGCAAGAGTTGATTAATAGATTTTTATGGTTTGGATAGCTGCTAAACCACTATAATCAGTATTGTCACTTTTCCACAATTGTGGTAAGTCTAGCACTTTTTTGGTTTCTACCACTTTATCACCCACTATTTGCATTTTTACAAAATCTATCACTTCTTGATATATTTATATAAAAATTATTGCATTATAATTAAAATTTTAGAAATTTTATTGCATATATTTTATTTATTATTACATTTAATATTGTATTTAAGTACTGTCTTAAGAACATTATATGGGAATTATTTTCAATAAAACTAATTCAGCGTGAAAAAACGTACTGTATACCTGTGTACTGTATACTGGTATACCTCTTATGATTTGTTTTGCTGTAGGACGTCAGTCGAATTTTTCCTTAAGAAGAACAATATATTCCAGTTTTTAAAATGCACCACTCATTTTAGATTCAACCTACCACTATTTAAAATTTGCAAGTGACAACACTGGTCATCATCCTCAGTTTGTTAGTGCCATCTATTAACAACTATTAACGTAGCTGCAGTTATATATTTAATATTAAATCAACGTCAAGATTTAACAGAGCTGTTTGGATCGGTGGAAAGAGTGCAGGTTTATTAATCAATGGGTTATAGAACCGATCTTCACTGTGGACAAAGTGATATATTTTTTTTTTTTTATGTGAATTCGTTTATGCTGTTGTTAGTACATGCTTTTGTTTTGTTTTTGCATAGTGCGAAGGAAAATTAACAATTGCCCACAAGTGCGTTGAAAAATTAATGGCAGTAACATGCCATAAAATAATTACTATAATAATGAAATGTAATGCTGGTGTGAATATTAACGTGTTTTTCTTAATATATTTAATGTTTTAAAATTTTGAATTTAAGTTATTTCAAAAAAAAAAAAAAAAAATAAATTATATCTATGGAACTGTAAAAAAGCTTCGCTTCTCTCGTGTCCTACGACGCACCTGTGTCCTTATGAATATAAAGCTATTAAGGTCGGCGCTAATATAATCAGACTCTTAATCAGAAGCGCCAACTTCAAAGCTTTTGTATTCATAAAGAAATTAATATTTTTATGATAGTAAACAAATTAGAAAAAAATTCAAATAATAAGTTTTACTCGTACAATGTTTTAATATGCTTAAATAAATTGTTAAATGTGACCAAGAAATTAAAAGGAAAATCTTAAAATTATTTTTTACTTTGTAGTGATTTTGTAGTCGGTTTTTTTTTGAGAAGTTTATAGTTCTTCCTTTTTAGAGAATATGATAAATTTTCGAAAAAAGTGTATAAACTACATAAATACAATTGTTCTTAAAACAATTGTTCTATTACATTCTGAAAGTTTGTTGGTTTTTTTGTCAACACGTATAGTGTTTTTCTAATATTGCCACGCCCTATTGTTAAATAAGCGCTCACTTTCTTGAGCGTTATTTGTAATAATTGTGCCTACCCCTGTACTTCATTTCAGTACCGCAGCGTCAATATTAACTGAGATAGTGTTTATCTAGTATTGCCACGCCCATTTGTCTAATTGCGCCTACTTTATTGCCCGTAATTTTTAATATTTCTGTCTGCCCCTGTACTTAAATAAATTTCAGTGCACTAGTGTCAATATTATTCGAGATACACTGTTTTTCTAATATTTCCACGCCCAGTAGTCGAATTCCGCTCAATTTATTGACCGTAATTTGTTCTAATAATGCCTACCCCTATACTAAATTGCAGTACTCTAGTCTCAAAATTATTCAAGATACACTGTTTTTCTAATATTGCCACGCCCATTTGCCGAATAACGCCAATTTTCTTGACGGTAATTTGTAATTATTGCGCCTACCCCTACACTTAATTGCAGAACCCTAGTGTCATTATTATTCGAGATACAGTAGTATCTAGTATTGCGAGATCTAGTATTGCCACGCCCATTTCTCGAATACCGCCCACTTTTTTACGCGCACCTCCATCCTTATGATATCTATCTGTTCACCAAAAATTATGGCAATCAGGCATATGGTTTAGGAGTTATCGATGTACATACATTTAAAAAAGAAAAAATAACAGAAACCGACGATCTTCCTTTTTGAAGTCGGTTAAAAATCAACAAAGGTTAGTTCATACATTAAATCAACACCTTCAGCTCCGTGTGCCCAGCACAGGTGATAATTTATGGTTGATCTGGCAAATGCCCACCAGTGAGTATTTTTCTTTTGTCCTATTTGATCTTACATTTGAGGTCTTGTGTTAACTGGAAGACACTGAATTAGCCCAATTATGAAAGATTTTCTCCCGGGAGTTGTAAAAGGAAGTTTCCGTTGAAAGACAAAGCTTAAAAACTTTTTGGAAATTTTTAATGCAAATTTGTTCATCAACCGTCAAGTGTGAAATAAAAAAAATGAAATGTCTTTATCTGCTATCTCTTCTTTATCCCGGGAGAAAATATTTGATAAATGGGCTGAATATGTTTTTTAACTAGGCTAAATGGAACTTTGGTACGTGACTTGGGCTGATGTGATTCTCCGTAACAAGAACACTTAACTCATTTTAAATCGAGTTGCAAAAATTGTGGAATTTTTTAATATAAAATATATTTTAAGAGTGATTAAGGCATTTTGAAACCAAATCCGTCATTAAAAAAATATACCGCCCACCCGTTTTCCCATTATATCAAAAAATCAAATGTTCGATTAATCGAACGTTGGCACTTATCCCATACCATAAAACCCAATACAATTACGAAATGT
Organism: Coremacera marginata; assembly: GCA_914767935.1. Lineage (NCBI taxonomy): Eukaryota > Metazoa > Arthropoda > Insecta > Diptera > Sciomyzidae > Coremacera > Coremacera marginata. Next base: position 77,685,494 of record OU612046.1, read on the forward strand.
TCAATTTTAGTGCCAAGTGAGGCTCTCTCATTTTTCTTGTATTTTAACAAGAATAGACGTGTTTGTGCGTGGTTGTAATATTTATTTTAGTGCATTTTATTCGTTTTTTTTCACATGAAAAATGTTAGTATCTATTAGAATATAGATAAATTTGATGAGTTATTGTGAGTGTTTTTGAATATATATAGGTTTTTGATTATAGAATTGCAAAATGCCACGTTCCAAAAAATAACAATGAAGGAGATAAAGGCATTATCGAATGTTGGAACAATGAGGAACATCCCGTTCAGTCTGCCAACATACTCCCAACCGATGTAGACGAACAATCGAAAGAAGAATTGATCGACTAGAATTTCCTTGCAATTAATTCGGATAAAAGTGCTTTGACTGTCTTTGTAGACATGTGCTAATTGAGACTGAGCGCAACATTAATGAGGATATTTGCTGTGAACAAATTGCAGAAACTGTGTCGGGGGCCAATCGACTTCCAAACGTGTTGATAAATCGACTGCCTCACCAAGAAAATAACCGAGAGTGAGCTACACACCATTGAGTTCATTTGGAACTCCAGGAACAGAGGAAAGAAGCAGTGTAAGTACGAAATATCGCCTAATACTGCTCCGTTGGCCTATATGGAAAAAGAGCTGTGTGCAGGACTGAGGATCCTTCGTCAATTCAATTATTCTCAAAGTTTTATGATGGAGAGATGTTGGATCATATCATAACTGAGACCAACCATTTTTGCAGCCCAGAAAAACACTGATTTACATTTAGACGTGATTTAAATTAAGGAGTTTTTTGGTATTTTATTGTTCGGGCTACCACACAAGGCTTTTGTTGAGAATTATTGGTCTTCGAAGCTGTCAGTGGGAGTTCCAACGGTAAAACAGGCAATGTCAAGATTTGAGTTAATGCACATAAAAAAAAATATTTCCTTTTTACCAATAATGATGTATTAGATCATAGCGATAAGCTGGCCAAGAAAGTACTATAATTTTCATTACATTGTTGTGATTCAAGTTACCTAATTTTAATTTCATTGGTGTCAGCTTCGTCCATTAAAAACAGAAAATTTCTATTTGTTCTTTTTCATCTGTTACTGTGGACCATCCGATGAATAAAACAATGAGTTGTCTTGGAGCAGCGTCTAGGCTCCCATGCGTCATGTGGTATTTTTTGACAACTTCTTCACATCCTATCCTGTGCTTGCTATTAGAAAAGGGCTTCTGTGCCACTGGAACTCTTCGCTGTAATCGTGCTACTAATTTGAAAATCAGAAAAGATTTGCCTCCCGGCGCAAATGATTGACATTTGCCTGACTCTAAGAACCAGATCACTCTTTGTTGTTGGTAAGATAATAAGGAAGTCACCATAGCTACAAATAACGACCAGATTCTACCACTCTACCCTGCTAAGAGTGGCAAAGGACAACTAAAGCTTCTAAGAAAGGGCCGGATGAAGAAGGCATTCATGAAAAATTATTTTTTTTTTTTACTTTTCAACTACTGAATGCAATAACTAATATAACATAGTTATATTATAAACTCATATATTATATAATAACTAATACTTATTAGTTTATACTGTCTCATTACTATTCTTTAAATGATCTGAAGTCACAAAATTCAATAAAGAATTATTTTCTACTGAAAAAATCGTGTCTATTCACTTATACTACGATGTGTTTAATTTGTATGGGTTTTTATGGTATGGGATAAGCGCCAACGTTCGATTAATCGAACAGTTATTATAGGTTCGGTTATTTTGGTCTAGTTATTTTGCTAGACAACTTCATCATAATTTATTTCTTTTTTTTAATTTTATAACTTTAACTTTGAAAGAAAGGTCTATTAGCAAGGTATTTTTCAACCCCTATTACCAAAGTTAGGGGTGGGGGTTGTTACCATTATTTTGGAAAAACCGTATATTAATATATGAAATGAATTCATATTTAAAAAAAAAATTTTGAAAATGGACAAATTTCACGTTCGACTAATCGAACAGTGGTTGGAAATGGGTTAAAGGAAAAATAAACAAAAATATATATTGTGGTCTTTAGATGTAAAACAAAAATGCCCACCGTTGGGCATGTTTGGCTAAACGTAAAAAGAAAGAATCTGTTGCATACATGATACATGATTATATATTGGTTATTACGATTTGCGTTAAGGAGATCGCTAAGTGAAAAATAATGAATAAGATGGTTCAAAGAATTGCATACTTCGATAGAAGAAACTTTACACATTAGTGGTGTGAAATAAATTTAATATTAAAATCGCTTTCACTTGAGGGTCCCCCTTAAATGTCTTTGATTTGATTGATGTGTTATCGCAAAACTATAATTAAACAGGGAACAAAGATACATATTATGATGTCATTTAAACGCCAAAAATCACAAGAGAAATGTGTCCTAATTAAAATACGCAAGCTAAATCAAGCGCCACTATCTCTTCAAGCCTGTGAAAACTGTGGTACACATACACTTTGGTAAATGTGTTCTGAATGTATTTAAGGCGGTCTTCTCATTCCCGTTTTTTGGACCCTTTTTAAAAAAATTCTTATTTGAAAACGCAAAGAATAATTGAAAACTTTTTTTATTTATTGTATTACAAAAGGTTCAAAGTAAATAAAAAAATTTTTTTTGCCTCGATACGTGGGCTGTTCAAAAAGTAATGAGACTTCAAAGTTGGTGGTGAAAAAAAAGGTGTCGTCACGGCGGCCACGATTACGGTTCTCCGGAGCGTCTGAAATGAAAAAAAAAACGGGGTTATAATCAGTATAGATGTAATTCTCGGGTGAACCTCAAGCTTAATTTTGTGATTTTTTTGACAAAATGGCGGCCATTCAAAAAAAAAATTTCAATTTCGGGTTTTTTTTTTGTAGTTTAGTGTAAAAAAAAAATAGTAAAAAATTTTTTAAAATTATGGTCGAGGTTCACCCGAGAATGGTGACAATTCTGCGTCGGTTCCACTTTGTTTCATGAAAATCGGTTCAGTTGAACTGGAGATATCATGGCCGCCAGTTCGAAAAACGTGGGTTCGAGATAAACGCGTTTAAAGTTTGAAGTAATTTTTTTGGGAAAAAAAAAAAAAATCAAAAATGTTTAAATGCAGTTTTAAAGAGCTGACAATTTTTACTTACAAATATTAGTCGGCGATGCCAGCTCCATACAGGCCACCTTCCTCTTTTTCGTAGAAACTGCTTTCTGCTGCCCTCTCTGCTCTGCGAGCCGTTCTGCCAGCTTTTGATGATGCCGCAGCTCGAGTCTCTGATCGGTTCAATCTGTCTTCATTGCGAGATAGTGCGTATTCGTATGCGTTTTTGCCAATCGCAATACCCATCAAACCCATAATTTTAAGTATGGGTATAAAACCGTCGTTGAAGAGGCACGTTGCAATGAAATTGGCCACTTCGATGGTGCGTGCGCCTGAGTTGATGTGTTTGGGCGAAAATGACCAAAGAACAGAATTGTAGGACTCATTGGAATTCTGAGTTTCAGATCCAAGGCATCTTTCAAGCAAATTATCTGCCGACAGCGCTTCGTAGGCTGGTTTTATTACCTCCATCACCTTCTTGCCGAGAGGTGCATACGTGTGGTGAAAGCTATCTAACGTACCTTCAGCAGCTGCTTTCTGCCATGCGCACCAGCTTGACACACCGGTGGGGCAATTTTGGTGTTGCGGCTTATCATCGGTGGAGCACTTATGGTAAAAAGTGGCCCAAATTTCCTTTTTCATATCCTCCACGGAGTCAGGATGACGGCGGATCGCAAGGCCATAATATGTGGTCAACTCGGATATTAATTTGTCGGTGAGCTTGCCCGCACCTTTGCCTCCAATGCCCTTATTTTCTTTTTTTATTTTTCGAAGTCGCGTGCCCATTCGCTTCTGCACATGCCCAATGCATTCTTTCTTTTCCACTATAGGGTCACCGTCATAGGGGTCGACATCTAATACACCTTTGAAGGTCTGCGAATCACCATCGCCGATATACTTTACATATTTTATGCCGTGTGTTTCAAACGACCTGGAGAACATCTCTATTACAGCGTCCACCTCCATTTTCCCAGAGCTTCCTTCATGGTTTATGGTGCATTCTTCGTCATGAGTATCAAGCCAAATTTGGTAAGCCTCTGGCTCTTCTTCCTTCTTGGCTTCCCAATATTTGCAGCTGTTACACAGACGAGATTTTACGACAGTGTCAACAATTTTTTTGGTATGCTTGGCAATCAAAGTTGTGACACCATAAAGGGAAGCAAAGCCACGCTTCTTCCAAGTCCCATCCCCCGACACAGTAAATAAAGTGGGATCGCACTCTGGATTCGCTTCGATCATAGCCTCTTTTTCTTCTCCAATAGCTTTTGAAATGACATGTTCGTACATGGCTTTTCCAGCAACGTACAAATTTTGTAGGATAGTATAGTACAGATTGTTGGACAAACTTTGTCCGAGGTCCATGAGGCCACAAAACATGGTTATACTTTTTGGCCCAATCCCTAAAAGCCGCATGGCAACAACCAAGCGTCGATTAATTTCATATGATTTTCCGATCATAGGTGACGAAGGAATATATGTTGTGCGTGGGCAGGCGCAGTTCAAAGCGATTTTAAATCCAACTCCATTTGGTAAAGCTTCTGAGAACTCAATTTTTTGCTTGCATGAGGCACAAATTACCAACGCTGACAACGTGGTAAACACAGAACAGAACTCGAGAATGCAATACTTCAAATTGTTTTTGATTGATACTTCGTCGTCTTCGTTATTCTTGAATTTCTTGGCCGATGTACTGGTATATTCAGAATCCTCTGGTCTAAGATGCTGGTTTCCACTAAACCCGCGTTTTTTAGCACGATTCTGACGCTCACTTGGGCGTTTTTTTTTTTTTATTACTTTTCCGATCCATTTTACAAAAATCACAATAAATTTATGAAAAATTTACTTTTCCGTTCACTGAAGCGCACGCGTCTGTTGCTCAACTCGATACAAACTGAACTAAATGATGCTTTCAGTTGAACACCTGGACTCAAAAAATGCTTCAACCCCTAAAATAAGCAGAAATGTGTATTCGTATGTTTGTATGAATATGTGTGCAAACACGGTTTTACCTAACAATAAACATTTTCAACGGAATTCGGTGGTTACTTTATGCCGCTTCGTTCGAAAATGAGTCGGAAAAAAATAGCTCATTTTGACGAAGACCTTGCTTCACAAAAAAGGCTGTATCTTCTAAAGTATTTCGAATTTCTAAAAATCCTTTTAGGGGCATATTCACAACTACCCAAGCTATAAATAAATGCAAAAAAAAAGTCGAAAAAAAAGTTGCTCAATGAGAAGACCCCCTTAATCCAAATGTTACGTATAAATGGTAAATGTTCTACCATGTATCCAATCCAATAATTTTTTTTTTTTTTGTGATATGAGATACTAAATCTCAAGAATACAATAGAAAGGCAAAATATTGCTATCATGAAAACATTCAGCCTTACCAAAAAACAAATTTAGTGCTGGCTCTAAAATTAGTCTAAATTAGTGCCAGCTCTAAAAAGATTTTTTAGCATAAGCTTAACAGAGGCTACAGCTGCTACTAAATTAAAAACCTGACGCTAAAATTGAATATCAGTTTTTTAGTAATGCTGATAGACTGAAAATAAAGTTGTAACTCAACAATTGGCCCGACAGGAGTCAGTTGCAGAGTTTTAAGTTTTGATTAAACAAAAAATAAAAAAAAACAAATTTTTATTTTTCAGTTTTAACTTTATTGAATTAATATTAGATCTTCGATCTTTCGAAGTAAATTACTAACTGGTCTTAAAATTATCTTAGAGTGGTATTTATAATAACTTAATTGCTATTCTTGCAATTTTCATCGATAGGGTATTCGTTTGTATTGATTAATATTTCTTTGGAATTATTAGCCAATGATTATTGAAAATCCATTTCTTCAGAATTAAAGTTAAATTTGTTTATTGCATTTTTGTTTCCATAGAATTTTGTTAGTGTGAACGGAAATGCAATTTATTTTAAGTTAACAAAAGACGAAAGTGCAATGTATGCTTTTAAATTTCTTTTATTAATTTAATAACATTTTCGTTTCCATAGAATTTTGTTGGTGTGAACGGAAATGTTATTTTTATGAGAATGGATGTACTGCAGGTATTCTATGAGTCTGCATATTTGTTATGGGAACGGAAAAAACGTTTGTAAAACATATAACATTATTACTGAGGGCTTTATTATAACACCCCCACCGTTAGATTGAGGCTCCGACGAAATTTGCAAGGTTGATGTGCTTTTAAAATATCTAAGTGCTATAATAATGAATTTAATAATTAAAAATACAAATACATTTGTACTTAGGTTAACAATTGTATATTTTCTATTAGTTATTGATGTTTCGTTTAGATTGTCTTCATAATTTTGTTGTTTTAAAAATAATGTTTCTAATTTTATGTGTTCAATAGTTACATTTCTTTCTTTTATTTTTGTCATATAATGAGGCATTATAAATTTATCGTATGTTTTTATACTAAAATTAAAAAAGGTTTCATTCTGAACATTGATCTCACAATTTTTAAATCTTATGACAAAGTTTCCTTTTGGTTTTAATGGTATAATATTACATTTCTGTTTGACTTCCAAATTGAAGTTATTGAAGATAAATACCTGTTGTTATTTCTCTTTCTTCGTTTTCGTTAAAATAATCTAATTTACAATTGGCTTCTTGAAGATTAATTATGTCTTCGATACATTTATCGTTTAACTTAACTAGATTTTTCTTTAAGTTATTTTCTAGATTTATGTTAAATGGTTTATTGTTTGTGTCTAACAAAATCTTTCTGTTTGTTAGGTATAGGGTTTTATTATTGGCGTTAGGAATTGATTCAAAAACTATTTGTGAATAGCTTTACTTTGAAAAAATTGGAATTTTAAGTATTATAATAATAATATAGTTTTGAAATGCAACAGTTATTTTAGTATTTACGTAGCTGTCTGTCATTTATTAGGTCCAGATCGGTTTCGGAAAATATGTTTGAAGGTATGACGTCCATTTTTCCCGAGAATATTATCTGTCCAATGTCTTCGATATGGTCTTGTAATAATGATATGTCGTTATCTACTCTGTAAATAAATTGTAAAAACTCAATCTCGTCTTCGAGACTAGCTATCCTCTTAGGAATAAAATTTCGCATAGTGTTTAAAGAATTTTCTATAACCTTTTGTTGTGAATTTATATGGCTTGTAATATTTTGAATTTGTGAAGCTAATGATTTATTAATGAGGATATTTTTATCTATTTTTGAATTGAGATATCTATCGTTATCTTTTAGTTCAGTCAATAATTTGTCAAACTTTATTTCATTGTCTGAGTCCAGTGTTCCAGTTATGTACTGTAGTCCTTTTCCAACGAAATTCATAAGTCCTCGTTTTTGTTTTGATCAATCAATCCATGTATTTTTTCTTTTAGTAGAAAAAAACTTCTTTTTAATTGTATCTAGTATTGTCCGTGTGTTCAATGAAGATGATCTAAGTGTTTCTAAATTTCTATTTATTATGTCAGTAGTTTCTTCGTATTTTGTCATGTTTACTAGGTGTAATATTTTTTTATATTGTTCTATTAGTTTTTGTTCTCCGGTCTTTATAGTTAAATAACCATTATTGATTGTTAAATCTTGTATGTCTAACTGTTGTCCTTTTACGAGAGTAATTATAGTTAAAATTACCAAAGTTGTTTTGTATGCTGCCATTCTGAATCTGTAAGAGAATTAAATTTTGGCGTTTATTGTAGGGTTCGCATTGTCTTGAAATTTTTTCTTAGGTTTAATATGTGATGTGTAATATTTTAGACCTGTTTTGTTATCAATGACATGGTCAGTATCTATTTTATTTGCAACGATCTTCCTGTACTTTGAGTGGTTTTTTCCACCTCTTATTTCTTTAATGAAATTCGGACCAGGTTCTATGACTTGATCTACTCTGTCTTTATTAATTTTATTTATCACTTGTTCCTTTTTTTGTTGAATTTTAGTTTCAATTTCAGGATATTTGTCTATTGTAATTTTCCCGTTAACAAAGTCGATTGGTCTTAAATTAGTAGTACTGTGGATGGAATTGTCATAGAAGTTAATTATGCGGAGAATTTTTTCTTCTACTGTATCTGTACTATTTTTGTCGTCATGTTTTAGAAGTCGAATATGTTCGTTGATGGTGTTATGTTATCTTTCTATGTCCGCGTTAGATGTGTGGTTACTGTTAGATGTAAAGTGAATCTGAATGCCTTCGTTGTCTAAGAACTCTCTCATTGGGATGGCCTTAAATCCTAACTCGTTATCTGTTATTATCTTAGTCATTTTGCCTTGGGTACTGATAAATTGTAAGATTTTTGACTTGAATTCTGTCCAGGATCTGTGCATAATTCTATAAGCTTGGGCGTGTTTTAAAAATTTATCGATAAATGTAAGAAATAGTTGTTTTTCAAGGGTATAAAAAACGTCTACATGAAATCTTTCGTTTGGTTTGCTAGGAGTTTCGGTAATTTTTAGAGGTATTTTTAATGTTTTCCTAGTGTATTTCTCAGTATTACATATTTCGCAATTATTTATAAACATAGTGATTCGTGTCTTCAAATTTGGATGATAAATTTCATCTATTTATTCCTTGTAAACTTGATCTATTCCTCTGTGGTTGTTTCTTCTATGTTCTTCCTCTATCAATCTAGCAAGTTGTTCTTCATCCGTTGTACCTCTAAGTATTTTTTTACATTTAATCACCTTAAGTGTAGGAAATATTTTGCTGTGAACTGTTTGGAAAATTGGGTAAAATTCATCGTCTATCAATATGGCATTTAGTCCTTTAGGGTTAAAGTGATTTTTTAAAAGTGTTATTGTTGTTTCTCTATCTAAATCTTTAGTATATATAATTTTTGTCCTATTACTAAACACATTTATATTCCTTATTTTTAATGATCCTGATGAAGATTTATTTATCACTAATTGATTTTTGAATATGTTAATTGGGGATGAAGTTTCCTTTGTTGTTGTAGGAGTGGATTCTAGGGTATTTATATTAATACATTCGGGTTCAATTGTAGATAGTGCGTCTGCATTACTGTTTTCTGTTCCTTTCTTGTATTTAATTTCATAGTCAAATTCAGATAGCTTTAGCCTCCATCTTACTAATTTCGAATTTGGTTCCTAAATAGAGAAAAGCCATGTTAGGGGCTTATGGTCGGTTTCGATCAAGAATTTACGTCCGAAGAGGTAAGGTCTAAAGTATATAGTAGCCCAAACGATTCCTAATAGCTCCATTTCGATTGTGCTATAGTTGATTTCATGTTCATTAAGGTACGGCTAGCGTAACATAATGGGTGATCGTTCTGTGAGAGGACAGCGCCTAAAGCGTAATTGCTAGCGTCTGTGGTAAGAGTAAATTTTTTTGTGAAGTCTGGGTAATGTAGAATGGGATCATTAATTAAAAGTCTTTTGAGAGTGTTAAAGCTTTCTTGATATTTAGGATCGCAAATATTAATTTTAGCGATTTTCTTTAAATAACGTGTCATTGGTAGCCAGTAAGTCCTAAAAATTGTTTCATTTGTTTGGGAGTTTTGGGAATTGGAAAATTCTTGACGCATTCTATTTTTTTGGGGCTTGCTTTTATTCCTGTTGGTGTTACTATATGTCCGAGGAGTTCTGTTTCCTTTTTTAAGAATTCAGACTTATCTAGTTGGATCTTAAGGTTGGCTTCTTTTAAGCAGTTAAAAAAAAAAACCGACTACAAAATCACTACAAAGTAAAAAATAATTTTAATAAAAATACTTTTCCTTTCAATTTCTTGGTCATATTTGATAATTTATTTAAACATATTATTATATATGAAATTTTATTATCTTAATTTTTTTCTAATTTGTTTTATTATCATAAATATATTAATTTCTTGCTGAATACAAATGCTTTTAAGGTCGGCGCTAATATAATCAGACTGTTTATCAGAAGCGCCAACTTCAAAGCATTTGTATTCATCAAGAAATTAATATATTTATGATAATAAAACAAATAAAAAAAATTAAGATAATAAAATTTCATATATAATAGTTTTAAATAAATTATCAAATATGACCAAGAAATTGAAAGGAAAAGTATTTTTATTAAAATTATTTTTTACTTTGTAGTGATTTTGTAGTCGGTTGTTTTTTTTTAAAACATTTTTATTTCTTCCTTTTTAGAGAATATGATAAATTTTCGAAAAAAGAGTATAAACAACATTAGTACAATTGTTCCGAAAAAATTTGTTCTATTAAATTCTGAAAGTTTGTTGGTTATTTCAAATATCTGCCTCTTAAATTTAAATGAGATGTCACATGTTTTGAAATTATTATACCCATTCTTGTAACGAGTTTAATTACCCTAGTGTCAATATTATTCGAGATATAGTGTTTTTCTAATATTTCCACGCCCCTTTGTTATATAAGCGCCCACTTTCTTGAGCATTATAAATTATCAAATATGACCAAGAAATTGAAAGGAAAAGTATTTTTATTAAAATTATTTTTTACTTTGTAGGGATTTTGTAGTCGGTTGTTTTTTTTTTAAAACATTTTTATTTCTTCCTTTTTAGAGAATATGATAAATTTTCGAAAAAAGAGTATAAACAGCATTAGTACAATTGTTCCGAAAAAATTTGTTCTATTAAATTCTGAAAGTTTGTTGGTTATTTCAAATATCTGCCTCTTAAATTTAAATGAGATGTCACATGTTTTGAAATTATTATACCCATTCTTGTAACGAGTTTAATTACCCTAGTGTCAATATTATTCGAGATATAGTGTTTTTCTAATATTTCCACGCCCCTTTGTTATATAAGCGCCCACTTTCTTGAGCATTATAAATTATCAAATATGACCAAGAAATTGAAAGGAAAAGTATTTTTATTAAAATTATTTTTTACTTTGTAGGGATTTTGTAGTCGGTTGTTTTTTTTTTTAAAACATTTTTATTTCTTCCTTTTTAGAGAATATGATAAATTTTCGAAAAAAGAGTATAAAATGCATAAGTACATTTGTTCCGAAAAAATTTGTTCTATTAAATTCTGAAAGTTTGTTGGTTATTTCAAATATCTGCCTCTTAAATTTAAATGAGAAGTCACATGTTTTGAAATTATTATACCCATTCTTGTAACGAGTTTAATTACCCTAGTGTCAATATTATTCGAGATATAGTGTTTTTCTAATTGTTCCACGCCCCTTTGTTATATAAGCGCCCACTTTCTTGAGCATTATTTCCAATAATTGTGCCTACCCCTGTACTTTTTTTCAGTACCCCAGCGTTAATATTAACTGCGATAGTGTTTATCTAGTATTGCCACACCCATTTATCGAATAACGCATACTTTATTGACCATAATTTTTAATAATTCTGCCTACCCCTGTACTACAATAAATTTCAGTGCCCTAGTGTCAATATTATTCAAGATACACTGTTTTTCTAATATTTCCACGCCCAGTAGTCGAAATCCGCCCACTTTCTTCACCGTAATTTTTACTAATAATGCCTACCCCTATACCAAATTGCAGTACCATAGTATCAATATTATTCGAGATATACTCTTTCTAATATTGCCACGCCCATTTCTCAAAGAACGCCCATTTTCTTGACGGAAATTTGTAATAATTGTGCATACCACTACACTAAATTTCAGTACCCTAGTGTCCATATTATTCGAGATACAGTGTTTTTATAATATTGCCACGCCCATTTGTCGAATAACGCCCACTTTATTGGCCATAATTTTTAATAGTTATGCCTACCCTTATACTAAATTACAGTACCATAGTATCAATATTATTCGAGATATACTCTTTTTCTAATATTGCCACGCCCATTTTCTTGACCGTAATTTTTATTAACTGTGTCTACCCCTACACTAAATTTCAGTACCCTAGTGTCCATATTATTCGAGACACAGTGTTTTTATAATATTGACACGCCCTTTTGTCGAATAACGCCCACTTTATTGACCATAATTTGTACTAATAATGCCTACCCCTATACTAAATTGCAGTACTCTAGTCTCAAAATTATTCAAGATACACTGTTTTTCTAATATTGCCACGGCCATTTGTCGAATTATGCCCATTTTCTTGCCCGTTATTTGTACTAATTGTGCCTACCCCTACACTGAATTGCAGTACCCTAGTGTCAATATTATTTGAGATACAGAAGTATTTAATATTGCGAGATCTATTATTGCCACGCCCAGTTATCGAAAACCGCCCACTTTTACGAGCACCTCCATGCTTATCATATCTATCTGTTCCCCAAAAATTATGGCAATCAGGCATATGGTTTAGGAGTTATCGATGTACATACATTTAAAAAAAAAAAAAAAAAAAAAAACAGAAACCGACGAACTTGAGAACCTCCTCCTTTTTGAAGTCTATTAAAAATTAATTTAATTGAATTGATATGCTCTTGAAGAGTAATCTCTAAGGATGTTATTCATTAATCTTTGGAATTTCGCTGGAGCTGTCTTCAGTCCAAACGGCATTCGTGTAAATTCATAATGACCTCCTTCAACGCTAAAGGCAGTCTTATGAATTCGTCTTCATCAATCTCTATTTGATGAAATCCTTTTGCCAATTCTAGTGTGGTAAAATACTGGCATCTTCCCAGTTTATCTAATATTTCATCGATGTTGGGGATCGGGAATTTGTCATCTACCGTTACTTCATTGAGTTTTCGGTAGTCAATGACAAGTCTCCATTTAAATTTTCCGCTTGCATCGGCCTTCTTAGGCACAATCCAAATTGGTGCTGAATATGGAGAATTACTATTCCTAATTATTTTGTTATCAAGCATTTATTTTATTTGAGTCTGTACCTCGTTTTTATGTATATAAGAATACCTATATGATTTAGTGTTTATTAGGATGTTGTTGCTCGTTCTAATTTGATGTTTAATGGCTGAAGTAAAAATTAAATTAGTGTTTTCTTGGTAGAAGATTTCTGAATATTTATTGATTACTGCCATAAGTTGTGTTCTTTCTTCGATATTGAGATGATCTGTTCGAATTTGTTCTCTAAGTGGTTTATTTTCTCTTGTATCGATAATGTTAAAGTTTTCGCTATCCACCTTCTGTGTGAATACGTGATTTAATTCGGACATCAGATTGAGTTCTATTTCGTTGTTTTCTACGTTTAAATTCCTTCATTCACTATTTATTCTCCTTCCTGTTCCTTAAAATATATTAGTTCGGTGTTAGGGGCTATTTGTATCTTATAACTATGGCTTTCTTCGCCTTTAAAGTAGATAAGTAATTTTTGTCCGTTTAATTGTATCGTATTGTCTTGATAGTTAATACTGGCATTTAGTGGTCTTAAAAGGTCGTTCCCAATTAGACCGTCGTAGAAATTGTGGAATTTAATGATGTAGGATTCGATTGTGTCTAAAGTTGTTCCGAATTCAGTGAAAGTTTTTATCTTAGCTTTTTTATTGGCATAATTTTCGTGTTGGAGAGTTTTTATTGAAATAGGATTTGTTTGATAAATCTATTTTGGATGGCATATTCCTGGATTTAGTATTGAATTAGTTGCACCTGTATCTACTATTAATTTTATAAATCCTAATTTGGCCTTTATTTTTATATGTGGAATTTTTCTGAGGTTAGAATTGTGCGTTATCTCATGGTTGTTGATGTCCATCGGCTCAGGTATTGGAAATTGGTTGTTATAATTTGGTTGATGGAACATTTGTTGGTTTCTGTGTTGGGGTACGGAGTTTTGTCTCTGATAATTACTATACGATTGGGAATTCTGTATATTATTGGGTCTTCCTTGTGGGTTGAAATTTTTTTTATTGTGTGTAACAAATTCTGTCTGTTTTGTTGAATAGGGTTTTGTTGGTTATGTGGATGAAAATTCTGTCTATTTTGGTAACTAGAACTCTGTTGGATATGTGGATAAAAATGTTGTCTATTCTGTTGATTGTATCGGTTAGAATTCTGTTTGGTTTGTTGATTAGGATTAAAGCTATGCCCATTTTGTTTCGATATTTTTGGTTCGAAGTTATTTCGAACAAAATATTGTGAATTGTCTATCCTGAGGTGAGCATATCCAGCCTCGAAAAGGATATTCATGGCTCCTTCGAGTGTGTTTGGATTTCTACAGGCTAATATCGTTTTCATGGGTTCGGGAATTTTTGATTTAAATAAAGGGTGGTTAAATTTTAAGTGCCGATGTTGAGTGTGAACCACAACTAAACGTGAAGCTTTTTTCTGCATTTCATTTGACATTTCTCAATTTTAGATTAGCTCAATTTGAACCATGGAAAGATACACAATCGAGCAACGCGTTAAAGTTATTCAGGCTTATTATGAAAAAGGCCGTTCAAATCAAAATGCATATCGGTTAATTTAATCGTCCAAATGTGCGTACAATCGGAAAAACCCTGCAAAAATTTGAGCAAACCGGGTCTTTATGAGATATGAAAACACGAGTGCATGCTCGTACAGCTCGTACTGCAGAAAATATTGCTGCTGTTCGCGATAGTTTGGCTGAAGAGCCGTCAACCTCACCTCGTCGTCGTTCACAGGCAGTTACTGTGAATAGAGTTCGCTCTCGTGAGATGATAACGAACTTTTTGTGGCCCGAATTGGAAGATATGAGTGTGGACTATATGTGGTTTCAACAGGACGGTGCCACTTGCCACACAGCTAACGAAACAATGGCTCTGTTGCGCGACAAATTCAATGGCCGTGTTATCTCACGTGGTGGCGATGTCAATTGACCGCCAAGATCATGTGATTTGACACCGTTGAACTTCTTTCTTTGGGGTTATTTGAAAGAAAAGGTGTACGTCGATAAGCCAGCAACAATTCAAGAGCTCAAGGATGAGGTAATTCGGCACATTAACGGCATAGAACCTCACTTATGCCTCAGCGTCATCGAAAATTTGGACCATCAGATGGAGGTGTGCCGCCGAGGTCACGGTGGCCATTTGACCGATATTTTGTTCCATACATAATTGAATCATACCAATTCTATCATAGTAAAAAGAAAGGTCAATAATTTTTTAAATAATTTGTGTTTTATTCAAAATCAACATCGGCCTTTAAAATTTAACCACCCTTTATATTAAGGGCGGTGCGTGAATTGTTTTGTGTAATTACGTTTGTTGCCTCCTGACCTTGTCCGATAACGAATATTGTTTTGTTGTTAAGTCGTTTCAGTTTGCTTTTAATCTCTTCAAAAAATTCTAAACTTGTAGTTGTAAATGTGGTAGCCCTAAGTGAATCAAAAAGGTCGTCACAACTTAATCTGTCTCCGAAGTTATCTTGAAGAACATTTTTTACGTCTTTCCATGAAATTGCGTGGCAATTTATTTCTATTATTTCCCTAGCTTTTCCTTTCAGTCTACTTTTAATTATGTCGGAAAAGAGTCCCTGTGATAATTCATCATATGTTTGTAATATTGGGTGTATTTTGTCTATTAAATTTAGGAAAGTTTGTGAGTCTCTTGTATCTCCGTTGAATTCTGGGAGATTCCCCAAGTATTTGATAGGATCGAACTTTATTTGGTTAGTCATGATTTTATTGTATATTTTTCTTAATTCTTAATGATAATACAAAAATTATTTATTGGTTTTTACCCCTTAATAGATGCTTGTAGAAATGTAATCTGTATTGGGCCTCCTTCTTGTATTCTTCTACATTAGGGTCCTTTAATATGTCTTGTGTAATATGAAGGTATATTGGTTTGGCTCCGTCTTTTAGAGGTAGGGCGGTGAATGATGATATTGGTAGGAACTTTTAGGATGTTTGGTGATATTTTCTGGTAACATTTAGTGTCCGTATTTTTCGATGAATTTAATTGTTTCGCTAATGAGTGTTTCCTCGTTGTAGTCTGCTTCTGTTGGTGTTCCCGTCTTATTGATTGCTTCCCACACTAGTTGCATACACTTAATTTTGCAGCTGTACTTGGTTCTTTGTTTAGTTCTTTCTCGACTTTTTCGTATGATTTTATAGGATTTTTTTTGATCTTGGCATGTCCAAAAAAAGATTATTCAAAATTTTCGCATTCTCGTTTTGCACTTAGTGTTGTTTCACACTTTATGTTGTTTGAAAAAATTTTTTTCCTTTTTCGAAAAAAAAAAAATTACTGTTTGGAAAAAATGTGGTTTGTCCACACGCGCTTTCAATTTGTTGAATTAGTTTATATGGTTTATTTTACTTTTGCAGAATTTTGTATAGAACTAATATATATTTTTCTTTGTTTGAAAATTTTGTTTAAACTTTTTTTCTTAAAAAAAATGTCACTTAAGTTATTTTCATTTTTCCTTCTTCGAAAAATGTCACTAAGTTATTTTTATTTTTCCTTCTTCGAAAAATGTCACTTAGTGTTTTTTTTTTTATTGATATGCCATTAAGTATTTAGATACACAAACGGATTTATTTTTTATCCTTTTTTAGCATATCCTGCCGACTGCGCCAGTTTTAAGTTTTGAATAAACAAAAAATAAAAAAAACAAATTTTTATTTTTCAGTTTTAACTTTATTGAACTAATATTAGATCTTCGATCTTTCGAAGTAAATTACTAACTGGTCTTAAAACTATCTTAAGGTGGTATTTATAATAACTTAATTGCTATTCTTGCAATTTTCATCGATAGGGTATTCGTTTGTGTTGATTAATAATTCTTTGGAATTATAAGCCAATGATTATTGAAAATCCATTTCTTCAGAATTAAAGTTAAATTTGTTTATTGCATTTTTGTTTCCATAGAATTTTGTCTGTGTGAACGGAAATGCAATCTATTTTAAGTTAACAAAAGACGAAAGTGCAATGTATGCTTTTAAATTTATTTTATTAATTTAATTACATTTTCGTTTCCATAGAATTTTGTTGGTGTGAACGGAAATGTTATTTTTATGAGAATGGATGTACTGCAGGTATTCTATGAGTCTGCATATTTGTTATGGGAACGGAAAAAACGTTTGTAAAACATATAACATTATTACTGAGGGCTTTATTATAACACCCCCACCGTTAGATTGAGGCTCCGACGAAATTTGCAAGGTTGATGTGCTTTTAAAATATCTAAGTGCTATAATAATGAATTTAATAATTAAAAATACAAATACATTTGTACTTAGGTTAACAATTGTATATTTTCTATTAGTTATTGATGTTTCGTTTAGATTGTCTTCATAATTTTGTTGTTTTAAAAATAATGTTTCTAATTTTATGTGTTCAATAGTTACATTTCTTTCTTTTATTTTTGTCATATAATGAGGCATTATAAATTTATCGTATGTTTTTATACTAAAATTAAAAAAGGTTTCATTCTGAACATTGATCTCACAATTTTTAAATCTTATGACAAAGTTTCCTTTTGGTTTTAATGGTATAATATTACATTTCTGTTTGACTTCCAAATTGAAGTTATTGAAGATAAATACCTGTTGTTATTTCTCTTTCTTCGTTTTCGTTAAAATAATCTAATTTACAATTGGCTTCTTGAAGATTAATTATGTCTTCGATACATTTATCGTTTAACTTAACTAGATTTTTCTTTAAGTTATTTTCTAGATTTATGTTAAATGGTTTATTGTTTGTGTCTAACAAAATCTTTCTGTTTGTTAGGTATAGGGTTTTATTATTGGCGTTAGGAATTGATTCAAAAACTATTTGTGAATAGCTTTACTTTGAAAAAATTGGAATTTTAAGTATTATAATAATAATATAGTTTTGAAATGCAACAGTTATTTTAGTATTTACGTAGCTGTCTGTCATTTATTAGGTCCAGATCGGTTTCGGAAAATATGTTTGAAGGTATGACGTCCATTTTTCCCGAGAATATTATGTGTCCAATGTCTTCGATATGGTCTTGTAATAATGATATGTCGTTATCTACTCTGTAAATAAATTGTAAAAACTCAATCTCGTCTTCGAGACTAGCTATCCTCTTAGGAATAAAATTTCGCATAGTGTTTAAAGAATTTTCTATAACCTTTTGTTGTGAATTTATATGGCTTGTAATATTTTGAATTTGTGAAGCTAATGATTTATTAATGAGGATATTTTTATCTATTTTTGAATTGAGATATCTATCGTTATCTTTTAGTTCAGTCAATAATTTGTCAAACTTTATTTCATCGTCTGAGTCCAGTGTTCCAGTTATGTACTGTAGTCCTTTTCCAACGAAATTCATAAGTCCTCGTTTTTGTTTTGATCAATCAATCCATGTATTTTTTCTTTTAGTAGAAAAAAACTTCTTTTTAATTGTATCTAGTGTTGTCCGTGTGTTCAATGAAGATGATCTAAGTGTTTCTAAATTTCTATTTATTATGTCAGTAGTTTCTTCGTATTTTGTCATGTTTACTAGGTGTAATATTTTTTTATATTGTTCTATTAGTTTTTGTTCTCCGGTCTTTATAGTTAAATAACCATTATTGATTGTTAAATCTTGTATGTCTAACTGTTGTCCTTTTACGAGAGTAATTATAGTTAAAATTACCAAAGTTGTTTTGTATGCTGCCATTCTGAATCTGTAAGAGAATTAAATTTTGGCGTTTATTGTAGGGTTCGCATTGTCTTGAAATTTTTTCTTAGGTTTAATATGTGATGTGTAATATTTTAGACCTGTTTTGTTATCAATGACATGGTCAGTATCTATTTTATTTGCAACGATCTTCCTGTACTTTGAGTGGTTTTTTCCACCTCTTATTTCTTTAATGAAATTCGGACCAGGTTCTATGACTTGATCTACTCTGTCTTTATTAATTTTATTTATCACTTGTTCCTTTTTTTGTTGAATTTTAGTTTCAATTTCAGGATATTTGTCTATTGTAATTTTCCCGTTAACAAAGTCGATTGGTCTTAAATTAGTAGTACTGTGGATGGAATTGTCATAGAAGTTAATTATGCGGAGAATTTTTTCTTCTACTGTATCTGTACTATTTTTGTCGTCATGTTTTAGAAGTCGAATATGTTCGTTGATGGTGTTATGTTATCTTTCTATGTCCGCGTTAGATGTGTGGTTACTGTTAGATGTAAAGTGAATCTGAATGCCTTCGTTGTCTAAGAACTCTCTCATTGGGATGGCCTTAAATCCTAACTCGTTATCTGTTATTATCTTAGTCATTTTGCCTTGGGTACTGATAAATTGTAAGATTTTTGACTTGAATTCTGTCCAGGATCTGTGCATAATTCTATAAGCTTGGGCGTGTTTTAAAAATTTATCGATAAATGTAAGAAATAGTTGTTTTTCAAGTGTATAAAAAACGTCTACATGAATTATTTCGTTTGGTTTGCTAGGAGTTTCGGTAATTTTTAGAGGTATTTTTAATGTTTTCCTAGTGTATTTCTCAGTATTACATATTTCGCAATTATTTATAAACATAGTGATTCGTGTCTTCAAATTGGGATGATAAATTTCATCTATTAATTCCTTGTAAACTTGATCTATTCCTCTGTGGTTGTTTCTTCTATGTTCTTCCTCTATCAATCTAGCAAGTTGTTCTTCATCCGTTGTACCTCTAAGTATTTTTTTACATTTAATCACCTTAAGTGTAGGAAATATTTTGCTGTGAACTGTTTGGAAAATTGGGTAAAATTCATCGTCTATCAATATGGCATTTAGTCCTTTAGGGTTAAAGTGATTTTTTAAAAGTGTTATTGTTGTTTCTCTATCTAAATCTTTAGTATATATAATTTTTGTCCTATTACTAAACACATTTATATTCCTTATTTTTAATGATCCTGATGAAGATTTATTTATCACTAATTGATTTTTGAATATGTTAATTGGGGATGAAGTTTCCTTTGTTGTTGTAGGAGTGGATTCTAGGGTATTTATATTAATACATTCGGGTTCAATTGTAGATAGTGCGTCTGCATTACTGTTTTCTGTTCCTTTCTTGTATTTAATTTCATAGTCAAATTCAGATAGCTTTAGCCTCCATCTTACTAATTTCGAATTTGGTTCCTAAATAGAGAAAAGCCATGTTAGGGGCTTATGGTCGGTTTCGATCAAGAATTTACGTCCGAAGAGGTAAGGTCTAAAGTATATAGTAGCCCAAACGATTCCTAATAGCTCCATTTCGATTGTGCTATAGTTGATTTCATGTTCATTAAGGTACGGCTAGCGTAACATAATGGGTGATCGTTCTGTGAGAGGACAGCGCCTAAAGCGTAATTGCTAGCGTCTGTGGTAAGAGTAAATTTTTTTGTGAAGTCTGGGTAATGTAGAATGGGATCATTAATTAAAAGTCTTTTGAGAGTGTTAAAGCTTTCTTGATATTTAGGATCGCAAATATTAATTTTAGCGATTTTCTTTAAATAACGTGTCATTGGTAGCCAGTAAGTCCTAAAAATTGTTTCATTTGTTTGGGAGTTTTGGGAATTGGAAAATTCTTGACGCATTCTATTTTTTTGGGGCTTGCTTTTATTCCTGTTGGTGTTACTATATGTCCGAGGAGTTCTGTTTCCTTTTTTAAGAATTCAGACTTATCTAGTTGGATCTTAAGGTTGGCTTCTTTTAAGCAGTTAAAAAAAAAAAACCGACTACAAAATCACTACAAAGTAAAAAATAATTTTAATAAAAATACTTTTCCTTTCAATTTCTTGGTCATATTTGATAATTTATTTAAACATATTATTATATATGAAATTTTATTATCTTAATTTTTTCTAATTTGTTTTATTATCATAAATATATTAATTTCTTGCTGAATACAAATGCTTTTAAGGTCGGCGCTAATATAATCAGACTGTTTATCAGAAGCGCCAACTTCAAAGCATTTGTATTCATCAAGAAATTAATATATTTATGATAATAAAACAAATAAAAAAAATTAAGATAATAAAATTTCATATATAATAGTTTTAAATAAATTATCAAATATGACCAAGAAATTGAAAGGAAAAGTATTTTTATTAAAATTATTTTTTACTTTGTAGTGATTTTGTAGTCGGTTGTTTTTTTTTAAAACATTTTTATTTCTTCCTTTTTAGAGAATATGATAAATTTTCGAAAAAAGAGTATAAACAACATTAGTACAATTGTTCCGAAAAAATTTGTTCTATTAAATTCTGAAAGTTTGTTGGTTATTTCAAATATCTGCCTCTTAAATTTAAATGAGATGTCACATGTTTTGAAATTATTATACCCATTCTTGTAACGAGTTTAATTACCCTAGTGTCAATATTATTCGAGATATAGTGTTTTTCTAATATTTCCACGCCCCTTTGTTATATAAGCGCCCACTTTCTTGAGCATTATAAATTATCAAATATGACCAAGAAATTGAAAGGAAAAGTATTTTTATTAAAATTATTTTTTACTTTGTAGGGATTTTGTAGTCGGTTGTTTTTTTTTTTAAAACATTTTTATTTCTTCCTTTTTAGAGAATATGATAAATTTTCGAAAAAAGAGTATAAAATGCATAAGTACATTTGTTCCGAAAAAATTTGTTCTATTAAATTCTGAAAGTTTGTTGGTTATTTCAAATATCTGCCTCTTAAATTTAAATGAGATGTCACATGTTTTGAAATTATTATACCCATTCTTGTAACGAGTTTAATTACCCTAGTGTCAATATTATTCGAGATATAGTGTTTTTCTAATTGTTCCACGCCCCTTTGTTATATAAGCGCCCACTTTCTTGAGCATTATTTCCAATAATTGTGCCTACCCCTGTACTTTTTTTCAGTACCCCAGCGTCAATATTAACTGCGATAGTGTTTATCTAGTATTGCCACACCCATTTATCGAATAACGCATACTTTATTGACCATAATTTTTAATAATTCTGCCTACCCCTGTACTACAATAAATTTCAGTGCCCTAGTGTCAATATTATTCAAGATACACTGTTTTTCTAATATTTCCACGCCCAGTAGTCGAAATCCGCCCACTTTCTTCACCGTAATTTTTACTAATAATGCCTACCCCTATACCAAATTGCAGTACCATAGTATCAATATTATTCGAGATATACTCTTTCTAATATTGCCACGCCCATTTCTCAAAGAACGCCCATTTTCTTGACGGAAATTTGTAATAATTGTGCATACCACTACACTAAATTTCAGTACCCTAGTGTCCATATTATTCGAGATACAGTGTTTTTATAATATTGCCACGCCCATTTGTCGAATAACGCCCACTTTATTGGCCATAATTTTTAATAGTTATGCCTACCCTTATACTAAATTACAGTACCATAGTATCAATATTATTCGAGATATACTCTTTTTCTAATATTGCCACGCCCATTTTCTTGACCGTAATTTTTATTAACTGTGTCTACCCCTACACTAAATTTCAGTACCCTAGTGTCCATATTATTCGAGACACAGTGTTTTTATAATATTGACACGCCCTTTTGTCGAATAACGCCCACTTTATTGACCATAATTTGTACTAATAATGCCTTCCCCTATACTAAATTGCAGTACTCTAGTCTCAAAATTATTCAAGATACACTGTTTTTCTAATATTGCCACGGCCATTTGTCGAATTATGCCCATTTTCTTGCCCGTTATTTGTACTAATTGTGCCTACCCCTACACTGAATTGCAGTACCCTAGTGTCAATATTATTTGAGATACAGAAGTATTTAATATTGCGAGATCTATTATTGCCACGCCCAGTTATCGAAAACCGCCCACTTTTACGAGCACCTCCATGCTTATCATATCTATCTGTTCCCCAAAAATTATGGCAATCAGGCATATGGTTTAGGAGTTATCGATGTACATACATTTAAAAAAAAAAAAAAAAAAAAAAACAGAAACCGACGAACTTGAGAACCTCCTCCTTTTTGAAGTCTATTAAAAATTAATTTAATTGAATTGATATGCTCTTGAAGAGTAATCTCTAAGGATGTTATTCATTAATCTTTGGAATTTCGCTGGAGCTGTCTTCAGTCCAAACGGCATTCGTGTAAATTCATAATGACCTCCTTCAACGCTAAAGGCAGTCTTATGAATTCGTCTTCATCAATCTCTATTTGATGAAATCCTTTTGCCAATTCTAGTGTGGTAAAATACTGGCATCTTCCCAGTTTATCTAATATTTCATCGATGTTGGGGATCGGGAATTTGTCATCTACCGTTACTTCATTGAGTTTTCGGTAGTCAATGACAAGTCTTCATTTAAATTTTCCGCTTGCATCGGCCTTCTTAGGCACAATCCAAATTGGTGCTGAATATGGAGAATTACTATTCCTAATTATTTTGTTATCAAGCATTTATTTTATTTGAGTCTGTACCTCGTTTTTATGTATATAAGAATACCTATATGATTTAGTGTTTATTAGGATGTTGTTGCTCGTTCTAATTTGATGTTTAATGGCTGAAGTAAAAATTAAATTAGTGTTTTCTTGGTAGAAGATTTCTGAATATTTATTGATTACTGCCATAAGTTGTGTTCTTTCTTCGATATTGAGATGATCTGTTCGAATTTGTTCTCTAAGTGGTTTATTTTCTCTTGTATCGATAATGTTAAAGTTTTCGCTATCCACCTTCTGTGTGAATACGTGATTTAATTCGGACATCAGATTGAGTTCTATTTCGTTGTTTTCTACGTTTAAATTCCTTCATTCACTATTTATTCTCCTTCCTGTTCCTTAAAATATATTAGTTCGGTGTTAGGGGCTATTTGTATCTTATAACTATGGCTTTCTTCGCCTTTAAAGTAGATAAGTAATTTTTGTCCGTTTAATTGTATCGTATTGTCTTGATAGTTAATACTGGCATTTAGTGGTCTTAAAAGGTCGTTCCCAATTAGACCGTCGTAGAAATTGTGGAATTTAATGATGTAGGATTCGATTGTGTCTAAAGTTGTTCCGAATTCAGTGAAAGTTTTTATCTTAGCTTTTTTATTGGCATAATTTTCGTGTTGGAGAGTTTTTATTGAAATAGGATTTGTTTGATAAATCTATTTTGGATGGCATATTCCTGGATTTAGTATTGAATTAGTTGCACCTGTATCTACTATTAATTTTATAAATCCTAATTTGGCCTTTATTTTTATATGTGGAATTTTTCTGAGGTTAGAATTGTGCGTTATCTCATGGTTGTTGATGTCCATCGGCTCAGGTATTGGAAATTGGTTGTTATAATTTGGTTGATGGAACATTTGTTGGTTTCTGTGTTGGGGTACGGAGTTTTGTCTCTGATAATTACTATACGATTGGGAATTCTGTATATTATTGGGTCTTCCTTGTGGGTTGAAATTTTTTTTATTGTGTGTAACAAATTCTGTCTGTTTTGTTGAATAGGGTTTTGTTGGTTATGTGGATGAAAATTCTGTCTATTTTGGTAACTAGAACTCTGTTGGATATGTGGATAAAAATGTTGTCTATTCTGTTGATTGTATCGGTTAGAATTCTGTTTGGTTTGTTGATTAGGATTAAAGCTATGCCCATTTTGTTTCGATATTTTTGGTTCGAAGTTATTTCGAACAAAATATTGTGAATTGTCTATCCTGAGGTGAGCATATCCAGCCTCGAAAAGGATATTCATGGCTCCTTCGAGTGTGTTTGGATTTCTACAGGCTAATATCGTTTTCATGGGTTCGGGAATTTTTGATTTAAATAAAGGGTGGTTAAATTTTAAGTGCCGATGTTGAGTGTGAACCACAACTAAACGTGAAGCTTTTTTCTGCATTTCATTTGACATTTCTCAATTTTAGATTAGCTCAATTTGAACCATGGAAAGATACACAATCGAGCAACGCGTTAAAGTTATTCAGGCTTATTATGAAAAAGGCCGTTCAAATCAAAATGCATATCGGTTAATTTAATCGTCCAAATGTGCGTACAATCGGAAAAACCCTGCAAAAATTTGAGCAAACCGGGTCTTTATGAGATATGAAAACACGAGTGCATGCTCGTACAGCTCGTACTGCAGAAAATATTGCTGCTGTTCGCGATAGTTTGGCTGAAGAGCCGTCAACCTCACCTCGTCGTCGTTCACAGGCAGTTACTGTGAATAGAGTTCGCTCTCGTGAGATGATAACGAACTTTTTGTGGCCCGAATTGGAAGATATGAATGTGGACTATATGTGGTTTCAACAGGACGGTGCCACTTGCCACACAGCTAACGAAACAATGGCTCTGTTGCGCGACAAATTCAATGGCCGTGTTATCTCACGTGGTGGCGATGTCAATTGACCGCCAAGATCATGTGATTTGACACCGTTGAACTTCTTTCTTTGGGGTTATTTGAAAGAAAAGGTGTACGTCGATAAGCCAGCAACAATTCAAGAGCTCAAGGATGAGGTAATTCGGCACATTAACGGCATAGAACCTCACTTATGCCTCAGCGTCATCGAAAATTTGGACCATCAGATGGAGGTGTGCCGCCGAGGTCACGGTGGCCATTTGACCGATATTTTGTTCCATACATAATTGAATCATACCAATTCTATCATAGTAAAAAGAAAGGTCAATAATTTTTTAAATAATTTGTGTTTTATTCAAAATCAACATCGGCCTTTAAAATTTAACCACCCTTTATATTAAGGGCGGTGCGTGAATTGTTTTGTGTAATTACGTTTGTTGCCTCCTGACCTTGTCCGATAACGAATATTGTTTTGTTGTTAAGTCGTTTCAGTTTGCTTTTAATCTCTTCAAAAAATTCTAAACTTGTAGTTGTAAATGTGGTAGCCCTAAGTGAATCGAAAAGGTCGTCACAACTTAATCTGTCTCCGAAGTTATCTTGAAGAACATTTTTTACGTCTTTCCATGAAATTGCGTGGCAATTTATTTCTATTATTTCCCTAGCTTTTCCTTTCAGTCTACTTTTAATTATGTCGGAAAAGAGTCCCTGTGATAATTCATCATATGTTTGTAATATTGGGTGTATTTTGTCTATTAAATTTAGGAAAGTTTGTAAGTCTCTTGTATCTCCGTTGAATTCTGGGAGATTCCCCAAGTATTTGATAGGATCGAACTTTATTTGGTTAGTCATGATTTTATTGTATATTTTTCTTAATTCTTAATGATAATACAAAAATTATTTATTGGTTTTTACCCCTTAATAGATGCTTGTAGAAATGTAATCTGTATTGGGCCTCCTTCCTGTATTCTTCTACATTAGGGTCCTTTAATATGTCTTGTGTAATATGAAGGTATATTGGTTTGGCTCCGTCTTTTAGAGGTAGGGCGGTGAATGATGATATTGGTAGGAACTTTTAGGATGTTTGGTGATATTTTCTGGTAACATTTAGTGTCCGTATTTTTCGATGAATTTGATTGTTTCGCTAATGAGTGTTTCCTCGTTGTAGTCTGCTTCTGTTGGTGTTCCCGTCTTATTGATTGCTTCCCACACTAGTTGCATACACTTAATTTTGCAGCTGTACTTGGTTCTTTGTTTAGTTCTTTCTCGACTTCTTCGTATGATTTTATAGGATTTTTTTTTGATCTTGGCATGTCCAAAAAAAGATTATTCAAAATTTTCGCATTCTCGTTTTGCACTTAGTGTTGTTTCACACTTTATGTTGTTTGAAAAAATTTTTTTCCTTTTTCGAAAAAAAAAAATTTACTGTTTGGAAAAAATGTGGTTTGTCCACACGCGCTTTCAATTTGTTGAATTAGTTTATATGGTTTATTTTACTTTTGCAGAATTTTGTATAGAACTAATATATATTTTTCTTTGTTTGAAAATTTTGTTTAAACTTTTTTTTTTCTTAAAAAAAATGTCACTTAAGTTATTTTCATTTTTCCTTCTTCGAAAAATGTCACTAAGTTATTTTTATTTTTCCTTCTTCGAAAAATGTCACTTAGTGTTTTTTTTTTATTGATATGCCATTAAGTATTTAGATACACAAACGGATTTATTTTTTATCCTTTTTTAGCATATCCTGCCGACTGCGCCAGTTTTAAGTTTTGAATAAACAAAAAATAAAAAAAACAAATTTTTATTTTTCAGTTTTAACTTTATTGAACTAATATTAGATCTTCGATCTTTCGAAGTAAATTACTAACTGGTCTTAAAACTATCTTAAGGTGGTATTTATAATAACTTAATTGCTATTCTTGCAATTTTCATCGATAGGGTATTCGTTTGTGTTGATTAATAATTCTTTGGAATTATAAGCCAATGATTATTGAAAATCCATTTCTTCAGAATTAAAGTTAAATTTGTTTATTGCATTTTTGTTTCCATAGAATTTTGTCTGTGTGAACGGAAATGCAATTTATTTTAAGTTAACAAAAGACGAAAGTGCAATGTAAGCTTTTATACTTCTTTTATTAATATAATAACATTTTTGTTTCCATAGAATTTTGTTGGTGTGAACGGAAATGTTATTTTTATGAGAATGGATGTACTGCAGGTATTCTATGAGTCTGCATATTTGTTATGGACGTTTGTAAAACATATTATATTATTGTTAAGGGCTTTATTATAACATTGTAGCTCCTATTATATCACTTTTTCTGATTAAGCCAAATGCGCAATTGAAAGATTTTAACTCTAAAATAATATCCGAGAATCGAGACATATATGTAAGATTCTTAGTTAATATATACATTTTATTATATGTATTTCAATTAAAACTATTATTTAAACAGCAATCAGCCTTATCATCTTTATTGCGAAACGTTTAAAAAAAAATTTTAATAAAATTTTAAGTGATGATATCATAATAGACTTCGAAGCTTCGAAAAAAAACCGAATATAAACCTAGGTTTTAGTCCTAGGTTTTAGTTACTTTGTATTGAAATTAAATATTATTATATTATTATTTTAATAATAGAAAAAAAAAAATTAAAATTTATTAAGAACCCTAAATGAAATCCTGTGAAGTTAACACATATTTTTTTTTATTTTAGTTTAAAATGAAATATTAGTTCTATTGTTCGATAGTAATTTTCTTTTGTTTTCATTACACTATATTAATATTTGGTAATATAAAATATGATTAATCAGTTTTTGTTCAATACAATTTGAATGAATAATATTTTTAATTATTATTTGTGCTACTTATAAAAAATAAAAATGTTTATAGACATTTATAAACAAAATTTCTTCTTTAACCCATTAAACGCAGCGGTGTGATTCTGTCAGCTGATTTCGATGATTTTTTCAGGAATTCCTTACTTTGATCTCTATATCACAAATTTTGAGTTGAAAAATAGTTGTTGCTTTAAAACAACGTTGGGCGAAAATGTGTTATATTTTTACTTGAAATATTTGCTTTTATTTGTTGAACTTTTATTTTGATCTTTTGGCTTTACATTCCTATTAAAATTTGCTAAATAGCATCTGTTTAAATTTACTACACTGTAAACAAAAAATGTCCAAAAAATGTGATTTTTTCATACACTCACACTCATTCACTCCAAAGGTACATACACCTCTCCTCCTCAAGAAAGTCATAGGTTTATTCGCTACATTGAAACCCAATATAATAAACTTTATATCTCCCAAATTTCAAGTCAAAAGCTCAATGCGTTGATTTTTGAGATTTTTTTAAAGTTAGCGTTGCTTTAAAGCAACACTGGCGTTTAATGGATTAATAAATCTTGTGAATGGTAAATATCGTACAAATGAGGTCCTTAGGACCTTTGCTCCAGTTCACTAAATTTTCACACTTTTAAAATATTCACTTTAAAACTAAAAAATAGCCACTTTTATGCTACTGCGAAAGCAACCAGTTTAAAAATGTTCTTAATGCAACTAGTTCAAATATGGGGAAAAAGGAGTGTTTATGGGGACAATTGTCTTGTCCTATAACATCAACCCGCAAAAGCGTCAGTTCTTCCAATGTTAAAGGGTGCTGTAGTGGAACTAGTACTGGTTTTTTTTGGAACAAGTTCAGAACTATTTCAAATTTGGTCCACTTTTTTGCTGGGCATTTTTCCAACACGAGAGAGAAGAAAAACAGGCAAAATGTCACTCTCTTTTACTCGAACTTTACTTGAAAAGTTTCTTCGAGCACGAATCTCAAGCTTCAAACAGTTGATCGTTAAAATGACAAAATGTAATTGTTGTACTTTGCTGGAAAAATGTATGCAATTGGTTAGCAAATAATTAAAATAAAGTTTAAAATATACAAAATTAACGGAAATGGAAGTATTGACCTTAAAATATACTTCTACCACATGCTTCCAGCTGATCTGAAAGATTTTCATTTTCCATTTTCTTAAATATACTAACCATCCAATCCAATTTTTATTTGATTTCAATAACCAAAAACAGCTGTTGTGCTTGAAATTTACTTGAAGTCGTTTCGGTAATTTTTGATAAATTTTCTCATCTTGATAGATAATCAAATTACTCGAACTTTACTTGAAGTGAGTACGGAAACATACCTAGTACTAACTATTTAATTAATTTGTTAATCTATGGATCTAGGCTTTGGGTACAGAAAAACAAAAGCTTGATTTGTATTCGTCGAATTTTAACTTTAACTGTCAATCTTCGGTTTTTCTATATTAAGTAATTAATTTCAAGTAAGGTTCTTTAAAAAAATTTTTTCAATCTCTGGTTTTAATCTGAAGTCGATATTGTTTTATAAATTTTATTTGCAGTTTATTGTGCAGACAATGAATAATTGTTGCAGTGAGCTGCATCATACTAACGTGGCAAATATAAAATTACTAGAAGTGCTACAAAAATCAAACTATGACAACATTCGCCAAGAGATTATAAGCAGTTTGTGTGCCCAAATAGAAACATTTCTACGACTTGAAGTACATTCCAATCTACAACTAGATAAAATGAGTCCATTTGAGCAGAACATAAATGACTACAGGGGCTTAATTAATGCTGTTCCCATTGAACTAAATGGTCGTCATATAATTCTTAAAGGTGGAGTTCGTTGAACTAATCGTTCATGTTCAGTGCATGCTATCTAAATGACTTTTAATGTATTTTTCAGATAACGTGGAAAATTATTTGAGTACTATGTTTTATAACCTTACAACAATAACTTTGCATGACTGGAAAACATATGAGGAAATGCGTCTGTTAGCAAATGCGCGCTTGTGCTTAAATCCCGTTAAGGATTACCTACCGAATCAGACTTTAGAACAGGTAATTCGTATAAAAAATTAATTTGATGAATTAAATTTCTGTTCGTAATCATTTATCGGTTCAGAAATATAACGCACAAAATTAAAAATTGAATTATTGGGTTTTATATCATAATGAAATGTTTTATTTTTGACTTCATTTCATAAAAAATTAACCCCCAAAATCAAAAATTAAAAACGCCCAAGTGCAATCAAATAAGGCTTAAAATTTTGGGTTAATTTCATAATGAAATAACGAGCAAATTTGGAGCATTTTTGGGCTTTATTTATTTTATTTACGATATTTCACTGAACCCATTTATCAACTGTATTGTAGGGTATTGATATCCTCGAAATAATGCGTAACATTCACATTTTCGTCTCGAAATATGTGTACAACATGAACACACAAATCTTTATTGAGCAAAATAGCAACAATAAACATTTGGATGCAATTGGTATTCGACATGTCGCAAACTCGTTGCGCACTCACGGATCAGGCATAATAAATACCACGGTTAATTTTACCTACCAATTTTTACGTCAAAAATTTTACACTTTTTCACAATTCCTGTACGATGAACAAATTAAATCTCGCCTCATGAAAGAACTTCGAGCGGTTTTGGAGCACAAACAAAGCAATCAATATCCCCTGTATACATATGAGCGAGCGGACGCTTTCAACAAAGACATACGTAAATTGGGACTATCTGGAGATGGTCAAACTTTTATGGACTTATTTCGAATAGCTATCACGCATATTGGTGAGCATACGAAACTGTAGCAAACTTTATATGGTATTAACCAAACTGCGTTAAACTTTTTTTAGGAAATGCCATGGGTTACATTCGACTTGTGCGATCGGGCAGTAT
This sequence comes from Coremacera marginata, assembly GCA_914767935.1. Lineage (NCBI taxonomy): Eukaryota > Metazoa > Arthropoda > Insecta > Diptera > Sciomyzidae > Coremacera > Coremacera marginata. The sequence goes on from OU612046.1 coordinate 77,716,384, forward strand.
TCACGCTAACTACAGCGCAAGTCTATATTTACCAAAATTCGATGAAAATCTTCAGTTTGTTAATAAAAGTACAGAAGAAGAATTGCAGGATATCACAGTTGAGGCCGCTAAAAATTTTGAAATAAATATTCAAAATGTAGTGAGAAGTTTTTCCGATAGTACGGATTATTTCAAGGTAAGTTTTTAAGTTTTTCCTCATTGAAGCCACCTTGGTCCACTTCTGTTTATTTTAGCAATGAATGATGTAACTCACATCATCGAACACTCTCATCTGCTTATTTATGCAGATGATAAGAAAATATACAGAACGGTTGATTCTAAAGACAATTCAGATCTACTCTAGTCTGACCTGAAATCCCTTGAAGTTTGGTGTTCTAAAAATAATGTTTCTAAATCCAGATAAATGAAACTATGACCTTTTCGCGAAAAAGGAATCATTTTATTTTTGATTATAAGATCAAAGATACTGCCTTAAGTCGTGTAGATACCGTCAAGGACCGGGTATATGCATGAATTCTAAGCTATCGTTTAACATTCACATTGATTATATTTGTAAAAAAGCATCTTCAATGCTTGGATTTATAAAACGCTGGGCCAAAGAATTTAATAGCATGATTACAACTACAACGTTGTATTTTGCAATCGTGCGTCCTCACTTAGATGCACTTAGTCCTCACTTGCACTTAGTATGCAAGTCAAGTTTGGTCCCCAAGTTACAATGTGCATGTTGATCGAATTGAAAGAATCCAAAAACGTTTTGTTCGATTTGCTCTAAGGGGCTTAAGTGGAACGGACATATTAGACCTTCCACCATATGAGGATCGTTTGAAACTGTTAAAAATTCAGTCTTTAAGTGATCGAAGGAAATCTGCAGATATCGTATATTTACACCAGCTCATAACAGGTGTATTCGATTCTCCAGAATTTCTTTCTCACATAAATTACACTAACCGTAGAAGCAGTAGAAACGCTAACAACTTAATTTATTTGCCATTTAGTAGAACAAATTATATGGCTACTGCTCCTTTAAGTCGCATGAGTTCCTTTGTTAACAACTGTAGCGTTTTTGATGTTAATTTGTCAAAAGGTCAACTCCAAAGTAGATTAAAATTAGTTGTGTAATTAGATCTATGTATACGCATGGTTAGTTGTTACGTCTTGTGTTGTCCCTGAGCCCAACCCATTTATTGGTGGGTAAATTTATCCCACATTAACTTGTTTGTGGTCACTGGTATCCATAACATTGATATTTTTCAATGATTACTGGGTCGTGGCTTTAGATGGGTTAATGCTGAGGAAGTGCGATAAAGCTGTAGTAGCTGAACTCTATTGTTATTGCATGTATACTCTATAAAATTCACAATATTACAAGCTACAACACAGTACAACACATGATTTTGGGACTCAATCCTGAGAACTGCACGTGAAAGTAGCCCCAAAAAGAAGAAGTTCTGTATCATTAATTTTGTCAAGTTACATGCCATAATAATTTAATATCGATTTAAAGTTAGTAAGTATCGTAAAGGGGAATTTGTCACGTTTTAGGCTCTTTTGTTTGACATAACTCGAAAACCACTAGTCCGATTTAGCTGAAACAAATTTAAAAAAATTAAGAATAACAATTCCTTTAATCTGTTCATAAAACGTTTCCCTACATAAGCAACAGTTTCGCAGTTATAAATAAACGTATGAAGAAAAAAAATATTTTTTGCCTGAAAATTAATATTTTTTTTTTAAATTCATAAAAAATCAAAAACGGAAAAAAGTGTCAAGTTCTATTACTTTCACATAAAGTCACATAACCTATGAACAAAATGAGACATAGATCATGAAAATCGATGTACGCGTTTCGATTGTATTCACAATTTTAAGTAAAGGTATGAATTACAAAAATTTGCTCGAGATATGTACAAAATTCTTTGGAAAAAACGTTGATAATTTTTTTATGATTCTCAGAATTAAAAAAGAAAAAAGTAATAAACAAAAGGTTATTTCATTTTTATGATTGCGTTAGCAAGCTAATAAACGATTATAAATGTGCGTGGACGCTGAATTCCTGTTCTTGTTTTTTATGGTAGGTACTCCGTTTAGTCAATTAAAGGGAAAAAAGGGACGTGCACTTTTTAATGATGTGTGTTTTTCCGTTGGATACCTGGATGCGTCCATTCATAAGTACCTGTCAGTAAAATATTGAAAAATACGTAGTATTTATAGGTGTTCACTGATCGATTTTTGTCAAGTGTCGACGAACGCGAAAAGTACAAGTGAATTTTTCTCCGGTTTTTAAAAATAAATAAGAACAAAAAATAATATATTTCAATATGGAAAATAGCAAGTGCCCAAAATTGGATTATTTTTGTTACGTTTGTGGTCATATCGTCCCAAAAATAGACAAACAGGATGGAAAAAATTGTTTACTGAGGAATTCAAAACAGCGTATTGTCATTATTTTGATGAAGCAGATTTAAGTGGTACAAATTTTACTCCGAACACAATGTGCAAAAGTTGTTACATGGAAAAGGTGCAAAGTTGTCTTTCATGAAGCCAGTAATTTGGGTGGAAGACCTAACTGAACATGATGAATCCAGGTGCTACGCATGCATAAATTATCGTCATGGATTAAACAGAAAACAATTGAAAACAAAAGTATACATTGCTGCTTTTACTGCCAAACTTCCAGTTAAACGCGCTGCTGACACCGATACACCTAAGTCTCCGAGTCTGGATACTGTGTCCCTGCAAGCCGAAACCGTTTTCACCAATCTGACCAATTTGAATGATGCTGATTGGACACCCGATATTGAAAATAATGCACCACAACCGCCAACATAAATGGAAATGGATTACATTGTGGCTAAGATGGGACTATTACAAAAAATTCAGAATTTTTGACATAATTTTTGAAGCGTAAAAAACTCACAGAGCAAAATGTCATCGCAACATCATACCGAAAACGCCAAGCTGGATTTCAGAAAATTTATTCCGTTGACGAAGCAAATACGTTCACTTACTGCCATGATATCCCATGCCATAATATGAATATTATGTCTATCTCGGATGATGATGCAGACTCAGAACATGAATATGAACAACCTACGAAGAAAAGAAGATCATCAGAACCACAAACGTTAACTTCAACGAGGATGGATATTGACAATAATTGAAAATGTTCTAAATTTTGTTTTTATGCATAGATAACATATAATTATAAGCTTTTATTTAACTTGCTTCGTTCGTTCGCAAATCTTGCAAACAATTTTTGGACAGCTTGTGGGTCTCCGATTATGCTGAAATTTAGCATACATGTGTAAGCCCGGTGACAATGCAATATTATGAAAAAAATTTGCCACACCCCCTTTTACCGTCCACAAATCAATAAAAATGCTATATCCCGAAAACTACTAGGCGGATTCAGATAAAATTTTGGTAGTAAATTTCCTTCAAGTAGAAAATGGAGTTTAAGAAAAAAATGTCACCACACCCCCTTTTTCCGCCCACAAATTCATATAGTTAATTCATAGTTAAAATTTTGGCAGTAAATGTCCTTCAAGTATTGCATGGGTTAGAAAAAAAATGTTGGCACACCCTCTTTTACCGCCCCCAAATAAATAAAAATGATATACAGTGAAAGCTCCCATAAGCGGACACCGATGGTAACCTACTTTCTGTCCGCATATGAGAGATGTCCGCTTGTGGGAATGTCGTGGCCACAACCAAAAATTGTTCGTTCCCAAGAATGTGTCCGCTTATAGGAAATGTCCGCTTATTAGAGCGTCCGGTTATGAGAGCTTTCACTGTATATCCAAAACTACTAGGCCGATTCAGCTGAACATTTGGCATCACATTTACATCAAGTAGGAGATAGGGGTTGAAATTTGGCCACACCTCCTATTCCCGCCCACAAATCAATAAAAATGCTATATCATAATAAAGTATATAATGCAATAAATAATGTAAATGGTATAAATAATGTTAATATGTACTGTTAAGGTTAATGGTCTAAAAAATTAAAATGCTATATGTAAGGCTTTCAAAATAAAAGATGTTCATAATAAACCTTTAAGACTAAAAAGTAAAAATTAAAAAATATATAAAAAAAAATTTAAAATATAAGCTTTTGTTTAAAACCAAAACGTGAACTAAAAAGAAAAAAATAAATTTCATTGACATTTGTCATATATGTATATAGTAGGTATATTCTAGATTCAGAAGAACCTCTTCCTTGGTTACCCATCATCATAATAAAAGCGTACGTAAATAGGTAAGTGGCGGCCGTGGCGTAGTGGGTAGTGTGTGTGACTCTTACGCCAGAGAACCCAGGTTCGAATCATCCATCCGACACAGAAAGTTTTTTCAATTGAATTAATTTTTCTGTTCGGCCGTCACCTCTCTACAGACAATGGCAAACCTCAGAGAGTAAAAACTGCCATGAAAAGCTTCTTGAGAACTTAAGCCGTGCGGAGTCGGCGTAAAACATGTAGGCCCAGTTCTCGATCATTTGTGTGCAAACATTTCTATTTCTATTTCTATAACATTTCTAATAGGTAAGTTCTAGGGATGTATATAAATTTAGAAACTTTCAAAATGTAAAATACATTTAAATTTTAAAAGCTTAAGGCACTGATATTGTGAAGTAAGCCTGCATAATGGATCGCGGTTTATATACAGACAAGCCTACTAAAAGATTTAATTCCACTGATATTGTGTAGTAAACTTGTATATTTTACATTTTGAAAATTTTTAAATTTATATACGTCCCTAGAACTTACCTATTTACGTACGCTTTTATTATGATGATGGGTAACCAAGGGAGAGGTTCTTCTGAATCTAGAATATACCTACTATATATGTACATATATGACAAATGAAATTTATTTTTTTCTTTTAAGTTCACGTTTTGGATTTAAATAATTTTGATTTAAATAAAAGCTTATTTTTTTTTAAATTTTTTTTTATATTTTATTTTTTATGTTCAATTATCCACAACACAACAAAAAGAATTGTGTGCGTCTGTGCGTAGCCGTTGCTCATACGAGTAGTTTGTATTAAAGTGCGCTTTTATTATAATTGATAATAGCTAATATAAAAACTTGATTAATTATAAATCCAACAAGTTTTATTTCATCGAAATTAGTTAAAAAGTTTGTCGAGTTATTTAATACTAGCTTAAACCCGCCGCTTCGCAGTATTATGCAGTATTTAATGAAAATTCGAGACGCATATGTTTCCATATAGTAACATTGGTTGTTAATGGGTTAAAATAAAGTATCCTATTGCACTCTCTGCTGACCTATAAATATGTGTACAAAATTTTATAAAAATCTGAGTTGTCGTTTAAACGTGATGAGTGAACATAAAAAGTGGCTACAGATTTATTAATAGTATAGATAGTATAGATAAATTGTAAGCATTTATCCGTTAAAAATAGCAGAAAATCGTTGTTTTCATGCTGTTTGGCCTGAACTGAGTTTTTCGCAAGTAAGAATAATAAAACATATGATAGTTATTTTGGTGATTTGAAGTGAAGTAGAAATACTTTAAATATCTAGAATAACTCGTCGAATTTTCAACCGATTTCAATTAAATAAAACTTTCTGTATTTACAATTAGCTGGATTTTTTTATTGCTACGACATAATGAGACAGAAAATGCAAAATATGTTCACAAATTGATCTTAAAGAAAAAAAAGATGAAAAATTTAAGCAAATTTCCAATTGTTTCATCATACAGATGAAGGATTGACCATAATGCAATTTTTTAAAGAAGACGTTAATTTAGATTTATGTTCTGATAGAACACTGGGAACAACTATATATGGTACAACCATTGATGCGATGTTTTCACGATTACCTTACACCTAATATTACAGTATTTAATAATGACGTTACTATTAGGCTGGATTCACTGACCACCTTCAGCAAGTCTTAAAAGTTTCTTTATACGAAGTTCTTGCGCTCTCCGCTTAGTGAGAGAGACTTGCTGCACGCTCTTCAACTTGATTAACATTATTTTAATTTTCGCAAAAACTTGCTGAAGGTGGTCAGTGAATCCAGCCTTAATGAAATTCATTTATTTACTTCATAATGAATTTATGTAATATATGTAATAAATATATATTTTAAAATTTAAAAAGTAAACAATCCTTTTAGTAATATAAGAGATGCCTATATTCACCCCTTCTACCTTTTATATACATCTCAAATTTCAAGGTAATCAATCTAATGGAGGAAACTCCAGTCGCGCGTCGGAGCTGACACGCACACTTTTTTTTTTGTAATGAATCAGAGTAGGGAAAGTCTCTGACGTTTTTTAAAGAAAAATGTTAGCTGGAATACCAGGCGTTGTTCGGCGATGGTATGGCATTCAGGGTGTTTCTCAACCAATTTTGATGATATTTTTTTTTAAATGAATCAGAGTGGGAAGAATGAGTGCATCAAATAGTTTTTAAAGAAAAATGCTAGCTGGAATACCCGGCGTTGCTCGGCGGTGGTATGGTATTAAGGTGGTTTCTCAACCGATTTTGATGGTTTTTTTTTTAATTGAATAAGTGAAAAGGAGTGCACCGAATAGTTTTTAAAGAAAGATGATAGCTGGAATACCCGGCATTGCTCGGGAATGGTATGGCGAAAGATCGAACTTCGACCACTAGCGTACTCTAGTATATATTGTTACGTATATATGTATCTATACATACGAAAAACCAATACTATCGAGTGCTGCAAACTTTATCATCGATTGTACTCCCCAAAAAGTTTCACTAAAAAAAATAATTTTTGTCCTACCTTTCGAAGGGAACGCCATTCCCCTCCCCCACTAACTGGACTATAATTTGAGTTTGTTTAAGTTTTAAGCTTACTTTTTTAATAAAATTTAATCAAACACAACCCAATGATCAGGTGGGAAAACATGCACAAATAGATTCTATTTTTCCATTAGACACAACCTCATGTTTTTCACACAAATAAACGTTCATGCTAGGATTTACATGTATAAAACTATAAAATACGACATGCTAGGACTTGCATGTATAAAAAATGTCATCTGAGATCACCTTTAGTAATTCTTATTCTCTCTTATTCCCTTCCAGGTCCTCGTTGAAGCCTTTCAACCGTTCTTTCGTAATCCACACAACGTACACTTAAAAATATTTTATCTCATCATACCGCCGCTTACGCTCAACTATATAGAACACATTTTGACCGAAAAAGAAAAGATATTAAAAAAGGACAATCAAGGTCAGGTATTTTTCGACGATGGGTTTGCAGTCGGTCTTGCATATATTCTGAGACTTCTTGATCAAATAGGAGACTTTAACTCACTTCAATGGTTTGGAACAGTGCGCAATCGTTTCGATGCAGAATGTCGTAAAATAAAAGAAATAAATCTGCAAACTCCAATCAGCTCCACAAATAAAAACACTGCCAGTGCCAATGCATTCAAACAAAAGAATGAAAATGAAAAACTACATCAGACACTAGCATTAACAGAACGCCGTATAAACGCGTATCAGTCTAATTTTAATTTGCTGTATTTTAATTTGTGCAGTGCTAAAATATTTTTTCAGGTATAGGACAATTTATTGGATTAAGTTCGTGCATTATTTTAAGAAAATCTCTAAATTGGTATTTAAAGAAATGGTATCCTTGATAGACACGTGTGCAAATAAAAAAATCATGAAAGCAAAGTTTCCAACTAGCTTACTTACTTACTTCCTAGCATTTAGTCATTTATTGCAGTTTATTATAAAATCTTATGCTGTTTATTACTTTTAAAAATGTATGGCAAGAAAAATATTGTACAATACTTGTAACAATCTATATAGAAATACGCAAACAAAAAAGTTTGTCATGCCTTTTTACCTGTGTTAACTTCAACATATTCACATAACACTTATATCGATGGAAAGGTATTTTCAAGTAGATGTGCACAATATAATTTTTATTCGAATATGTTGAGCACAGATTTGCATAACACTATTCGTCATTTTTTGCCACTCGAATAACATTCGTGGCACATTGGCGACATTTCTAAAAAGCGGTTGCGAAAATCAAATTTGGTGTGGTGGAAATTCGCAAATTTAATTATGCAGTTTTTGATAAACAATTACTTTAAACTAGCGAATGTAAAATTTTAACTTATTTTGAGAAATGGTTCGCTTTGTAGAGCTGGAAAGTTGATGGTTTTTCGAGTTTTTTAATTTTACTTTTTTTTTTAATGTAGGAGGTGACTGTATTTTTCTGAAACACTATAAAAATAGTCCAAGATAATAGTATCTTGAAAATAAAAGCCCGTTTTTTAAACTTCAAATTGACTTTAAAAAAATAGTTCGCAAGAGTTTAAGTTCCGGCTGCAAAAACTAAATTTTTTGAACAATTCTAAGCACGATGCAAACAATTTTAATGTCTGGAAATGTTGGGAAAATGAGTTATAACGATTTTTTATTGTAGTAAACGCCAACGGTCCGTTAATTTTGGGACGAAATTTTTTATCAATTTTTAATATTGTGTGGAAAGAGTTAAATAACGTCAAAGTTCAAAATTCAGACTTACTTACGTTCAAACTTACTGAGTTGATCACAGAATTTCAGACGATTTTCGATAAAAGCTTAGGAAGGTATAGATACAGTAAGGTTCAGCTCCGTTTAGAAGGTTGCCCTTACCAATTTTTCATAAGCCTAGACCAATTCCTATTGCTTTTAAAACTGCGGTGGACGCAGAGTTGACGAAATTGGAGGAAATGGGTGTTATAACACAGGTGGAGGCGTCTGAATGGGGTACACCTTTAGTACCAGTTTTAAAATCGAATGGGTCTATTCGCATTTGCGCAGATTATAAGGTAACTTTGAATAAGTATTTATGTGAGGTTAAATACCCATTACCGCGGATAAAAGAATTATTTTCAAAATTAGATAATGGCAAACTATTTACCAAGCTAGATTTAGCGCAAGCGTACAATCAATTTGAACCGGATGAGTCGTCGAAATTGTTGTGTGCATGGAGCACCCATAGAGGCGTTTTTAAGATGAATCGCATGCCTTTTGGCATACAGCCAGCATCGAGTATTTTTCAAAGAGAAATTGAAAAACTCTTACAAGGTATTCCAAACGTAATAAACTTTTTAGATGATATTTTAATAACAGGAAAAGATAATGACGAACTTATGAAAAATTTGCGCGAAGTTTTTAGGAGGATTAAGGAATCTGGGTTAAAGCTATAAAGGTCAAAATGTGACTTCTTTATGAAAGAAGTGTCATACTTAGGGTTTAAAATTAGTAAAGACGGGCTAGCAAAAACCACAGAACGTATTGAAGCTATTTTGAAGGCACCAAGGCCTACAGATACTTAAAAAGTAAGATCGTTTATTGGCTTAGTAAACTATTATAGCAAATTTATTTACAATTACACGGAAATAATGTTACCTTTTTACGAATTATTAAAAGCTGGTAATGAATTTAAATGGGGCAAAAACTGCGAAACATCATTTAATTTACTCAAAAACAAGATTGTTGAAGAGGTAACATTATCACATTTTAATCCAAGCCTTCCAATAATTTTTACTTGTGACGCTTTTCAGAAAGGCATCGGAGCAATTCTTTCCCACCGTTTGGAAAGTAATGAAGAGCGGCCAATAATGTTTGCATCTCGCGTGTTCTCTAAAGCCGAGCAGAACTATGGTGTTATTCAGAAAGAGGCTCTTGCAATTGTTTTTGCATGTAATAAATTTTATCAATACCCTGTAGGAAAATCAACTAATTTAAAAGTAGTTGATAAAGTAGTTTTTTGTCAACCACAACTAGTTGAAATTCTGACTTTTTTCCATAGAACGAACTAACTTATTTTTTTTTTTTTTTTTATTTATTTATTTGAATAATTCTTCTTAGGACAGCAAGATGATAATCTTATAATATTGCCCTAACAACATGATTTTAATTAAGTATATATCTTACAAATAGTTTAGCATGACAGAGATTTATTTAAACAATAATAATAGTTAAACAAAATACGTTATGGAAATTAACAAAAATTTTAGAAAGAGTTTTGCACTGGACATTAAAATTAAAGAAGAGAAAGAAATAATAAAGTGAAAAGAAAACAAGAATTGAAAAAACTTAATAAGAAAAGAAAAGCAAATAAGAAAAGAGTACACATTGCAAATCACATAATTAAGACATCATATATAACCAATTTATTTACCTTAATATCACAAATTTTAAGCGTTTTTTTAAATTGTTCTACATTGCTTATCATTTGCAGTCGGGATGGTAATGAGTTCCATAGTTTGACAGAGTATAAGAAAAATTGACGTTCTGACGTTAGAGATGAGTGCCTAAGTGGGACAATTTGATTATTACGGCTTGAGCGTGAAAGGGTGAGTCTGTTATACAAATAAGGTGGTTCTTGAGTAAAGATAACTTTGTGCAGTAATAGTACGGTTTTGTATTCAAGAAATTTGTTGAAATTCATTTCTAAAATTTGTTTTGAATACGTGGATACACGATCCCGATTTTTGAGGCAGAAAATATATCTCGCGATATTGTTTAGCTTTTGTTTGCTTGCAGTATCACAATTTGTAAAAATTTCACTACCATAGAGCAATTTTGGTATCAGGTAAGCTTTAGCGAGTATCATTCTGATTCTTGCGGAATAAAGTGTTGCGTGGCCCGAAGTGCGCGCAGCATTCCATATACTTTTCCAACCGTCCCTACAATGTGGGAATTCCAGGAAAGTTTTTTGTCAAATATTACTCCTAGGTTTCTTGCAGACTGTACATAATCAATTTCAGAAGTATGAATTTTTATTTTAGGTAGCATTGATACATCCATATTGTGCTTGTTTATTACAAGACATTTCGTTTTTTTAGGGTTGAGGCACAAGCCATTGATAGAAGCCCATTTGTGTATGCTACTCAGATTGTTATTAAGTCTTGTGACACAATCAGGTATTTGGTCTCGATAGCAACTAGTGTAAAGTTGCACATCATCTGCATACATATGAATATTACAGTCACGCAACACATTTGGTAGATCATTTACATAGATTGTGAAGAGTAGGGGTCCTTAGATTGATCCCTGTGGCACACCTCTTATCGTAAAGAGCGATTGAGATATAGTGTTAGTTCCATTGTTATTTGACTTATACACCGCTTGCTGTCTACCAGATAGATATGATTTTATAAGTTTTACTGCAGTCGCAGAAAAGTTGTACAATTTAGACAATTTAGTGCATAAAATGTCATGATCTACTGTGTCAAATGCTTTTGAATGATCTAATAGTGTCAAAAAGGTAAGTTTATTGTCATCCAGTTCCGTCCGAATGCCCTCTGTTACGTCAATAAGGGTAGTTATGCAACTACGCCTTTGTCTGAAACCAGATTGACATTCATTTATTATTGAATTATCAGTTAAAAATTCGTTAATTTGTTGCGTCATTAAAGATTCCATTATTTTAGATAGGTAGTGTAATATAGCTATTGGTCGAAAGTCGTTATCAGCTTTAGTTACTGGTATTATTTTTGCAAATTTCCAGCTATTTGGAAATGAGGACGTCATTAATGCTGTGTTAAAAATATGAGTCAGGTGGGGTAGAAGCTTTGGAAGAAGTGCTTTGACAAATACAGGATGAATGTTGTCGAAACCACATGCATTAGACTTTAAGCGAAGAAAAGACTGTAAAACATCTAGAACACTAACACAACTAAAACTAAACACATTTTGTGCAGAAACTACACTGTTGGCTTGAAAGTATGCATTTGTTCCGATTGGTTCACATGGGATATTTACAAATTTTTCGTTAAGTGTATTTGGATCAATGTTAGAACACGTATTAGAAGCATTTTCCCCTATACCGATATTTCGTATTTGTTTCCAAGTGTGTTTACCTATAAGAGCCCTATTAAATTTTTCTTCATAAAACCTCGACTTAGCAGATTTTACTTCTTTTACAACACTTATTCTTAAGTTCTTGTAAGTCTCATACAAAGAAGCCATACGGTAGCGCCTCCACCTTTTACGAGTATAAGCAATGTCACGCATATGAATTAGGTTTTTAATATTAGTACTAAACCAAGGTTGCTAGCTCTGATTCAAGCAGCGCACTTTTAGTGGAACAAATTCTTCGAATAGTGTCGTGATCATAGCTTGAAGGTACTCAACTTGTTGATTTAAGGAAGGCATGTAGAAAATTGCATCCCAGTTAACCATGTTTACTTTAAGTGAAAGCTGTTGATAATTAATATTTCTAAAATCACGATATACAGTGCTGTACATATGCTAAGCAACTCGCACCAAGTTTCAATAAACTGATTATTTACTCTGAAAAAAATAGTCAAACGGCAAGTATTTTAATTTTTATTTATTACTTATATGAATACAAAAAATATATAATGACCAAAATAACAACAACTTCTTTCTTACATTACAACAACAATTAATTATAACAACAAAACAAAATTAACTTAATTTTAAGCTGTGCATAACTTAAGCAACTTTTCAATATTTTGTATATGACCCTGCATTTTTTATGACTGCAGCACATCTTTTTGGCATTGAGGCAATTAAATTTCTCAAAATAACTTTTGGGATGCTTTTCCACTCCTTTTTAAATCCTTTGAACAAGGCCTTTTTGTTCGTATATCGATAAGATCCCATTCGCCGTTTTACAATAGCAAACAAGTTCTCGATCGGATTCAAGTCGGGTGATTGTGCCGGCCAATCAAGCACTTGAATCCTATTCGCATTGAACCAATCTTTAACCAACTTCGATGTGTGTTTCGGATCATTATCCTGCTGAAACACCCAACGAAGTGGCATATGCCATCCTGCATAAGGAAGCATTTTTGTTTCTAAAATGTCCTTATACATAAAACGGTCCATTTTATCCACAATTTGATGAACAGGACCAAGCCGGTTTCCGGAGAAGCATGTCCACACCATGACATTACCTCCACCATATTTCACAGTCTGCTTACAATAACGTGGATTTAGTCTGTTACCCTTCTGATGTCTTACTGTGCACATACCGTCCGAATTAAAAAGGTTGACATTAACCTCATCGCTGAATAGAACCGTATTCCATTTCTCAACACTCCAATCAATATATTTTTTTCCGAATTCAAGACTAAAAATTAGAAAAACAATGTTGTTGTTGTTTTATTAGAAACTTAAAAATAACAAACCGTTTCTTCATATGCTTCTTTGTCAACATTGGTTTACTACAGGCTTTATAACTTTTTAATCCAAGTTTGATTGCATGTCTTCGTATTGTACTTGAATCAACATTCAAATTAAGAGTTTTAAGTATTTCTTTTGAAGAAATAAATGGGTTTTTTTTAATCAATTTTTTAATTTGAATACTGTGTTTTTTCAGATATTTGTATAGGTTTGATCAAAGAGTGTGACAATGGATAATTGTTAGATTGTAATATAATTATATTCTTACTTTATGTAGAATCATTCAATTGTCTGTGTCAAATTTTTTGATTAACATTTTAACGGTTTTGTCCGGAAAAAGAGCATGTTTGATGCAAGCGACTTATTTAAGGTGCCTGTTCCTTATGTATATTATTAAACAGCTGCCTTGTGTAGGTTAAATTCCATGACTTGTAATGTCATTATTGTGCAAGATAGATGTGGCTCCCTTTAGTGTGCAGAATCTGCTTGGTCAAAATAGACAGTAAAGCATAGTAATATCCGTCTTTGTGTTGTAATAATTTAAGTTTTCCTTTAAATATACTGGATATTTGTTTGTATTGTGGATTGACATAGTTGCATAAAATTTAATTGATAAATTCACGCAGAATTTAAAGTATTTTGCTTGTCTGTCCGAAAGGAATTCCAGATATGCTTCCTGGGTAATGAGTAGCAATATATGTACCTTTTTCCTATTGGGTAGTTTTTTGTCGAGAGGGGGAGGCCATTTTGGTTTTTATCAACCATCTTTATTTATAATTGCTCTCTGAGAGGGAGGTGTGGCCTATTTGTAAATGTGATTCATACCCAGTAAGAAAGATGTAAAAGGGAAATTGTACTCTAATATAATATGCCCAGTGGTAATTTGGATTATTCTATAAATTGTAATGTGTAAATTCATGGTTAAGTCAATTTGACTGCGGATGTTATTATACATTTTATTGTCTGATATCTCTTGTCTTGTGTATACGAACACATGTAGATTGTGTGCTTAAGGCTGTGATTATGCCAAACATTTGCAGTTCTAAGTTATCTGAATTGTTAATTGTTTTGGTATTAGTCAGTGTGTAGGTAAGTTTTTTAGAATATATTAAATATTTTATATTATACGTTGTTTTAACATTAGTGTTATGTAGATGTATGTATATATGTATATATATATATAAATATATATATATGTGTACGTATGTGCATGTGTGTGTGCATATTCCGTGCAACTCCGTGTATTGTTAGATATATACAGTTTTTGTGGTACAAGTTTTGCACGTCTACAGTTAATTAAGGTATTGTTATGTATATTTTCTTGTTAGTTAGTCTGACAAAATAATAGATAGACTTTAGGATTTCTATATGAGATGAGGGGTGGAAAGGGGATTATGTGACAGTGTAGGCACTTATGGGCGACAGTACTTTTTTGACAAAAACTGATTTTTAACGTACGTCTACAACGATAACTTGATGTGGATGGGTTTGTGAATATTATTGCCTCTTTCCCATTGATTTTTAATGGAAAAGGGTCAGTGTATTCTGTATACTTTTCTGCACAACACTAACGGTACTGATTACAGAACGGAGGCCATCAGGCAGGTATTCAAGTAATGTCGTCTAAAGAAGGTTAGATAAGTATAAGATTTTCATTGTGGGGTTGAAGGGCTATCAGCTGGTATGCCCTGACTTGCAATAATCTTGTGTATAATCTTTTTTATGGTGGTTTTTATATCATAAGATTTTAAGCAAGGTTGAAGGTCATACAATAGGATAGTTCCTGACTCACAATAGTCTTTTACGCGTTGGGGATTTTGTGTGGGGATTTTTAGATTTAATTGTTGGGGTAGTGATTGACTACTTGATGGACTCTACATTTGTGACCGAATATGTATTAAGGAATATTTGATAAGTCATCATTCAAGTTATGTAATGGTGCCTTTGACATATGTTAAAGATTCTTTAATACAGGTTTATGTTAAATAATTGTGTTTTTCCTCAATCGGTTATTGGGACTCTGATTATGTGCTGCACAGTTTCATGTTCTTGACGGTCTTCGGCCGAAAATTTTGGTGGGAGGTTAGCTATGTTTGTGGAATAATTTCTTCATAATTCCGTTTTGGTTACATCGCCAAGGAAAGCAACTAAATAACGTTTCAGAGCCTATGTTTCCAAACTTTTAGTATGATAAGACCTTAGCTGATGTGTATTATGCATAGTGTGGGTTTATTGTATTTGAGAGCACAAGCCAGAATTAGGCAATTATTTTCATAGGGATGGTTGTCCTTAGTGCCTAATTTCTTGTGATGTTAACCATGTTATGGAGTACTCGGTTATAGTTCCGTTTTGGCTACATCGCCAAGGAAAGCAACTAAATAACGTTTCAGAGCCTATGTTTCCAAGCTCTTAATGTGTAAAGGATTAAGGGAGTGAATGTTACATACACAGCTGGATTCTTTATGCATTTGAGAGCATAAGTCAGAACTAAATTTGTGTCTTCACTGGATGGTTGCTCCTCACAATTAGTTATTTTTGAACCTAAGATGAAGTAAAGGGTTGATAATCGTACTTTTTCGTAACATAATCTTTGCGATACATGGACGTTCTACATTATAATAATCGTACTATTTCGCAATATGATCTATGCGATAGATGTATGCTCTACATTATAATAATTGGTACTATTTTTTCGTAATATGATCTATGCGATATATGTATGCTCTTCATTTTATAATCATACTATTTTCGTAATTTGATCTATGCGATACACGTATGTTCTACATTATAACAATCGTACTATTGTCGTATAGTATCTGTGCGATACACGTATGGTTTTCCATTATAATAATCGTACTATTTCGTAATTTGATTTGTGCGATATATGTATGTTCTACATTAACAAGATTACTTTCTATTGAAAATTCATATATTTTTTGTCTTCATCAAAGCCTTTGATGAAAACGAACATGTTTGATGCAAGTGACTCATTTAAGGTGACTGTCCCTTATTCAAAAGCTGTCTATTCAAAAGGCTGTTGTGGCGGTTAGAGTCTATGATACTTTGATGTATGGTATATGGCTTGGATTCCGAAAATTCTGGGCTTTTGTAAAGTAGTATACTGAATTGAGTCCAAATCAAGTAAATGAACCGTTAAGGATCACTTATGTAGATATCATTCAAGTTATGCAATGATACCTACTAGCACAATAAATGTTCCTTAACTGCCAATAAATAAGTTTGTCATACCCATTCTTGTTCAAAATTGGTTAGGTTAGCTTAGGACTCATGCATTGACTAGTTTACAAAATTTGACCTTTTCTCGAGACCTGGTTTCTGACACATTTTTTTAACGTATTTTGGAGCGCAGATTCCAAAATTGTAAACCATTTTTTTTTTTCTTAAGAATAGTTTTCGAGATATCCCAAAAAAACCCGTTTTCTGGCCCGTTCTTTGGTTTTCAGCCCATATCTCCACCAAACTATGTTTAGTGGACCAATATTTTGCATGGTATTTAAGGATAATAAAATTATCTTTCCAATGGTATACTTTTTTAACAGATCCAATCATATTTATTGAAGCTATATGCGATCAAAGTATAAAAAAAAAGTGATTTTCGGCATTTTTTGAAAATCACTAAATTTCAATTGCTCCGTTTAAAAAAAGTTGAACTGAAAAAATTATTTTTAAGATATAAAATGAAATATTATTCTTTTGTGAATATTTTGAGTATAATTTGGTGCTATTCGCACCAAAAATGTAAAAGTTATTCAAAAATGTATGCGGAAAGGTATTTTTACAATTTTTAATAATTCTTGATTTTGGTCGAAAGAATATTTTTTTGGGTAAATAAAAGGTAAATTAAAATTGAAAATATGTTTTTAACGCCCAAAAATGGGCATGGCTAGTACAGAAAAGTGCAAGTATTCTTGATCAGTGTCGTTCCTTAAATAAATATAGCCCTATCTTTCTGTTATTCTGTCCATCTGTGTACTTGTGTGTTGTCCGTGCAAACAGGATAAAAAGATGGTGTTGACGTAATTGCATGAAACTCAGTGCATACATTTAAATAAGCCCAAAGATCTTACCTGCTGAATATTTTCTGCATATGCCTAAAAAACCCTTTTTCAAATAAAATAAACTTAATCTTTTTATTTTTAAGAAAAAAAAAACATTAATATGGAACTTCATTATTTCAGTATTAAATATAAAAAAATTGTACAAAGAATTAAGAAAATAAATAAAAACTCATGAACAAATTATAATTTGTTAAATAATTATTTATGCGTTTACGATGATATTCGAAAATACTTCTTTATTCCGATTTTTTTCCGTTTGTGCTTTGTTGGGTCTTCACGAATTTGCATCCAACAATAATCTGCCATCATGCCTTCATCCCAAAAACCCTCATAGCGTTTTTCTATGTTCGCAATGTCTTGGTGGAACCGCTCACCTTGTTCATCGCTCTCTGCACCTAAATTTGGAGGGAAAGATTCATAATGGCTATGAAGGAAATGCATTTTCAATGACATGCGCGCACCTGAAAATGAAAATAACGTCCCTTGTAATACAAATTATTTGCATACAACATAACGGATAAGAGAGGTTTACGGTGAATATTTTACTTACCAATGGCATGAAATGAATCCATCATTTTCTGGATCAGTTCGCGGTCGTTATCGCTTCTGTGGTTTCCCGAAAACCCGTGAACAATATTTTTGAATGCTTCCCATGCTTTGGACTGGTCCTCATTTAAGTATTCCTTGAACTCGTCATCATTAAACAACTTTCTGATCTGCGGACCAACGAATATCCCTGCTTTGATTTTTTCCGTAGACAATCTGGGAAACTTTTTTTTCAAATACTCAATAGCAACACTATCCACAGCTTTATCCAGCGCTTTCACAAAATTCTTCATGAGCCCAAGTTTAATATGCAAAGGTGGGAAGAGTACGTAATTTTTGTCAACAAGTGATTCATTTATAATGTTGGCTTCTCATAATACATGACTGACACGCCGCGGCCAATCGCGTTGAGTGAAATGATTTTTATCGTCTCGGCTGTTCCATAAACATAAGAAGCAGCTATGTTTAGTATAACCACCTTGCAAGCCAGTGAGCAGTGCGACAACTTTTAAGTCGCAGCAAATTTCCCACTTGTACAAGTTGTACTTCACCAATTGTAAAAGATCTTTCAAAGTCGTGTATGTTTCTTTGATAGTTGTCGAGTGGGCAATAGGAATGGATGGTTTCTGGTTTCCCTTGTGGAGTAAAAAAGCTTTCACGCTATATTTGCCCCCGTCGATAAAAAGTCGCCAATCTTTCGGATCGTGCTTTTCTCCAAATGCACCAAACAATCCATTCACATCGTTGCAGAAACAAAAGTTTTTTGTTTTAGAAAAGAACTGTTCGAAATTTTTATTGCGACTTCGGTAAAAACTGATTTGGGTCTGTGGATCCAAAAATCTATGTTCTTGTAAGCGTGAAGCGAGTAATTCAGAACTGTCTTTGGATAAGTTCAGATCCCGGCATAGATCGCTGAGTTCAATTTGGCTCATCAGCTTTATCTTTGTCCGTTCTCCATCTGAATCGCTACTGAGAACAAAATCCGAGTCAGATTGCTCTTGGTTTTTTTATTTGTTCTCTTTTGGAGGCTCTCGTTTTGGAAATTGAAATGAATGAGCCTTTGTCTTTGCCACTGATCTTACGTTAGGGTAAATAGCTTTCCTGTTCTTTCCTCCTTGAACTTTTGTAAGGCAAAAGTAGCAGTCAGACACATGATCAATAGGATTTCTCCAATCAACTGGCTTCCCGAACGATAAATACTTCTTCTTACTTAAGCTAAATTCAATTAATCTCACGTAGCATGTAGTACAGAAGGAATTAGGAGTCCAAAGTTCATTTACATGTTTTGCTTGAAATCCAAAGTATTGTTTATAAGCAGTCAGAACTGTTTCGGTTATTAATTTTTGACCACTTTTCTTAAATATATACTTGCCACAAGCAAAACAAAACTTTTCCAACGCGTTTTTACACATTTTGAAAATATTTCGCGAACGCGTATACAAGATAAAAGTGAATTTTACTGAATAGTTTAACTAGAGAAAAATTCTGACTTGTAAAACAAGTCCGATTGTAATACAACAAAAATATTTAAGAAGTTAATTATAAAGTATAAATTCTTGTTGTATGTGCTTGATCGCAATATCCAACAAAATATACATATATGCATACATTTTATTTGTTTATTTTTTCTTTTTTTTAAATTAATGTACACCAATCATATTAACTGTAAAGTTAAAAAATTTTCGTTCGACCAAAATCAAGAATTGCAAAAATGGTAAAAATACCTTTCCGCATACATTTTTGAATAACATTTTTTAAATGGAGCAATTGAAATTTAGTGATTTTCAAAAAATGCCGAAAAATCACTTTTTTTTATACTTTGATCGCATATAGCTTCATTAAATATGATTGGATCTGTTAAAAGAGTATACCGTTGGAAAGATAATTTTATTATCCTTAAATACCATGCATAATATTGGACCAATAAATGCAGTTTGGTGGAGATATGGGCTGAAAACCAAAAAACGGGCCAGAAAACGGGTTTTTTTGGGATATCTCGAAAACTATTCTTAAGAAAAAAAAATGGTTTACATTTTTGGAATCTGCGCCCCAAAATACGTTAAAAAAAATGTGTGAGAAACCAGGTCTTTTTTCGTGTAAACTAGTGCGTTAGAAAGATCAGATCGTGTTTTGAAAAACAAGGAACTGAAAGCTGATTATAAAATTTAATTTTGGATTTGTCGCTTACAAAGAATAAATCAAAGAGTGAGCTGGCAGCGCTACTAAAGTGAGTTGGAATTGTTGTATTAACAATATAGTGACCTAAAGCAGTCATTTCCGACACAAGCCTGTTTTCAGTAAAGATGTTGCTATTGAAGTCCCCTGTTATTATGCAGTTTAATGTTATATCTTGTAAAGTATCAAGTAGTGGTTTTAGGTCGATGGAACGATGTGGTCTGTAGACACAACCTATAAGAAGATCTGAGTTACCATTCGTAACTCGGATAAACAAATATTTAATGGCACTGTTTGCAACTGACTTACAATGCAGATTACATTTTAAACCTTCTCGGACAAAAATGGCAACTTCCCCTGCATGACTTTCTCTGTCGGCTCTAAACAGTCTATAACCAGCAACTCTAAATATATTGCTATGCATTGTGGGCAAAAACCACGTTTCGGAGATACATAAAACATCAACATTCGAGTTCACAAATAGATACCTTAACACATCAATTTTCCTAACTAAGCTCTGAGCATTGATATGACATATTTTTAGACCCGACTGGATTTTACAAAAAGTACGAATCATAGCATAAGTATAATCTCTAGAAACCAACATAACAAATATTTATTATTACTCATCTTGAGCAATGTAGATAAACATATATAGACGCAACTAACATAATTTTCAAGTGCAATAAAGTTAATACAGTCAAAATTTTTTAAAGTTAACGCAAATGTTAAATAAATTATTAAGTATATATGAGAAATCAAAATTTCAAACATATCGCTGTGGATGCAATAAGAGAAAATTAAAAAGAGATAGCTTAATGAGAGTATTAAAGATTGAGTAAAAGAGAAAATATAGAAGAGAGAGCTTGAAGTAAGCATTAAAGATTGAGTTAAATAAAATGTGAGTAATAATGATTGAGTGCAATATAAACTATAATAATTGTGACAGCTAGAATACTGCTTTTTCCTTCTCCATGCTTCTCACGAACACATTACCACGCAATGTAAATACCGAAGATAGCTGTTTTTGTTTTTTTTGCGAAGAGCTTCTCGCATGATTTCATAATTCACCTCACTCAAACATTCGTTGATGTAAATTGGTGAATCTGAATCGTAACCGGCATGATGCAATCGAAGTGATCCCCTATTAGTATGCCTAAATTTAGCGATGGCCTTTAAGATCTGACTTCTGTCGTATGGTGTTGTGAGTTTGATAATAATTGGCATATCAGATATTGAATCATTTTGTTTTGTACGTCTCAACCGCGATGCACTTATTAACGAAGGTGGCGAAACAACAATGGATTTGCAGATTGTTTGAAATATTTCGGATGGATTCTCTTGTGGGTTGCTGGGAATACCACATAAGCGTAGATCAGAAGCAACGATGGTTTCGTTCTGCTTGTCAAAGTGATATTTTACGTTCATCAATTCTGTTTGAAGACTTTGTATATCATTGAGAGGATATTTCGGTTCAATTTCTTTCATACGATCACGTATTTCAATTTTGTTTTTATTAAGTTCCGTAGTTAAGTTGGTACACATAACTTCAACAGCAGAGACACGTTTTTCAAAAGTCAAAAGCGAGGATTTAATATTAATGAGCTCCGCAGTTATTTCGCCAATCCTCTGCATGACTCGGTCTTCAGTTGTTGTTAGCGCCGATCGTAGCTCCTCAATAATTGTTGCTTTCTGCATTTCCATTTCGCTTCTAAAGATATTAACTATGTTGCTCATCGTCAACTCAGTTTGCGGCGGCTTAGTTGGCGCTGAATTTAGAGCGGCTGGGGATGAAACCGGTTTCAGCGTAGATTTCGTTCTTGTGTTCATTTTGAGTGTATTAAAGATTTTGAGTGCTTTTGTTTTGTTTAATTTAGTTTAGTTAATGTTTTAGTGTTAATGTTTTTTGTAATATATTTAAATTTATGTTTAAATTTTTTTTTTTTTTTTTTTTGTTTATTGTGTAGTAGTTTTGGTTGTGCTTATTAGTTTAAGATATTTTATCGCTGACAATAGAAACTTTACAAAACACATCAAGCGGCCAAATTTTGAGCACTTTCAATTTGCTTAATTTAGTTAATGTTTTTGTTATAATGTTGTTGATTTGTTTTGCTTCTATATATATGTTTTTGTTTATACTTTCTGTTTAAATTGTTGATTTGTTTGCACTTATTAGTTACAATAAAAACTTTGTAGAGCAAATAAAAACACGTCTGTCCTTTTCAAGCACACAGAAGCGATTTTGTATGGTGATGTCCGCTAAATAAGTCAATTGACTGTTTAATTGAAAAAATAAATTAAAAAATTAATTTTTTAATTGCTTTAAAATAACCAATGGAAAACTATTACTGATGGCCAAAAGTTAATAATATTTGATGAAATAACATGGTTAAATATATATAAGCTTGTAATCTAATAAAAATATTCAATTAAAACATGCCAACATCAGAGTAGTTGCCGCCTTAATATAATTCAAAGTAGTTTATCAATCACTTGTTTTTAAGTAGTATTTCAATTACTTCATATATAATGCAAAAAAAATTATTTAGAATTGAGGTGGATGCCGCCTTAATATAATTGAAAGTAGTTCATATACGGGTTTATTTTAAACTAGTGTTTTAATTAGTTGTTTTAAAAAACAAGTTAGTTTGTTCCTATAGGGTATTTAAAAGGCAATATGTTTACATTACGCACAGACCACAAGCCCTTGTTATCGTTGTTGGGTGAAAATAAAGGAATTCCAAAAATGGCAGCAAGTCGTATTCAAAGATGGGCTGTATTTTTGTCTGGTTTCAATTACAAAATTGAGTATGTTAAAAGTGAAAACAATTCAGCAGATACTCTTTCTCGTCTTCTAATTCTCATGAAGGAAGAAACGCCTTGTGAAGAGAGTGATGCTAAAACGTTCTTAAATTTTGTTGCTGACGATGAAAACATTAATATAGATTTTATTAATTTTATTAGTTAGTGACAATGGCACTCAATTCACTAGCTACGAATTCAAAAATTTTTTAAAAAATAATCATGTAACTCACAAACTCTCAGCACCTGGTCACCTGGTCGCGACAAACGGTGCTGCAGAAAATTTTGTTCGTACGAAATTACGAGCTACGAATTCAAAAATTTTTTAAAAAATAATCATGTAACTCACAAACTCTCAGCACCTGGTCACCTGGTCGCGACAAACGGTGCTGCAGAAAATTTTGTTCGTACCCTAAAGAATTCGCTAAGAAATGCTATAACAGAAGCTAGAGCCAATAACTCAAATATATCGCTTGATTGCATGCTATCGAGATTTTTATTTGATTATCGTACCGTGAGGCACTGCTCGACAGATGAGTCTCCTTCAAAACTCATGTTAGGAAGATATCTTCGGAATCGTCTCAGTTGCCTGAGTCCGAAAAGTTATACAGGAAGAGCAAAGGAAGGGTGCGCAAAACAACAAAAGATATTTACAGGGACCAGGAACGCTGCTTTTACAGAGGGGGAACCGGTCTGGAATAGAGATTACTCAGTGGTTAACAAGCCAAAGTGGGTCAGAGGAAAAATTATCAAAGTGTTAGGACCAAGGAACTATATGTGCGAATTGGCTACCGGTCGACCAATCAAGAGACATTTAGATCAACTCAGAAAGCTAACACCTGAATTAGTAGATGAAGAAAATATTAGTATCAAAAGAGAAATTAATTCAGACATTGGCAAAACCTTGCACTCTAATGATGGAGAAATATTTACTGATTATAATGACGCAGCACAAGGTGGACCTGCTAGCGGTGGCAATTCGTCAAAATGCGCTTCTCAACCAATTGACTCTTATAATACTGATTCAGTCGAAAATGAAGAAGAACGTTACCTTAGCGAACCGAGTGAAAGGTCTGAAACTGTTGAATCCGTTCCGAGACGTTCTCATAGGCATAGGAAACGTGTTGTAAAATATAACATAAATCTTTAAATGAAAACATTTTCATAGTATTTGAATAATTTGTATTGAATAATTGAAAATTGAATTGAATTCTAGTTTTATTTTATTTTTTTCTTTTATTTTACTATATTTTATATTTTAGTTTTTTTTTTTTTTTTTTGTATATAGTATCTTTAATCTTTAGACGGGAGGTATTGTAATGTATCTTTGCCAATGATTTTTAAAGTTGAATTGTGAAGTATAAATTTGAAGTACAGTTAGATCACTTAACTAATGTACACTTATACATAAGGTTCACGATTAATGTATTTATATTCTCTCTTCTTTTAACTGTACAATCGTATGATGCTATAGTTGATTAAGTTAGGCTAAGCATGATTTGAAATGAATTAAAGAAGCCATTCTAGTTTGGATGCTTCTCCAAGTAGCGTGTTTTATTTTATTAAGAACATTTCAATCAGGAAACCTGTGACTTTATTTATGCTCTTGCAGTTGAACTTGCATTGCG
Source organism: Coremacera marginata (assembly GCA_914767935.1). Lineage (NCBI taxonomy): Eukaryota > Metazoa > Arthropoda > Insecta > Diptera > Sciomyzidae > Coremacera > Coremacera marginata. The sequence continues at coordinate 77,740,782 of OU612046.1, forward strand.
CGTGTTCTGGCATTTTTGATGATAGAGTTCATAATAACGGATTGGAATATTTAGATTAGTATTTTTATTGAAAACACACAAATAATAAGCAATCAACATTGTAAAAAGAATCCAAAAGAAAAAAGGACTATAAGAAATACAGATACCTACATAACTGCAAGATTTCTCGAAAACGTCAAAACGCGGAAATCTTCAATATATTGGTCGCATTATCAGATCCGAAAATTTCATCATTAACGCATGCCCGAACTAAAAAAGGGTTGAAAAAAAATATTCCCCGGAAATGTTAGATTTATTAGATAACTATATAAATATCGATGAATGGTTCCAAAAAATGTAGGTTATGCTTTAAATTATAGGTACTCATATAAAATTGCATTTTATAATAATTTAATTTTTTCGAAACTTTTTTTTCTAATAAATAATTTTCTTTTGGTACTTCGCTGCCGTTTTCTAGCAGCGTATTGGTAAACAAACTACTGTTCTGCTTTCAATAAATATTCTTTATGCAAACCTACGTAAGCATTGTTGAAGAAGAGGCAAATTTATTTATGCACCTGTTCAATATTTTAAAAATTATTTATTTTTTCAATTAATTTTTTATAACACTTATTTTTTTAGTTAAGATTCAGTTTAAGATTTTTTCAGTAAACAATCAAAAAGATATTTTTTTTTTATAAATAATGTTAAATTAAATAGTCTTCACAACAGAAACAAAACAAAATTAAACAGAAAATAAAAATATATTTTCTAGGCATTTTTCAAAAAAATGTTTAATAAAAAATTATAAATAAGAGGCTTTGTTTCAATACATTTAAGGAAAAGTAAAAATCTAAAATTGAAATATTTACTGAAATTAAAAAATAATTAAGTAAAGAAATAAATTTTTTATTGAAATAGCTTAAATAAAATCTTAGAGAAGTATTAGTTTTCGATTTTAAATATTGAATTAAGAAATAATAAGATAATTTCCATTCCTCGGTAATTATATGATATTTCCAGCCAGTGAAAACAATCGTTCAGACGCTGAACTACTGGCTGGTATCGATAAAATCTTTAAAGCTAAATTCGATGGTGTGGGATACTCAGCTGAATGTCTATCCAACCACTGAATTGCATTTAAGTCCAAATCTATTTGGACTCTACTATTTGCATTATTTTCTATTACTTTACAATAACTATTACAAATTGTTATCATTATCGAAATATTTTTTATTACAATTACTGTAGTCGTAATCAAAATATTTTTTCGTTATGATTACAGGTATTGTAAAAGCTTGCATGAGTCCCTAAGCAACTTTTTTTTGCTGAGTCCTTTTTTTTTTTTTTGATACGCCATCATTTATGCAGTAAGTAATAACTGTGACAAAAAAATCTCAAAACTTCAGGGATGGGACATAGCGTAGGTTGTAGGTATAGTTATACCTTTTTGTGGTATACTAGAATTTTTTTTTGCACATAGAAATTTTGACTAACGATAAAAAAATCGGCTTTTTCGCACATGCGCTCACTTATACGCCCATAACTTCCTCAAATATCGACTGATTTTAATTTTCTTAACTGTTTTCTAAAGAAGAAAATTAGGTCTTTAAACATGTCACACATGACTTAACAGGTTTCATTTTGTATATTGTATTATTTGCTAGGTAAACCATTTTTTTTTTTTGTTTTTTTTACAATTTTTTGACTTTGATGTTTTTGAACAATATTTTGTTTGAAACCCCTTAAAATTTGTTTTTTTATTAGATGTAATTATTTGTTTTATTATCTTATTAGATTTTATAAGATCACATTTTCACGAGTAAAACGTGTCTTTTTTCTGAAATCGATCAATCTTACTATTATATAAATATGAAACCTGAAAAATTGGCTTTTTTGCGTTGATGCCAATAAGCTCAAGAACCACTGCACCGATTAAAGTGAAATTTGCACTATTCTTACAATTATTCATTGTAGAGTGCCATTGTAAGCTCAGAATTCTTAATATTAAATAGCCGAGAAGTTTTTGACCAATAATCTGGCATAAATGGAAATTGTTATCAAATTTAATTTTTTTTTTGCCATTTCCTGCCTTAAAAATAAAATATATGTGAATATAATGTATGGAGAAATGATAGATCTTTACGATTCCAACAAAAAAGTCCCAGGTGACATATATCTAGGATCAATAGTTTTGTCGCAAAAGATATATTTTAGTGAAAAATTTTATCAATTTCTTGCAAGGAGCCATTTGCAATGAGTATACATATAACAGGCATGCTACACAGGCCAGTATATCAATACATTCACATTTTTTTACAAATGCACTCACACTGGATTCACTTTCACGGCACTTTCATCGCTACTAGCAACGAAATTTCAGAGCCAGTGGATTTTGACAGCAGCGGCTAGTGTATGTCAAAAAGGGGAATATCAGTGTTGTTTTTAATTACTTTTGGTGGATTCATTTCGATTTTTCCCTCGAATTTGTACTTTATTTCGGGTTTTCCTCGATTCCATACAGGAAGCAACACTGACAACTTAGTCACATTTGCAAAGCAAATGAAACAAATGTGAAAAGTCGCCGCCATGACTGTTGTGTGATCTCAGAATCCAAGGTTGATTTATAAGGTTGTCGCAGGGCTGATCACACTTTCTTCTCAGTACCCATAATTGTCAAAACCAGCCAATTTTGCGAATGACTACGAAAGAAAAACGGATGATAATAGAGAGCACTTGCAGATTTTCTATGAGCTGTCAACTTCGATTTGACAATTATGGGTACTCGCTCTCTCCCTTGCGACAACCTTATAAATCAACCTTGTCAGAATCTATGAAACTGGTTTGACTGGTTTTTTTCTTTTATTGAAATAGATTCTGACAATGTTTACATTTTTGGCTGGACGGACTTGCATGCATTTATTTCAATACGCCAATTGGATATTTGCAAGATTCATGTATATGTATGAAAATATGAAATGATTTTTTTTCAATATGTTTATGTAAATTCGTTTTTTTTTAAGTCAAATTGGAAATTTTTCATTCATTTCAAGTCTAATTTAATCCAATTTAATTTAAATTGCAAAACATCCCAATCAAGCTCCAATAATTTTTGCCAAGTGACCAATCATTGTCATGATGGAATACAACACCTTTTCGATTTGTCAATTCGGGCCGCTTTTCTTCAACTGCATTGTTAAATTTTGTTAGTTGTTCAATGCAGACATCTGAATTGATCGTTCGGTTGGGTTGTAAAAGTTCAAAGTAGACAATTGCTTTGTAATCCCACCAAACTGATAACATAACTTTATTTTGATGAATATCAGCTTTTGATGTTGTTTAAGCTGGTTCACCCGGCTTGCTCCACGATCTTTTCCGATTGATATTGTTGTAAACAACCCATTTTTCATCTCCAGTTATCAATCGTTTTAAAAATGGATCATTTTCATTACGTTTCTTTAACAAATCGCAGAGGTTAATGCGTTGTGTTAAATGATTTTCTTTCAGTTCATGAGGAACCCATATATCGAGTTTTCGTTCATAGCAAAGTTGTTTTATGCGATTTTTTACGCATGTATGTGATACATGAAGCTTCTCTGCAATCTCACGTGTTGTACTGTGACGATCCGAACCGATTATTGCTTTGATTTGGTTGTCATCAACTTCAACTGGACGACCAGAGCATTTTTCATCTTTGAGTGAAAAATCACCAGAACGAAATTTGGCAAACCAATGTTGACACAGCCGTTCTTTTAAAGCTTTGTCACCATAAACAGCACATAACTTTTTGTGAGCTTGCAATGCGTTTTTTCCTTTCAGAAAATAAAAAAGCAATAATGACGAAAATGTTCGTTTTGATTTTCCATTTTTCGACAGACGCCAAACAAAAACTACACAACCGATCAAACAAATTTTTTTACTGATTGACAGTTGAAGTACCAACTATCAAATAACAAAATGTGTTTGACATTTCGATTACGTCAGCAAACCTAAAAATTCAACTAAAACCATCTATGAGCGAAATCCACAATCACTTAGTTGCCAACCCAATATTTTTAAATAAATTGGATTAAATGAATTTTAATGTTACATTTTTTAGCTGCTTTTGCCAACTTTTACTTGCATAGATTTATTTCAATTGAGTTCATTTCATTTCATACTTATTTCAAGCTATATCAATTTAGATGTGAAATTTCATTTATAACAGAATAAGTATAGCAGCAAATTTAAAAAGGAAAAAAAAAAAAATGCGCCGCCACCCGGCTTCGAACCCGGGCACTTTTATCACAAGGCAAACACGTTAACCATTGTCCGCCACAACTTAACAAATAACAGGAAGTTTGATGAAATCAAATCAAAATTTTCCTAAACAAATTTAAATACGCTGAAAATAACGTGTTGTAAGGAAAACATTTCCTTTTTTTTCAACTTCCCAATTAGATATTTGCAACTTTCAATTGACAAATAAGTAGTATTTCAATTACTTCATATATAATGCAATAAAAACTATTTAGAATTGCAGTGGATGCCGCTTTAATATAATTTAAAGTAGTTCATATACAAGTTTATTTTAAATTAGTTTTTTAATTAGTTGTTTTTAAAAACAAGTTAGTTTGTTCCTATAGGGTTACTATACGATAGCAACAACAAGCAGACAAGCAGAATATGAAAAATGCATGCAAATTTCTTTCTTCCGTTTCAGCTACCTACGCACATGCATGCGAACAAAAACAATAACAAACTTATTTAATGAATTTGTCTTTTATTGTTTGCATCATCGTAGAAAAAATATTTTAGTACTTGTAAATAATGCAAATTAAATAAATAAATTTATAAATTTTCTAAATAGAAATATTGAAAAAACAACATTTCACATACAAACCTGCAAGTGGATTGAAAACAAGTTAATTCAAAACCTAATATCTAATTGGGAAATTGAAATAAATATATGCAAGGAAAAAGCGGCTAAATAATCTAAACATTGTGGTGAAAAATTTAATTTAAGCCAATTTATTTGAAGGTCTAATAAATTGCATTGAATGAAGCATTTTCTATTTGACTTGAAATAAATAACATACAGGTTAGAAACATTAACAAAATATTATTTAATTTTCCATACTTCAATTTGTCAATTAAATACCTGGAAGTTAATTGAAAACCTTTGAAAGTTGCAAATATCTAATTGGGAAGTTGAAAAAAAAGGAAATGTTTTCCTTACAACACGTTATTTTCCGCGTATTTAAATTTGTTTAGGAAAATTTTGATTTGATTTCATCAAACTTCCTGTTATTTATTAAGTTGTGGCGGACACTGGTTAACGTGTTTGCCTTGTGATAAAAGTGCCCGGGTTCGAAGCTGAGTGGCGGCGCATTTTTTTTTCTTTTTAAATTTGCTGCTATAACTTATTCTGTTATAAATGAAATTTCACATTCAAATTGATATAACTTGAAATAAGTATGAAATGCAATGAACTCAATTGAAATAAATCTATGCAAGCAAAAGTTGGCAAAAGCAGCTAAAAAATGTAACATTAAAATTCATTTAATCCAATTTATTTGAAAATATAAATTGTATTAAATTAAAAAATTCCTATTTGACCTAAAAAAAATGTAATTACATAGAAATATTGAAAAAAAATCATTCAATATTTTCATATTGAAATAAATGCATGCAACAAACAAGCAAGCCAGGCAAAAAATGTGGTAAAAAAAAGTTTATTTGTTCCAATTTTTTTTTAAATTACAATAAATTCGATTAAGTTCAGATAATTAAAAACTTACCTAAAGCTAAAAAATGTAACATTAAAATTCATTTAATTCAATTTATTTGAAAATATAACTTGGATTAAATGAAAAATTAATTCAAATTAAATTGGATTAAATTAGACTTCAACGAATGAAAAATTTCCTGTGACCTAAAAAAACGAATTTAAATAAAAATATTGAAAAAAATCATTTCATATTTTCATACATATACCTGAATCTTGCAAATATCCAATTGGCATATTGAAATAAATCCATACAAGTCCGTCCAGCCAAAAATGTAAACATTGTGCAGAATCTATTTCAATAAAAGAAAAAACCAGTCAAACCAGTTTCATAGATTCTGAGAGCACACAACAGTCATGGCGGCGAATGCACAAATACCGACAGCGCTGTTTTCGAAAATTTTTCGGGGACTCTTATTTTCTTGTTAGATTTGCAATGAGTTAAAACTCCAGAGCGATAAAAATTCTCTACTATGTATATACTCATTGGTCACACACTCTACCCACTACGCCACGGCCGCCACTTAATAAACCATGGTTATATTAAAATTATACGTGGAAATTATAGCGTGGAAATTGAGGTTATATTTTGGTGGACTGCCAAAAAAATCTTAATTTTTTACGGTGAAGTTGCATTTTAAAATACAATTTTGTGTTTCAAGGTCGAACATTTTTAAAATGATGACTAAAAATTTTCGCATTCTATCTACAAAACTTTTACTTTTTAATGTTAAGTTATTCGTAGTTTACTCTAATTAAAAAAAAAATTATTTTGTTTCTTTGTTTTGTATGGAGTCCTTTGAAATTTGCTTCTAAAATTTTTAGTTGTGCTCTTTTGTAGATAGGGTGTCCGATTTGATCTCTATAAGCAAATTAATCAAGCAGCCTGTATATAAGAGGTTAAGAATTTTTTTTTACATCCTGAACATAAGAGGTTAACATTTTTTTTTTTAAGAATGAATCAAGGAATTATTAAAGAAAAATTTTGACTTTTTTGTTTCGCTAGATTGGCCAAACCTCGTACGCCAAGAATTTCAACAGTCGAATAAGAATTCAAAAGCTTGATTTTGAAAATAAAATTTTTTTAAAAAGTTTTAATTCTGTCTATACAAGATTTTGAGTATGTTAGTTCTTATATCTTTTTAATTTGTCTTTTCTTAAATCTTCCACCCCCTCCCCTTCCCCCCTCTCCCCCCGTTAACTCACACAAGCGATGTAATTTTTTTTTATCTCAAATTCTAAAAATTAATTAAAATCAATTCTATTAACGCAATATTAAAACATTAATGAACGCAATATCGAAAAAAAATCAAAAACCTGTAAAGTGATAAAGAGTTTAAAAAGATGAATAAAAGCTTGGGTTTTCGCCAACTAAAACTGCATTTTAGTAACAGTTATATGGAATTTTAGTTGGACATATCTCCCAATTGTAGTTTTCATACAAGGCACATTAAAATATATTATTGATTATTGTTATATAGATATATTAAATGCAAATTACATTATCCTGTTAATAAAAACAATACAACACAGTATATTTGTAAACTAAAGCAAATAAGCTCGTCAACAATGGAAAACAAAACTAATGAGCAAATACACATATATAAGTTTTCATAGTAACAATATTATAAAAACATTTTGTAAAAGAATTAAAGTGTTTGCGTTATTATTTTATCTTTTGTATAACATGAATTATGTAGTCACAAAGAATGAAAGCATTAATTGAAATAACAAAATTTTAAGTATTTGTTTTTCCATTAAAAATTAGATTTTTGGGTTATATCTTTTAACTTTTTTTCTTATTTTACTATATTTTAATACACTGCAACAATATTTTTATTAAAATAAATTAAATAAAATAAAAGATTAAGTAAAAATAAAACAGTCGAACGGTTAAAAACCTTCATGATTTTGTTCCTCCCCCTCCCCACTTCGACATTTTCAAAATGTTTCATATGGTTATTTTTATTTCCTCAGGGTAATTTTAAAATCGAACAAGTTGGTCAACTCCAAAAATGTAAACTGAAATTATTATTAATTTAAATGGTAGCGATGGAAGTTAAAATCTTTAAAAAATTATTACATTGAGCCCAACCTGTTCAATGACACAAGTTGTAAAAAAATAGGAACACTAGAACTATAAATTAGTTTAATATTAAAAAAAGTAACTAATAATATGCGTGACCAGATTTAGAAAATTGAATTGAAAACAATGTTTAAAGTTGAATCTAGAAAATTAGAGCTGATTTTAAATATTTTTTTTTTCTCAAAATATACTCAATATTAAGATGAAATTGTTAATAAATTATTAATAAAGTGGTATAGAAAAACTAGAACTATAAATTAGTTTAAAATTAAAAAAAGTAATTAATGATATGCGTGACCAGATTTAGTATAATTGAATTGAAATAATGTTCAAAGTATAATCTAGTAAATTAGAGCTGATTTAAAAATTTTTTTTTTCTCATAATATACTCAAATTAAGATTAAATTGTTAATCAATTGTGTGTTTAAAAATCTCCATACTAAAAAACAAGTTATATTCAAATAAGTTTAAAGTTTGTGTACAAACAAAACAAACACAATAAGCGTTTGTTCCTTCCTTGGAAGCTGTTTATGCTCTTAAGAACTATTTATTCACAATGACTTCAGAACTCTGCTATTGCATTCGAGTTAACACTGTTCACATTGTCAGAGGAGGAAGCATTTTTTACTTTTATATGCACCAACAGCGAAGTTAATTCCAGCTCTTCACTGAACTTGTTTCGGAATGTAATACTACGGTAGCCGGAACGAATGCAATTAATTGGATAGCAAGCCTGCGCAATAAAGTGTGTCTCCGCAAACATATCTTCATCCTGAACTTCGAATCGCAGTAATGCGAATTGTGGACTGCGTACAGAAAACTCACAGTATTCATTCCATACAGGATTAAAGCCATTGTCATTAACTTTGGTGCGATGTTTAATGCCGGAATCAAAACACGATCCAGCTATTTCTACAACAACCAGCGGATTGTTGGATTTACCACCTCGGAAGAGATGTCTAGCAGCAATAATACGTATGCTTACAATCTTTCCCTCTAGTTGACTAATTGCCATTGTGTTGTTTGGATCAAATCCCTCCAATGACATACATTTTGGTTTTAACAAATAGCCGCATTGGCCATTATCACGGAATTTTGCCTGATTATATTGCATAGCCTTATCTCCGGTTTGATAGTTTAGTGCAATCATTTGCGAACCGACATTCCAAAAGGGTATTGGATTGAAATTGGACGAATCGAGACGTTGACCTTTGGGGTAAACACGACTTATTTGGTTTCGATGGTAAGTTAAAAAAAGAGTGGTATTTTGTTGTAAAAATTGTTTTTCTGCTTTAGTTTCCGGAAAACTAGACATTTCATAAAAAGTCCAGGAATGCTCACGAAATGGTACACTTCGGAAATAAATGATAAGATCGGACATTTCCTTGGCAACCCTTGCTGAACGCTCTTTCTTGCGTCTTTCCGTCGCTAACTGACTGGATATTTGTGCAGCTTCTTGTATGACTTTGACCCATTCGTACGCCAATTCTTGATTATTGAACCCGATCACAAGTGAATTTTGCGTAGTAGGGGTTTGAATACGCAGCTCCATAAGCATTCCAGGTTCATTTGATCCAATTAATGATACAATGGCTCCATGAATTTCAATTGAATCAGTGCGTGAAAAATTGTCATTGTGTGCCTCATCACTTAAGAAGTTGTAGTCCTCGCTTGAAGAATCAATAACCTACAAAATGAGTGTTTTATATAATAAAAAATGGTATAAGCAACATTAAAAACTAGAAAGATCAAGATCATATAGGAGGATATGTTGTACAAACTTAATTAATCTATCTTTCTAGTGTTAATGAATGCAGTAGTCCAGATTAAATAATTTTTGATTTGCTATAATTAATATTACCTTCACGTAATTAGCTGGAAGATGCCGTTGCAGCATTCCGCCATAGTCACCGCGCCACCACATTGTATTATTCCTTTGGACATTTGTAATGATTGCATGTTTTGGAAATGATAACTCATCAGGCTTGTCTGTCTTATAACAATATAAAGCCTTACACGTAACACGATCATCCAAGCTAGGATCCATGTAGCTAAAGCTGTCATTAAAATCGTTTCCATTGATATGTTCTAAAGAAGCATGATAAACCAGCAACTTTTGCCGCAAGAGTTCCTGAGAGACCGGATAAAGGAGTTTTACATTACGGTATAATGGATTGCGCATATAGTAGTTGATCAACGACACTAAAGATTCAAATTGTGTGGTATCAACAACATAAAGACGTCCCTCTTGCATAATGCGACAATGCTTTATTTTTCGATTAATAGTAAAAGAAATCACAAAAACGTTTGAACTCTGTACACTGGGCCGTACGAGAAATGATCCTACGTCCATTTTAATCAACACTTGTTCTGCCTGTTCCTTTGTTGTCTGCGGATGAAACCACTCTTGCGATTCGTGCTTTTTTGGCTGAGGTACAGGTTCTTTAAGTGTTATAGAAAACTCAGAACTGCGTAGCATATTTTTTCGATAATAAACGATTAGAGAGTAAAGCGAGTCAAAGACAAAATTCTCTACTAGATAATATTTCGTTACGCCGTTTTCATGTTTGGACTTAATGCGACAATGATTAGGTCTATTACGGCGCCAAAACGATAGACTATAATCACCAACAAAAGTTGCAGACTCACGTACAAGAAAAGTTCCATCACCGAGATGATTATATGCTTCTAAGAGTTGGTCCGCTTCTTGACGACCACCTGTACAATTCGGAATTGTAATTTCTACAACTAGTTTTTATTTCATCAAACCTACCTTCTAGCTTTCCGTGAAACCAGTTTTCTCCAAAATGAAGTTCTTCATTAATCGAGTTTTCTTTAGGTTTTGTTACTAAAGCCGATGAGGAGGAAGTAGATAACGTACCATCATCGTCATCGCCAAGACTACAACGGTTTTCTTCTGTTTCGGATGAATAAATTAGTTCCTGTTGAGTCAATACAAAGTGATACAAATTCCAGGTCTTGTCGACAAGGTCTTTAAAATACAACATGCCCTCTTTTAAAATATTGCGAACATTGTCATTTTCATCAGCTGTGCCGCTTATTGATGTACGACTACCACTAGCTGTCGGTATACCAGATCCACCGCCGACAATAGCGGGACCCCCCACACATCCATCTTCATATTCAGGCAATTTTTTATGCTTAAGTATGATTTTCCGGCGCAGTTGATGAGGTGATGGTAATTGTGTTTCAGCACGATCACAGCGCTGTGTTAATAACATATCGCCAAACACCTAAGATGATTAAAAAAAAAATCTTACAAAAAATGACTAAGAAATATATACATTAATACGTGAACACAAAAATGTAGCTCCCTTTTTAACCGCTTTAACTCTGGTTCATACCAACCGCACAATATAATTTTTATTCAAATGTTTTGTCATTAAGATAGGTCAAAATTAGAAATTAACAAAACTTTTTTCCTCACATATAAATACCATGCCAACAATATACCATGGATGGGCATTATGCATTAAATTATTAGTGCATTAAAAATATCATTACCACTATACACCTAGTGGTAATGCAAAAAATTTGCAAATTTAATTTGCACTACCATTAATATGTAATGGTGGCAATGGAGAAAAAAATTGCATTACCATTAATATGTAATGTTAATGAAAGAAAAAATGTCACTCCAATTGATATGTAAAGGTAATGGAAAAATATTGCATTACCATTAAAATGTGATGTAATGCATTACCATTAAAGTGCATTGAGTTTTTTGACAGCGAACAGGCAGCGGAATTTTTTTTCGCTAGGTAGTACGATGTTGAAGGAAAAAACTTGTTCAGTGTAGCCAAGTTCACAACCATGTGTGGAGAGTTAAAATGTCAAAATAGCTCTGGCAATTATATGCCCGTACACTTAATTGCCGCGGAAATTTGACATTCAACAATAAAAAAATAAGCAGTAAGTATGTGTTGGTGTTACATTTTTTATTAAACAAATTGATTTAGTTTATTAATGTGTAGTCTTGACATTTATTTATTTTATTTATTTATTTATTGGCCAAACAAGGCAAGGCAATTTACTTATTCTAACATTATTTTTTTTTTTTTTTTTTCTCTCTCTCCTTTCCTTGTTTTTGTGTTTGAAGATATGCAATTCGATGTGGGCGTAATCCGCCCACCTGAATGACATGATTTCAAAAACACGCCAAAAAGGTAGGAAGAAGGGAAAAGGAACTTATATACGAACATATTTTAAAGAATACTTAAAATACGCTAATATATCTTAAGTACTACTTTTAGGGGATGACGGAGGGGGACTAGACCAGGAAGCATAACTCTGTAGGGAGCAGTGCTTGAAAGGACAAATTATTCAGAGTCAAAGAGAGACTTTGAGAGGGTTCGCTTAAATGTGGATTTTGGTATGGATGGTGAATAGTGCTCGCTAATATTATTAAAAATTCTACAGCACCTACTAATAGGTTCATTATTTGCGTAAATAGTGTGGTGAATATATTCATTTAGGAGCCGCGTATGCCTAGTACGTCTCATTGGGTCATTTAGTGTAATTTTGCTGGAGATATATTCGCTATCAATAGCTCCGTTAATAACATCAAATGTGAAACATGAACTCAGTAAAGTTCTTCTTGATGATAGAGGCATCAGAGAGAGGAGCCTGAGTCTTTGTTCATACGGTGGCAAGTTGTTATAGTCATGGGGGTCAAAGATATCTCTTAACGCAAAAAGCAGGAATTGTTTTTGAATGGATTAAATTTTGTCGCTATGAGATTCAAAGGCTGGATTCCAAATGATGCAAGCATATTCAAGAAGTGGTCGCACTAAGGTACAGTATAACGTTTTGGTTACCCACACATTTTGGAATTCTTTAGCACGTCTTTTTATAAATCCCAGCTGTTTATTTGCCCTCGATAAGACTTTATCAAAATGTAGATTAAATCTCAGCTTATTATCTAGGACAACTCCAAGGTCTACAATATGGCTGGTTCTGCTCAGAACAATATTATTAAGGAGGTAACTGCATTCTGGTATTAAGTTCTTACGGGAAAAACTTATCATGCAACATTTCTTAACATTCAAGTGAAGTTTGTTTTGATTACACCATTGCTCAAGGGACAGCAGTTTCGATTGTAGGAAAGTTACATCAGCTTCTGATTTAATGATCTTATATATTTTAAGGTCATCTGCGTACATAAGATGGGGAATGTCACAAAGAGTAATAGATAAATCTGAAATGAAAATGTTGAAAAGTATTGGGCCAAGATGACTATCTTGTGGTACACCAGAGGTGACCGGTATTTCATTTGAAACAATGCCTTGAAATTTAACAAACTGGGATCGTTTGCAGAGATAGGATTTGATCCAATTGAGTAATAAACCGGAAATGCCAAATTTTTCTAACTTCAAAATTAAGATATTATGGTCGACACGGTCAAATGCTTTACTGAAGTCTGTGTAAACTGCATCTACTTGGCGTCCTTTTTCCATTTGATTTAACACATCGGAGACCATGATCATTAGGTTAGTGGTGGTCGATCGGCCCTTCCGAAACCCATGTTGCTGCTCGTTTAAACGGGGATTAACGAGACTCGTCAGCTTATCACATATTATCTTTTCAAATAATTTTGGTATAGCTGACAAGATGGCAATGCCTCTGTAATTTTCAACAGACCTTTTATCGCCACTTTTATAAATAGGTGTCAAATGGGAGATTTTCCAGTAGGATGGAAAAACACCTAAGGATAAGGATTTGTTGAAAAGTATAAATAAGGGAATGGCAAGATTGTTTATACATTGAACTAACAAACTTGGTGGTATGAGGTCCGGACCAGGTCCTTTGTTTGAATCAAGTTCCATGATAGCATTAACAATTTCATCCAGCGTCAGACTGATATTGTTTATAATGTCTGTCGCATTAGGAGAGGGGGAGGAATAGAGAGTCTGGGTTGTGGGAGCACAGAAAACTTCTCTAAAGTGATTTGCAAAAAGATTACAGATCTCTTGGAGGTTGGAAGAAATTGTATTGCCTTTAAACATAGATGAGGGGTATCCAGCTGATTTACGTTTGACATTAACGAAATCAAAGAATTTTTTAGGATCTCTAAGAATTTTTTCTCCAATAAGGTTGGTATAAGTTCTATAAGCATCATTTGATTTTATAGAGAACTCATTGTAGAGCTCTTCGTATCTCATTTTAATTTCATCGCTTACATTTACGCCTTCCTTAATGAATTTGTATAGCTTGTTTCTTTGGTTTCTTATATGTCTGAGACTTTGGTCAAGCCATGGCTCTGAAAGTTTATTTTTTTTCTTTATCTTAGGCACAAATTTTTCAATACTTGTGAAAAGGCGTTGGTAGAAAAGTGAAATAGCACTATCTATTTCCAAATTTAATAGATCGTTCCAGTTATAGGCATTCAAATCAATTTTTATACTGTCATAATCGGCGTTAAGAAAGTCGAACACAATTGTGTTATTAAATGAGGTGGTAAAAGACATGTTGTTACTAGGAAATTCTACAGTTAAAGCAGTGTGGTGTAGTGTATTAGAAAATAAGTGTTCAGCCTGAGTAGTTGCAGTAATCTTTATTTCATCATACGAATTAGCAAAGACTAAATCCAACCAGTTGCCGTTCCGATTTGGGGTTGGATTAACTTGTTGTAGGTCATTGCTATAAAAGGTACTAAGTAAATTAAAGTCTATCGAGCTTGAAAGGTTAACCGGAAGAAGATAATTGTCATTTTCATCGACGATAAATGAGATATTTGGACGTTTGAAGTCTCCAAAAATTATAACTTTATCTTCCTCATTTAAAGTTGCGGTTAACGATTGGACTGTTTCACATAAATCGTTGTATGTTGTTTCGATAGAACAGGGGGGAATGTAAAAGACAACAATGTAAATAAAAATATTGGTCCCTGAGCGAACTTTGATGATACGGTGTTCAAAGAGTGTGTGAGAGGTTGTTGCAACAAGCTCGCTTTCTAAAGAGTTATGCGTTGCAATCATAACACCACCTCCACGGGAGAGACCTGTGTGGCCAAAGTCCCGATCATTGCGATAAACGGTCCAATTGCTGTCAAGAATCTCTTCGTTACTGAAAGTATCGTTTAACCATGTTTCGGTGAAAACTAGTACTTGGAAGAGGCAAGATTTTGCGTCAACAAAAAGTTTATTAAGTTTTCCTCGCATACCGCCACAATTGTGGTAAAATATGCGAAGAGCAGTCGTTGACGGGGAATCACTAATTGGGCTGCGATTAGGGTTTTGATTATGTTCACTACGCTGGTTAGGAATAATATTGTTGTTGCTCTTTACGGGTCTTTTGAAGATAGGAGATATGTTTTGACCTTACATGAGCACCATATGTGTCAAGGTCTTCTTTGACTTGTTGACTTGTCAAGCCAAGTTGCACGTGGAAACTGGTGAACAAATGGCATAATTCATTGACATCGGTAGGTAAGCCTTCTTGCTGAATCAAGACTTTGAGGTTTGTCTTGGTTTTGCCTTCTATACAAGTAGAGACAGGTGCTTTATACATGTAAGCCAGGTAGAGGCGCACATTGTTGTAGACACTGTTCTCTCTAAGACGAGATAGGGCATATCTGCTCTCGGTGTCAACACAAGAGTTCGAAGTTAGTTTCACCTTTGGTGGTTGAAGAGGGTCGATGAAAGAAGTGGAACTACCAGATCGATTAGGGGCTCCACTTGTGATTGGAACAGAAGGAGATGGGTTTAAAGTATGAGAATGTACAAAGTTAGGATAAAGTGTCTGGAGCATATTACTCTCATTTTTGTTTGCCGGTGTGAACTGGTGTGAATTAGGATTAAGATTAAATGAGACCCGTTTCGGGTGAGAGTGCTGAAGTGTGGGATTCGCTTGTTTCGAGTTAGAAGATTTTGATTTTATGCTTTGAATGGGCTGCGGAGTGAAGATTGGAAAGATATTAGTTTTAAGTTTCCAATTGGGATCAGATTTAGAATGTGAATTGGGTAAATTTCTATTATGATTATAAGAATTAGACTTAGAGTTAAAATTAGTATTATTAGAAATAGAACTAGAGTTAGACTTAGTGTTAGAGGTTTTAAGCAGCGTCCTAGGTTTATCACTCCATATTGAAACTTCAGCCTTGCCGCCATCTAGACTGGATGTGTGAGAAAATAGCCAGGCAAATTTTGTTGGAATGTTAATTTTGAAATTTCTGCATTTTTTTTTTGCGGTTTATGTAAGTTTTTTCCCAATCACAATGCCGTACTTATTCTTGAATAGCTTGCAGACCCAGGATATACTTGTTCTTAAAGGCAGACCCTTAATGAATAGTGATGTTTTATCAATAGCATTCCCACTGGCTAGCTTTTTTATTCTATTTTCCCAATCAGCTAGTGTCCATGTTGTTCCAAAGTGGTGAACTAATTTATGAGGTGCAGCAACTGGGCTTAGATCAGTTTGGTTCGTGATTGTTTTCCGGGGAGATGTAGGCGATGAAGGAGAAGACAAGGCTGGTGAATGCAAGAGAGATGTAAAAGAACGGCAAGGATTTGCTGTGTCAAATGTTTCCAGTCTTTCTTCTAGAATTGATTGCTGGTGAGAAGATGATTGTGATTGCTGCTGAATTTTTTCAGAAACGCATTCAATATTACATGAAGCGTGTTTCAGCAAATCGTTAACACCTTCAAGATCTACGCGAGTTGCCGTGACTTCGTTGCTGACTTCAGTTATTTGTTCAAATATAATTGGGAGTAGCGGGTCCTGTTGTTGCACATATGGAGTCGAGGAAATCGAGCTTTGCATCAATCCATCGATGTCGCTTCGCAGATATTTGATGTTCTCGCTAATTTGCTTACAGTCATTAGCAAACGAGGAAGTAAGCGGCTTAATATTCGAAGTATCTTTTTTTAATTCAACCAGAGCTGTCTCGATGTCAGAGTATTTATTGTCACCAACCACTTCGATCAAACTTTTTATATTTTTGGAGATAGTTGTTATACCCAATTGGGTGGTCTTCAATGAACTCTCCAAAGCCTTATTGAAATCTTCTGTTATTTGAGCAATGTTGTTCAGTTGCTTAGAAGTTTTAATAAAAAGTTTTTTGTTTTCCGATTGTGATGTGGCGAAGGACTCACTTAAACATTTAATCGCTAGCATTAAATGTGAGACTGATATTTGCCTGCATTCATCGCAGAAAAACAGGAAGTTGGTAGAGTATTCCTTTAAGTAGAGAAGGCTCCTCTTAGGCAAGCCAGTGCAACCACCATGAAAAAATTTGTTGCAGATCCCATTGCAGGTAACTATTGGTTCACTTTTGTCATCAATTGTGCAATTATTATTTCCACACGACATTTTTATAATTGTTTGTGTTTTAGTACAACGAACTATTGACACAGTTTAATTTATTTGTATGTGCACTGTTTATTGTTTTTTAATGCTAAATTGCAATATTCGCACTTTTTAAATGTTATTCTCGACAAAGTGCAATGATCTCACTTTTACGCGGCACACTTATTATCAGTTTAATTTATTTGTATGTGCACTGTTTATTGGTTTTTAATGCTAAATTGCAATATTCGCACTTTTTAAATGTTATTTTCGACAACGTGCAATGATCTCACTTTTACGCGGCACACTTATCACAGCAATATAGCAACGCGTTGTTGAGGTAGGGCAGGGGAGTTGGTTAAAGAAATTGCGGAGCTAGTTAAAACACGTCCGATCGATTCGAATGTCCGAATGTTTTTTTGATTTATAGGATATAAAATTGCAGCAATGAAAACATGAATCTGTCAACCAGAACAACTAGTGCTTTTTCTCCACACAAAAATTTTGACTCTACACCAAAATTTCGCGTGTAGAATTATATGCCCAAAAATTTTCTTTGCTAAAGCACAAACACAATACAAAAATGTTGACTCTACACCGAAATTTCGCGTGTAGAATTATATGCCCAAAAATTTTCTTTGCTACAGCTTATACCACTGAATTTTAAAGCCTATCCACATTGCGCACGACAAGCAACGAACGACATATCTCCACTCTTTTGTTGTAGAGAAATGTTGAGCGACTTGTCTTGAACAGAATACGGGTGATTGCACGGTAACTAATGTTACGATACTCATATATGTAATACTTCTATATTAGCAGCACCCTCACTTTTAAATGAATATAAACTCCGAAATCAAAGAGAGATAGCCTATATGCCAAATGTTTGCTTGTGTTAGTATATTTGAATATTTTTGAACTACTACAGTCAAGCAAATGTCAAGTCATTCCAGGGGCGGTTGATATGAAAAACTGTGGCTCCAGACAAGGCCACAACTATTTTTATAATTAAATATATCTGGTGTTTAAATGACTTTGACCATTTTTCATAATCAACTGCAACATAAATGAATGTAAAAAGCGATTATGTTATTACAAATGTTAAACATTTTTAATTTATTAAAATGTATTTCGGACTTATTCTTTTTCTAATGTTATTCTAAGCGATTATGTTATTACAAATGTTAAACATTTTTTATTTATTAAAATGTATTTCGGACATATTCTTTTTCTAATAATAATAACGTACTTTTATGTATTAGAACAAACGTGTATCAATGTATAAATTATTAATCGATTTACAAAGTAATAACCTATGCTCATGGAGAATTGTAGATGTGTTAAAATTGTCTATTTTTATATGGTCATCCATAAATTTGTTTGACATTATGACATTCAGTACCGTAGCTAGAGAAATATTGCTCGCAGAACAAATAAATTTTTTTCAAAATTAGAAAACAGTAAAATCTTAATAAAAATTAAAACTATTACGGGGGAAGGGGAAATAAATTGGGTAATTTTAATTATATAAAAAAACAAATGTTTTAAAAAACCAAATGTTTTTTTATTAATTTCGACGATACGTTTTGCTTCAAATAGACCAATTAATGATAAATAGGTTTTCCCAAACGTTAACAGTTTTTTTATGATTTTACGATGACAGATATATTAACAGATATAATTTTTGTTGTATGATCACATAAACAATTTTACAAAAAAAAATTACTTCAAAAACCCCTCCCCTCTCCCTCCCCCACCGGCCCTTAAAGCTTAAATTTTTATTATTATTTTAGTGTTTCCTAATTTAAAAAAAAATTGTTAGTTCTGAGAGCAATATTTCGCTAGCTACACCCCTGAAGGCATTAATATGATACTAGCTAAAAATAGTATTAGGTTTTTTTTTTGAGGCAGTTTTGATAAATTTTGTCTTAAAATTCTCTCACTAATTAAACGCATGTACACACATCCTTAGCAGGTGGTACAAAAGGAACTCTTTTTATTAATTTTTGGTAGTAGTTAATTTAGTAGTAGTAGGTAGTAGTAGGTAGTTAATTTTAGGTCCACCACCTATCAATTGCTCTCTGCATTTATCACATTTAGTGGTTAAGCAAACTTTCCACGCTACAAGCTCCGCTTATATCTAACCACGTTTTATTCTAAAAATATTCTTCTCCTAGTTTTCTGCTAAGACACCTCACATTTATATCGCTTTTTGGCGCATTTCTGCATAATTTGGCAATCTGTATAAATATATACATATATTTTACACTCGATTCCATGAGAATATGTCGATACTTACGCATGTAAAATTATTTAATTTGCTTAGGAATTTTTTCTGTAGGGTAGTTCCAGAGAAAAATTGCCTTTGGACAGACATTTTTTTTGGTAACTATTTGCAAAATTTTCGAACATATCGATGGCGTTTTGCCATAAGGGCCAATCTGCTTTTCTCAAGTCAATCTTAAAGATTTGGATGATTAAATCATGCTGAAATTTTGGAAAAAATGTACTTTCCAGTATTTCAATGGACTATCTGAATTAAGTACTACGGCTTAAACTAATTAATTTAAAAAAATCTGCACGAATTATTAATAATTTTAATTGAGAAAATACAAGAATCCACATTGGCCGTTTTGCCTGGACACAGATTCATAGATTCTGTGATCAAAAAGGGCCTATGTGGTAGATTGGCCCTTTTTAGACTTTAATCTGTATTGTCAAAGTACTGTTTTTCAGGGCCAATCTTAAATTTCTACCAAATAATAAGTTCAATTAGACGATTACCAAAATTAGTTTTTTATGAATAAGCGAAGCACGTGAAATAAAATTAAATTTATCACAACACTAGATGGAACACATACTACGTTTACATGGCAAGTTAACTCGGTGTTTATTCATAGAAATGAATTTATCAAGAAGATTGGCCCTTTTTATACTATTCAAGATACAGATTTGCCCAGAAAAACTAAAGGTAAGATAAAATCTTGAAATGTTGAAATATTTACTTCCTTTTTAAATATGTTTAATTATCTTTCAATTGTTTCATTTTGTTGCGACTAAGTATTGTTTGTTTTTGCTCTGTCGAGCTTTCAAAAATAGGCAATTTGCTGTAGTGTAAGTAACTAAAAGAAGAGTTAGTTTTGCTTTATTTAAGGTATAATATTGTATACGAGTAAATTTAAAAAAAAAAATTTTTTTTTTGTTTGCTTAATATGTTCTTCATAGTTTCTAGAATATACATACATGTTTTTAAAACGATACCTGTCATTGCAGATTAAATAATAGTTAAGTTTATCAACCGATAATTTTAAAAATTTATGAAAAATTTCGAAAAACAAAAGCTTTAAACGCGATTTCCTCGAAACTAGTTTCTTTAAAACGATTCGATAGATAACTCGAAATCTATTGGTCCAATTTCAATGAATCTATTTGCATTTTGCTTGTAATTTTAGCCTTTAAGCTTACTTACTTTACTTACTTACTTAGGTGGTCGTAGCAACCGTGTCCGGGTTTCGGCCGACCTCATCAGCTCTCGCCAGGCGCCTCTGCTTTGCGCGCCTTCTCCGATCGGATACACCAAGTGCGGTTAGGGCTTCGTCAGCCTGGTCCATCCATCGGAGGCATGGTCTCCCTCGTCGTCGTTGACCAGCGACCCTCGCCTCAAGCACCTTTTTCGCTTGAGCTTCGTCGTCCATACGATGGACATGACCCAGCCAGAGTAGTCGCTGCACAATTATACGCCGAACTACGTCAATGTTTTCGTAGAGCTCATACAGCTCGTGGTTTATTCGGATGGGATAGTCATCACCGACTCGAAGAGGACCGAAGATTTTGCGAAGAACTTTTCTCTCGAACACTCCCAGAGCGGCTGCGTCAGTTTGCGAAACTATCCATGCCTCAGCGCCACAAAGCAGCACAGGTAGAACGAGCGTCTTGTAGAGTGTTAGTTTTGTCGATCAAGAGAGGGCTCTGGAACTTAGTTGCTTACTGAGCCCGTAGTAGCACCTATTAGCAATTATTGTTCTTCGCTTTATCTCCAGGCTGATTTCGTTTTTGGTATTAATGGCGGTGCCAAGGTATACAAACTCCTTGACTACTTCAAAGTTATAGCTGCCGGATGAAACGTGGGAGTCTAAACACCGCGCTCCCTTGTTTGTAGACATCATATACTTTGTTTTACCCTCATTTATCGATAAACCCACTTTGGCTGATTCCTTTTCGATAGCGGCAAAAGCAGCGGTAACATCTCTCTTGGTTCTGCCGACAATATCAATATCAATATCATCAGCGTACGCAAGGAGCTGGACACCTTTATAGAAAATGGTGCCATTACGATGCACACCGGCCTTTCGTACGATCCCCTCCATGATGATGTTGAAGAGATCGCAAGACAGTGGATCGCCTCGCCTGAAACCTCTTTCGGTATTGAAGGTTTCGGAGAGGTCATTTCCTACCTTGACGGAGCTGCGTGTGTTGCTCAACGTCATTCTGCAAAGTCTAATCAGATTTGCAGGTAAACCGAACTCAGACATTGTTGCGTATAGGCAATCCCTTCTCGGGCTATCGAACACAGCTTTAAAATCGACAAAGAGATGGTGTGTGTCAATTTAATTTTCGTGGGTTTCCTCCAGGATTTGTCGTAGCGTGAAAATCTGGTCTATGGAAGACTTTCCAGGTCGAAAGCCACACTGATAAGGTCCAATCAGTATTTTTGTAATCGGCTTTAATCTTTCACACAGTACGCTTGAGAGAACCTTATATGCGATAGAAATAAGACTGATACCTCTATAACTGGCGCAGATTGTTGGGTTTCCTTTCTTAAGTATAGGGCAGAGTACGCTGAGGTTCCAATCGTCGGGCATGCTTTCTGCTAGCCACATTTTGCTGATGAGCTGATGCATGCGCCTTATCAATTCATCGCCGCCGGTTTTAAACAATTCAGCTGACAGGCCGTCAGCACCCGCTGCTTTATTGTTTTTGAGTCGTTGTATAGCAACTCGAACCTCTTCATGGCTAGGTGGTGGTACTTCTACTCCGTCATCGTTGATTGGTGGCTCTGAACTGCGCTCTCCATGGGCGGCATTGGTGGAATCGTCGCCAGTAAGTAAATTGGAGAAGTGCCGTCTCCACAATCTCAGCACACACTGTGTATCCGTATTCAGATCTCCATTTTGTCTCTACAAGTGGATGCTCCGGGCTTGAAATCTTGGGTTAGACGCTTATCCTGTTGATAGAATTTTCGTCCATCCTTCTTGCCCTGGTATACCTCTTGCTCCTCACGCTCACGCTTTTCCTGCTCTCTTTTCTTGCGTCTGAAAAGGCGCCTCTCTTCCTTCCTCTTTTCGCGGTAGTTTTCTCGCACGGCTCGCGTTGCAGCTGACTGCAGCGTTTTTGTATATGCGGCGTTTTTTACTGCTGTCGCGATGCGACACTCCTAATCATACCATTGGTTCCGAGGTTGCGGGCGCCGGAAACCAATGACTTCTTCAGCGGCAGCGCGCATGGAGTGGGATATATGCGCCCAAAGTCCGCCGGCGTCGTCGGGTCCAGAGGTTGGTTGGTTAAGCTTAACCGAGAGTTGAGCGGAGTAGGCTTCGGCAGTCCATTGTAATTGCAGCTTAGCGACATCTAGCTTTCGTTGCATTCCTGTGCGTATGTTCTTCGCATTGCATAATCGCATGCGGATCTTGGCTGCAACAAGATAATGATCGGATTCAATGTTGATCCCCCGAAATGTACGCACATCTAGAACACTAGAGGCATGCCTTCCGTCGATTACAACATGATCAATTTGGTTTCGCATTTTTTGATCCGGGGACAGCCAGGTGGCCTTGTGGATGTCGAGGTGCTTAAATCTGGTGCTACTAACTACCATGTTTCGTGCCGCGGCGAAGTCGATCAGTCTTATACCGTTGTTCGTGGAGGTCTCATGAAGACTGAACTGACCGAAAGTGGGGCCAAAGATGCCTTCCCTTCCGACTTTCGCATTCAAATCGCCGTGGACTATTTTCACGTCATGGACCGGAAGGTGGTCATATACGTCCTCAAGACAAGCGTAGAAAGCGTCTTTGACGGCTTCGTCCTTTTCCTCCGTCGGGGTGTGCGCGCAAATAAGGCTGATGGGGAAAAATTTTGCCTTGATGCGGATCATGGCCAATCTTTCGTTCACAGGTGTGAACCGAGAAACAAGGTGGCGTAGTTTCCGGCTAACAACGAATCCACATCCAAATTCGCGCCTCTCCGCATGGCAGCTGTAGTAGATATCACAGTGTGCTTGTTTAGAGCAGCCTTGCCCTTTCCATCGCATTTCCTGGATGGCGGTGATGTCAGATTTTATTGTTTTGAGGGCTTCCGCCAATTCGATAATGGCACCTTCCCTATAAAGGGTTCGGACATTCCAGGTACATATCCGTAACTCATTGTCCATTTTTCGTTTGCGGTGGTCTTCAACGTAATTGAGGTTCTTATCCCAGGCTGGTTTAGTTTTCATTGGGCAGTAGTAATGTGGCGGGACCCAAACCCTGCGCACATTCCATGTTTAAGGTCTATGGAGTGACCCGCCGCTCAAATTAGCCGTCAAACTGTCGGATGCCAGTTTGCCGTTGCCCAGGGAACACCACGTGGAGGTTTGAGTCGACTTGAGACGATTTCGACATGGATAATGCTGGACTCGCCAGGTTGAGGCGGTCAGACACGTTGCCATGTGAAGGTTCGCCCCCTGTTCCCCATAAAATTTAGGTCATAAAATATTCGTCTATAAGGTAGAAAAGAGCAAGGCCGTGAAAGACCTTCAATTTTGCGGTGAGGAAGATATCTGGAGACTGGTTCATCTGAAAAATTCCAACGCGTACTTCGTAAGGGGTATATTAACTTTTTCATTCCATTTGTAACGCCAAGAAGGAGGCGTGGCAGGCATAGAAAAATATATATATTTTTGATCAGCATCATTTCCTGAGTCGATTTCCGTGTGTCCGTCTGTTTGTCCGTCTGTCGACACGATTACAGCCGCAATTTTAAAGCTATCGCGATAAAATTCAAAATATAAGTTTATTTTTAAAAAAGGAAGATCAAGTTCGAAAATGGGCTAAATCGCCCATACAAAGTGTCTTTATATTAACCGTAAAATGTCTTTAAAACCCACAAAACTTAAAGAAATGCCTTGAAATTTAGCATATAAGCTTTGCTCTTCAATCTTAATTCTGGCTATGATATTTGACAAAATCGAATGAAACCCACGCCTACCTCCAATACAAATTGGCTTTATTTTGAACGTAAAATCTCTTCAAAATCTGCAAAATTAAAGAAATGTTTTAAAATTTTGCACATAAGCTTTGATATTTAATATAAACCATCTGTATGATATATGGCAAAATCAGATGAAAACCACGCCCACTTCCCATACAAAGTTTTAAACGTAAAATATCTTAAAAATCCACAAAAACTAAAGAAATGTCTTGAAATTTTGCACATTAGCTTTGATATATAATATGAACCATCTTTATGATATATGGCAAAATCGGATCAAAACCACGCCTTCCTCCCATACGAAAAAAAGTCATCAAAATAGGAAAACTTTTGTTAATATATAAAACTGAATGTCATCGTGTATGTCGTGGCTAAAAACTTCGAATATACTTCAATATGGCCGCGGGGAGGTATTTTAGCTTCGGTACCCTTCCGAAGCTCCATCCTTACTAGTTTTTTATAATTATAGTTTTAAGAAAATAAAAAAAGGCTAATTTTGTTTTGTTTTTTTAACCAGAATACAACTGTAGTGTCAGTAACTATTTCCCTGTAGTGTAAGTAACCCACAAAATAAATATTTTATAGAAATGCAAATTTTTCTGATTTTTATACTTTTCTGTAGTGTTTAACATACCATATCAATATCTTGGCAAAAAAATCATAACTAAAAATTCAATGCTGAGGAAGAAATAGCAATTAGTTCGAAGATCCCTCTCCTGAGTGCATTTTGTGTAATGTCAGTAACCATGTTACATTTGCGTTCTCCCCCCGTTTTACAACCCCGGTAAAATTATATTATTTCTTTATGCTGTAACCCTCAGAGAAAACTTTGCAATATACAAAAAAAAACAAAAGAGGAAAGATAAAAATCATATGAAGCTTTACCCTGACAAGGAATTATCGTTCGTAGTGTAAGTAACCGCTGGAATTACCCTGTACAATTATCAGCTACGCACAATTTTTTTTTTTTGAAATAGTTGAATTAAGAACAATTTTAACCGAAAACTTTCGCGCTGCTCCTGCTTGTTTTTATTTTTTTTTTTTTATTTTAAGATTTCATTTCGGGTACATTCGTTTATATATTTTCTAGCTCATATAACAATATATCTGTACTATAATGTTGGGAAATGTACCTTGAGTGTACTGCCAATATAGAAGTATTACATATATGAATTTTACTATCTATGATGACTAATAAAGTTAGCATACTATATTCTATTGACTAAAAACTAACCTCCTCAAAGAAATTTAATAAACAAAATATAATAATAAACAAAACAAAGAATGTGTTTATAATTGTATTTAAATTTTTGCGTGATTTTTTATTCAGTGTAATAAGTTCTCACCTCGACTAAAAAGCTTTTTCAATTGAAAGCTGTCGTATGCATGTGAAAGCTATCCGCCCATGGGCGGCCTTTTGCGTACTCCTGATTTAAACACCAAATAAGTTATCATTGAATGTTAACAAAACGAGATCAAAAGCTGTTTTTTTGCATTTGTTAACAATTTTTTTTATTCCGAATTAAATAATGGTGACTCACGTTACACAGATTATGGCTACTCATGTTACAATTTATTCCAACTTTAATTGGACATAGTTTTGGACACTGAAAGAAAAATTTGGGTTATGATCATAATAGTTTAAATTAAGCCTAACATATTTCTCTTATAACAAACAACGGTATTACATCATCTGAGCTGTCTGATTCATCAGATTCAGGTACTGTTTGATATAGTTTTTTCTTTTAACAACTTATTTAATTTTGTTATGAGTTTGGTTTTTACCACTCCGTTAACAGTATACACATGGCCATAGCCAGCATTTTATTCAGGGGGATAAGGAGGAAGGGAATTTTTTTTTTTCATGTGACTGCTAAATAAATAAAAAATATGTCCGCCGTATATTGTTGCCTGTTGAGTTATATACTAAACTACCATATTATCAGTTAATCGTGCCAAATAATCATATTTTATTTTGAGCCTACCATGTCGCATTTCACTGGAAACACCCATACTAATATTGTCAGGTTTCTGAGATATATAGAAGAAAAAAACCCTCTAATTCTGCCAGCGAATGTACAAAATGTTTAAAAACAAAACATTGTCGGGGTCCACCCTAGTGTCAAAAAGTTTTTGAAATTTTAACATCAAATTCAAAATCAGCGACTCTCTCTAATTCTGCCACTGCATGTACAAAATGTGTAAAACAAAAGAATATTTTCAGGGTCCACCCTAGTGTCCAAAAAATTTATAAAATTACTAGCTTAACCCGGCGCGCTTTGCTGCGCTCCGCGCTAATCTCCTACAAAGTGGGAGTATAGTGAGGCCAGGCGTTTATACAATTATTTCCAACTATTGCTGTATGTGTGTTTGTTTGATGGTAATTTAACCGTTATGTGACTGACAAAAAAACATCTTTATCAGACTGACGGAGTATCCGGGTATTTTCATATAATTTATGTATAAAAATAGCGTGTGTTTTAATGTTCAGCTAGATCGATGTTTCGTGAATTCTACAATTTAAAACAATTTAGATTGGCCCTTTAAAGTGGTTATTAATGTTTAATTCTTTGTTTTAAATTGCAAAAGGTACCCGGGTACCTCGTCAGTCACATAACGGTTAATAAGTGTGCACATGTGTATATACAGTGACTGTTTGTACTTTCCGCTTGGATCAATAGAACCTACATACCAAGCGTGGTATATCACTACCATAGCATATACAATTTTAATGATTCTAAAAAGGTGGGTATACTAAAGTGCTACAACTCCCATTTTTTGTGGACTTTCCATTAAAAAAAAAAACCAAATTTAAGTCTTATACGATCAGATATGTATATAGAAGTTTTTTTAAATTTATTTTTATTAATTTACCCAGCCCGCGTTGCTACACCTAAAACAAACAACTTTTATTTTACACTTTATTTGACACCACGCTCGCTGTCCAATCCCCGTCCCAGTTTCCCGGTAGCAGGACATCACCAAATAGTGAGAAACTCAACTCTCAGTTTCAATGTTCTGTGATTTTTAATTCCAAAGCTATTCGGTATCAAAAATTTGGCAAGTATGGGAGGAGCCACACCCTTGTCCAATGCCCTTCCAAGTTTTGCATTAAAAGGACATTACCAAGTGGTAACTCCATTTTGAACTTCAATATGCTTTGACTTCTACTTCCATAGCTATTCGATATCAAAAATTTGGCTCATATGGACGGAACCACAGCCCCTTATCCAATGCCATTCCAAGTCTTCTATTAGAAAGACATCACCAAGGTGGTAATTCCATTCTGAGTTTCAATGTGCTGTGACTTTTACTTCCATAGCTATTCGATATCAAAAATTTGGCTTGTATGGGCGGACCCACGCCCGTTTTGCATAGGAGAGTAAAAAGTACTTTACAACCTATTCTCATACCTACCAAATTTTTTTTTTTTTTTTTATTATAAGTTTTTATTTGCAATCTGTTACAGAACATTAAGCAAATTATATAAACAAAAAAATTAAACTTAACATATTTTACTGTGTACCAATGTACACAATAAACCTACGTACAAAATAATTTACATAATGCAAGTTATAACAATAATTAATGAAAGCTTATTCATAAAAATTATATAATTTAAAATTTCATTATAGTTAAAGCCTAAATGGCAGATCTAATATATGCAATCTCTTAAGTCTTCTTACATCTTCACTTTCATCTAGCAGACTAATCGCTAATGGATTTGGATGGATACTAAGTCTTTCAAGATATCTATTACTAAAATTTTTAATTTCTTCTTTTACTGTAGGAATATTGAGATCTCTATGCAAAACATTATTTGTTACAAACCAAGGTGCATTAGTAATTAGCCTTAATGTTTTTGACTGGAATCGTTGCAGAATTTCTATATTTGAGTTAGATGCAGTGCCCCAAAGTTGTATTCCATAAGTCCACACTGGTTTGAGGATTGCTTTGTATATAATCAGTTTGTTATTTAGATTCAATTCGGATTTTGGACCAAGAAGCCAATACATTTTTTTTTTATTTAATATTTAACTGTTGTTTCTTTGCTTTAATATGGTCTTTCCATGTTAACCTTCTATCTAAATGGAGTCCTAAGTACTTTACTTTGTTAGCTTTTGGAATTTGAGTTCCGTATAAATGCACGCCATGACAATCCCCTCTTCTCATCGAGAATGTTACGTGCGCTGATTTTTCAGTATTAATATTTATTTTCCATTTTTGTAACCAGCTTTGTAACTTGTCTAGTTCAGTTTGTATGAGGTTAGAAGCATCAGATGGTGAGTGCATCGAAGCTATTAACGCTGTATCATCAGCATATGTAGCGATTGTGACATTTTCAGTAGTTGGCATATCTGAAGTAAAAATTGTATATAATGTTGGGCCAAGGACGCTTCCTTGTGGTACTCCTGCACGTATTTTACAGATATGGGAACGTTCTTGGTCAATTTTTACATAAAAACATCTATCGCTCAAGTATGATTTTAGTATTAAATAGAAATTAGCTGGAAGTAAAGATTTTAATTTAAACAGTAATCCTTGGTGCCAAACTTTATCGAATGCTTGTTTCACGTCTAGAAACACAGCTGAGCAAAACTTTTTGTTTTCCAGTGTATCAGTTACAATGTTTATAATACGATGGCATTGCTCGGGTGTGCCATGTTGTGTACGAAATCCAAACTGATATTCGGGTATAATGTTATACATTTCCAGAATTGGTTTCATTCTTCCTAAAAATATTCTTTCGAATATTTTTGAGAATGTTGCCAGTAGACTTATTGGTCTATACGACGTTAGAATATTTTCGGGCTTGTTTGGCTTAGGAATCATGATTATCTCGGCGCATTTCCATTGTGTCGGGAAATGGCATAATCTCAAAATAGAATTGAATATTAGCGTTAGAAATATAATTCCTTTGTTGGGCAAACACTTAGCTACTTTGGTATCAATTTTGTCAAAACCAGGAGATTTCCCTTTACCAAGTTTGGCTATTTCAGCTTTGACTTCTCTGGGCGTAATGTGCCTTATTGGCAAATCCATTTGACACGGAACATCTAAAAATCTGCAGACATCAGAGTCACTGCTGAAACTAGTTGAAGAAAAAGGTGTAAATTGCTGCTCTAAATGAGTTGCAAATGCAATTGTTTTACTTTTAGATGATCTGCACCACTTATTGTCAGCATCTTTTAAGGGTATATTTCTTTTAGCAGGGCGTTTTAGGTACTTAGTTGCATTCCATAGGCAATGATCGTCATTTTTTGTGACATCTAGATTTCTTAAATATTTAGCAGTTCTTTCATTCTTTAATTCATACAACCGACTTTTTAGGTAGTTAGCGGCTTGATTAAAATTACGTTTATCAACCGGGCTTCTGCTAAGCATCCACACTCGTCTTAGCCTTCTTTTAATACGAATGAGATTCCTAATTTCTGCAGTTAAAAACAGTCTATTAGGCATTCTTGTAGAATTATTAGCATCCGGGGTGGATAAAAGTGCTGCTTCATGAATTAAGTTAGTAAACATTTCTACAGTATCATCCAACTCTTGGTTTTTCGTTATTGTGACATTTAGATTTATGTTTTTTTCCATCCAATATTCAAAAGAACAAATATCAGTTTTTTTGGTAATAATTTGAGAAGCCTTTGAGACCAAACGCAGTTGGGCGTGATAGTTTATTATCAGAGCTGAGTGGTCCGAACTGAGATCATCAGTATCCGTAATATCGAGGCTGTTGCAGGGCATGCCAGAAAAAACAATAAAATCCAGTAAATCTGGAATTTTGGAGGGATCAGTAGGCCAATATGTTGGTCTGCCAGTTGACAACGTTTTGTAGTGTTTCTTCTGAATACATTTATATAACTCTCGACCTTTAGGGTTAACAAGTCTCGAGCCCCACCATGGATGCTTAGCATTAAAATCCCCGCCAACTATAAATCGGGCACCCAATTCTTTAAAAAAATCTTCGTAATCCCTACACGATATGCTATGTCTTGGTGGAAAATAAATAGCGTAAATTGAAATGTCACCGGAATCAGTTTTTAATTTAACTCCAGCAGCTTGTAAATGTGCACAAATAACTTCTTGAAGCATGTCATATTTGATCGAAGATTTTATTAGAACTGCAGAGCCAGCATGCGCTCTGTTGTCTGGATGGTTAGCAGATATTAAGTCATATCCATGTATTTTGAAATGTGATCTTGATGTAAAATGTGTTTCAGATATCAATAGAATGTCTATAAAATTCATTTTCAAAAATATTTCAGTCTCTTGGGTATGATTGGAAAGCCCGTTGGCATTCCAAACAGCTATTCTTACATCTGTTAGTTGCATAACTTGTTCACAATAACAGACATCATATTGAGTAAAGTGTTAGTTAATTCTATTTGTTTGTTTAGCATAATTTCTATTTTTTTAAAAATATGGTTTTCACCTTCATTGGACACACCTTTTGTTACATCAGCGTACGAGAAGCCAGTAGTATTTGTTGGATTATTTTGCTGGAGTGGTTCTGAATTTGTCAACAAAAACGGATTTCCATGTTGGACAGTTGGTTTTATCTTGTTTGTCTTCTTTTGCATAAGCTCTTGATAAATTTGACAGCCTTTATAATTCGCTGTGTGGTTCTGTAAACAATGAACACATCGAGGAAGAGACGTGGTGGTATTCATTTTGCATTCTGTAGTAGGATTTTGCAGTAGGATGATCAAGTGCGCATTTAACACACCTAAAAGGCTTCTTACAATAAGCCCGCGTGTGCCCAAATTCTTGGCACCGATAGCACTGCACAAGATCATTAGTTTTACGTGGAGGTTCAACACTAACAACGGCATTATTTATGTAACGAATATCGTAAATTTTTTTATTATTTGTATTTGGATCGAGATCTACATAAAACATGGAAATAGGTTCCTTGGTAATGCCACTTTTAATGTTGTAAATATTTCTAACACTGTGACCTTGTGATGTGAGTTCAGATTTAATGTCTTCTACGGGAGTGGAGTGATGAAGACCCTTAACTATAACTCTATATGCACGTTCTTGTCTTATTTGATACGTATGGAAACTAGTTTTACGGTTTTCTAAATATTTCACTAACTTTCTATATGATTCTACATTATTTATCATAAGCTTAACTTCACAATTTCGTAAGGATTTATAATAAAAATCTTTTTTAGAAATAATTGAACAAAAATTACTTATCATATTATTAATGTTACTGACATTAGGTATAAATATAGGTGGTGGTTTTATACCATCTGTTTGATTGTTGTTATTCTCTGCTGTTGGTTCAT
The DNA here is from genome assembly GCA_914767935.1 of Coremacera marginata. NCBI lineage: Eukaryota > Metazoa > Arthropoda > Insecta > Diptera > Sciomyzidae > Coremacera > Coremacera marginata. Next base: position 77,772,460 of record OU612046.1, read on the forward strand.
TACAATTGTCGAGAATGGCAAATCTGTTTCCATTCGAGGTGCCAGCAATAGTGTCAGAAATGAATCGGCGTTTTGAGTTGTTTCCAATAGATGGAAGAGATCGTTTCTTCGGATTTATTGTTTGCCAATTATATATGTCGTTGCTTTCATCAACATTTATTTCATTATCTGTTGCATTTGTTCTATCATCAGCATCATCATCGTCACCTGCTTCACTCATAATGCTGCTGTTGTTTTTTTTTTGTTTTTTTTTTCTTTGCCAAGTTTTATGACTTTATTTGTCCAAAGTTTTATGACTTTGTTTGTCACTGGTGAAAAAACCGTTTGACTAGCTAAGCTTTGTTATTGTTCTAATTTTTGCTTATTTTACAAAAGAATTACACTTGTTCACACATCCGATTGCGATTGCGGTTAGTACAAGACTATACCTACCAAATAAACAGAAAAAAAATTTCATTAAAATCGGTCGAGCCGTTTCGGAGGAGTTCGGGCACAAACATTGATACATTGGCACAAACAAAGATAACATCAAATTCGAAATCAGCGACTGTCTAATACTGCCTGTATTACTGCCTAATAGTGCAAAATGTAGTAAACAAAAACATTTTCAGGGTGCACCTCAGCGTCAAAAAAATTTGCAAATTCTAAACCGGCGATCCTCTAATTCTGCCAGCGCACGTATCCTAAAACAAAATGTCAACTTTTTTACAACAATAACCAAAAAATGTAATTTCAGACAATATGTTAACTGTTATTAGTCAACCTTAAAATTGATTCCTCAAAAATAAAAGTTATGCGGGAACGAAAAAAAATATTTCTTAAAAATAACAGTTGTTTATTACAAAAATGCATTTTAACCGATTTTAATCATTACTTTTGACCAATTCCAAAAAAGTAGCATAATAGTTATGTTCCGGATTATTTTCTATTTCTTTAAAATATATGAAAAAAAACTTGAATTTTTAGGCCAAATTAAAATCTATAATTCATTCTACCTAATCACCTAAAACAATTAATAACGTATATGGGCATTTCCGCCGAAAAGTCCACCGTGACACGAAAATTAAAAGTTATTAAATACTTATTATTTAATGATATTATCTTAGAGAAACATTTTTATTTTATTGATTATTGAAATATAAATTCATTTAGCATGATAATCAAATTGTCTGCATGTTTCACAAATGTAATTTTTCTTTTTAGTTAAAGTTTTGTAAATGTTTCGTAAAGTTTTTTTTTTAGTAAAAATGGAAAGCACAGGTAAATTATAATGGAAAATGGTTGAGGCAAGGAGAGGCAGAATACGTATATTTGTTTTTTAATAACTAAACCACATTATTACTCAATTGCCTAATTACTTAATTACCCAAATGAATTACAATGGAAAAAATGTCACGTAACGCCATGTCACGTAACGTTTCATACTAACAAGAAAAGGTCCCCAGGTGTCACTCACCGATTTGAATAATTTTTGGATATGTGATAGAGGACAAAAATCTAAGGTCGACGTATTTTTTTATACGTGCTCAATCGTTAGTTTACGGTTTCAAAATGACGTTCTAAAATCAGCGAAAATTTCGTTTTTTTGCCACAATTTCACTATTTTCCATAGAAATACGAGTATATACAAATTTGGTATCAAACGAAAGGTATTTTAAAATCACATATGCTGGCATCCATTTTGGAGAAATAAATTTCATTGTAATTTTGTTTATGTAATTTTTAACAGTATTTAGTCGATATCATAAGGAGCGCATTTTCGAAATTGTTTCATTTTCATTTATGTTTGATTTAAGAGAATTCTAGAAGTTACCTTTTTTTTTGTTTTTTTAAATTTTTAAGTTTTTATATTAAAATTTTCTTTATTAAAACATGCATTTATTTTCTTAAACAAAATTTTTTTTAGAGATGAAGACCACAATATGGGTATCAAAAATGTTGTTTTTTCTCCAAATTTCCGCATGTGTAAATATTTGATCGGAAAAGTTTATATTTAACAGGGCTTCTATACAACTTTGTGCTTTTAACTTGTTTGCCAGAAGGAATGAGAAAAAACCATCGGAAATTTAAAAATATGACTTTCTATGTAAATATCTCCGTTAGTTTTCAACATATTTCACAAAATTTTTTTTTTTTGTTATAAAGTTTAATAAAAAAGTACTTGCCAACAAATATTTTAATAATACCAATTACTGTACATGGGGAACAGGGGGCGAACCTTCACATCGCAACGTGTCTGACCGCCTTAACCTGGCGAGGCCAGCATTATCCATGTTGAAATCGTCTCAAGTCGTCTCAAACCTCCACGTGGTGTTCCCTGGGCAACGTCAAACTGGCATCCGTCAGTTTGACGGCTAATTTGAGCGGCGGGTCACTCCACAGACCTTAAATATGGAATGTGCGCAGGGTTTGGGTCCCGCCACATTACTACTGCCCAATGAAAACTAAACCAGCCTCGGATAAGAACCCCAATTACGTTGACGACCACCGCAAACGAAAAACGGACAATGATTTACGGATATGCACCTGGAATGTCCGAACCCTTTATAGGGAAGGTGCCATTATTCAACTGGCGGAAGCCCTCAAAACAATAAAGGCTGACATCACCGCCATCCAGGAAATGCGATGGAAAGGGCAAGGCTGCTCTAAACAAGCACACTGTGATATCTACTACAGCTGCCATGCGGAGAGGCGCGAATTTGGATGTGGATTCGTTGTTAGCCGGAAACTACGCCACCTTGTTTCCCGCTTCACACCTGTGAACGAAAGATTGGCCACGATCCGCATCAAGGCAAAATTTTTCTCCATCAGCCTTATTTGCGCGCACACCCCGACGGAGGAAAAGGACGAAGCCGTCAAAGACGCTTTCTACGCTAGTCTTGAGGACGTATACGACCACCTTCCGGTCCATGACGTGAAAATAGTCCTCGGCGATTTTAATGCGAAAGTCGGAAGGGAAGGCATCTTTGGCCCCACTGTCGGTCAGTTCAGTCTTCATGAGACCTCCACGAACAACGGTCTAAGACTGATCGACTTCGCCACGGCGCGAAACATGGTAGTTAGTAGCACCACATTTAAGCACCTCGACATCCACAAGGCCACCTGGATGTCCCCGGATCAAAAAACGCGAAACCAAATTGATCATGTTGTAATCGACGGAAGGCATGCCTCTAGTGTTCTAGATGTGCGTACATTTTGGGAGGTCAACATTGACTCCGACCATTATCTTGTTGCAGCCAAGATCCGCATGCGATTATGCAATGCGAAGAACAAACGCACAGGAATGCAACGAAAGCTAGATGTCGCTAAGCTGCAATTACAACGGACTGCCGAAGCCTACTCCGCTCAACTCTCGGTTAAGCTCAACCAACCAACCTCTGGACCCGACGACGCCGGCGGACTTTGGGCGCATATATCCCACTCCATGCGCGCTGCCGCTGAAGAAGTCATTGGTTTCCGGCGCCCGCAACCTCGGAACCAATGGTATGATTAGGAGTGTCGCATCGCGACAGCAGTAAAAAACGCCGCATATACAAAAACGCTGCAGTCAGCTGCAACGCGAGCCGTGCGAGAAAACTACCGCGAAAAGAGGAAGGAAGAGAGGCGCCTTTTCAGACGCAAGAAAAGAGAGCAGGAAAAGCGTGAGCGTGAGGAACTAGAGGTATACCTGGGCAAGAAGGATGCACGAAAATTCTATCAACAGGTTAAGCGTCTAACCCAAGGTTTCAAGCCCGGAGCATCCACTTGTAGAGACGAAAATGGAGATCTGAATACGGATACGCAGTGTGTGCTGAGATTGTGGAGACGGCACTTCTCCAATTTACTTACTGGCGACGATTCCACCAATGCCCCCCATGGAGAGCGCAGTTCAGAGCTACCAATCAACAATGACGGAGTGGAAGTACCACCACCTAGCCATGAAGAGGTTCGAGTTGCTATCCAACGACTCAAAAACAATAAAGCAGCGGGTGCTGACGGCCTGTCACTTTAATTGTTTAAAACCGGCTGCGATGAATTGATAAGGCGCATGCATCAGCTCATCAGCAAAATATGGCTAGAAGAAAGCATGCCCGACGATTGGAACCTCAGCGTACTGTGCCCTATACTTAAGAAAGGAGACCCAACAATCTGCGCAAGTTATAGAGGTATCAGTCTTATTTCCATCGCATATAAGGTTCTCTCAAGCGTACTGTGTGAAAGATTAAAGCCGATTACAAAAACACTGATTGGACCTTATCAGTGTGGCTTTCGACCTGGTAAGTCCACCATAGACCAGATTTTCACGCTACGACAAATCCTGGAGAAAACCCACGAAAATTAAATTGACACACACCATCTCTTTGTCGATTTTAAAGCTGCGTTCGATAGCCCGAGAAGGGATTGCCTATACGCAACAATGTCTGAGTTCGGTATACCTGCAAAGTTGATTAGACTTTGCAGAATGACGTTGAGCAATACACGCAGCTCCGTCAAGGTAGGAAATGACCTCTCCGAAACCTTCAATACCGAAAGAGGTTTCAGGCAAGGCGATCCACTGTCTTGCGATCTCTTTAACATCATCATGGAGGGGATCGTACGAAAGGCCGGTGTGCATCGTAATGGCACCATTTTCTACAAAGGCGTCCAGCTCCTTGCGTACGCTGATGATATTGATATTGTCGGCAGAACCAAGAGAGATGTTACCGCTGCTTTCGCCGCTATCGAAAAGGAATCAGCCAAAGTGGGTTTGACGATAAATGAGGGCAAAACAAAATATATGCTGTCTACAAACAAGGGAGCTCAGCGTTTAGACTCCCACGTTTCATCACGCAGCTATAATTTTGAAGTATCAAAGGAGTTCGTTTACCTTGGCACCGCCATTAATACCAAAAACGAAATCAGCCTGGAGATAAAGCGAAGAAAAATAATTGCTAATAGGTGCTACTACGGGCTCAGTAAGCAACTAAGTTCCAGAGCCCTCTCTCGATCGACAAAACTAACACTCTACAAGACGCTCGTTCTACCTGTGCTGCTTTATGGCGCTGAGGCATGGGTAGTTTCGCAAACTGACGCAGCCGCTCTGGGGGTGTTCGAGAGAAAAGTTCTTCGCAAAATCTTCGGTCCTGTTCGAGTCGGCGATGACTATCGCATCCGAATGAACCACGAGCTGTATGAGCTCTACGATGACATTAACGTAGTTCGGCGTATAACTGTGCAGCGACTACGCTGGCTGGGTCATGTCCATCGTATGAACGACCAAGCTCCAGCGAAAAAGGTGCTCGAGGCAAGGGTCGCTGGTCAACGACGACGAGGAAGACCATGCCTTCGATGGATGGACCAGGCTAAGGAAGCCCTAACCGCACTTGGTGTATCCGATTGGAGAAGGCACGCGCAAAGCAGAGGCGCCTGGCGAGAGCTGATGAGGTCGGTTGAAACCCGGACACGGGTTGTTACGACCACCTAAGTAAGTAAGTAATTACTGTACATTTGTATTTTTAATATTTTTTTCAAAAAAAGCCCAAAATATTCAATGTTTCCTCAAAAAATTACGTAAAATTTGTTTTTATTGTAAAAATAATTTAAATTAAAAATTGCATTTCAAGCTCCCTTTCATATGACAAAAATAATTTTTTTAATCTGATCGGAAAAATATCGGTTAATGATTGGTTTTTATTTTTGATCTAAAAAATATCGATAAAAAAATAAATTTTATTCCTGACCAAAAAAATAACGATCACAAAAGGTTTTTATTTCTGATCGAGAATAACGATAAAAAAATAACTTTTATTTCTGATTGCAAAAATAACGATCAAAAATAATTTTTATTCCTGATCGGAAAAATAACAATTAAAAAATAACTTTTTTCTGATCAAAAAAATAACGATCAAAAAATAATTTTTATTTCTGATCGAAAAAATAACGATTACAAAATTATTTTAATTTCTGATCGAAAAAATAACGAATAAAAAATAACTTTTATTTCTGATTGGAAAAAATAACGTTTACAAATAATTTTTATTTCTGATCGAAAAAATAACGATAAAAAATAACTTTTAGTTCTGACCGAAAAAATAACGATCAAAAAATAATTGCTATAAAATTATTGATTGATAGCGATAATCGTTAATTGCGGTCCCTGATAAAAAGTAATCGTGTAGTCAAAGAATCATAACAATTTTTATGATTGATTTTTATGAAAGGCAATTTTATTTTGCCATTTCTGATGGTTAGTACTGCTTTATAGATATATAATGGCCCTTATTATGAGCTGCGTTCGATCTTCGGATGTAGTCGAATGGCCTGATCGAACGAATTTGCATTTGGTATTATAACGTGCTTTCGTCAAAGAATAGTGCCATTGCAAATTTCTCTCATCTGCTTTGTTTACAATAATCTATTTGTATCAGCTGATCATCATTTTGAAAACTAACCACGACTTATTTAAAAATTAATTGGAAGAAAATAAGAGCAAAATAGTTATGACAACGTCGGAATTACGGTTCGACGATTCGTCAGAAGAGGATGAAAGTTTAACGGAACTGATAAGAAGTGGGTAACGATTGAGGGACGCTTCCAGCCCATTGGAAATTAGCCCCAACACATAAGTGCAGTCTTTCAGAGAAGTTTTGACATCCACAACGTATAGAAAATTTGTTTACAGATTTTTAGAGAACTTCTGACTATCCAAGGAGAAATTTGTAAACTTGATGACAGCTACAGGCTAACTGCTAAATCAATGCGCACGAACGAGATCAATTCGATAAAAAAACGAAATGGCCATTTCAGCCCTTGAAAGGACTTTGACCAAGCTTCTTACGATCAATTGTGTTGTGTGTGTTGTGAAATGTTTGAACACAAATGATCGAGAACTGGACCTACAACTGGACCGATTCCGAACGGCTTATGTTCTCAAGAAGCTTTTCATGGCAGTTTTTACTCCCTGAAGTTTGCCATTTTCCGCAGAGAGGTGACGGCCAAACAGAAAAATTAATTCAATTGAAAAAAACTTTCTGTGTCGGTTGGGGATTCGAACCTGGATTCTCTGGCATATGAGCCACACACTTTACCCACTACGTCACGGCCGCCACTCAATTCGAAGCGAAGCAATTCGAGATCAATTCGAAGCGTATTAAAATTGGTAACAGTTCTGCGATTTATTGCTCACCCCATTTGACCTACACACACACAAATTGCAAAATTTGTTTAAAATAGTTTGTAGTCGTCAAAAAGCAAAATACAATCACAAAATACTTACATTTTTAACAATTATCACTCAGCATGCGCAGCATCGAAAGCAAAATTCTATTCGACTGAAAATTCGATGAACAACGAAAATTTCGACAGGTTTGCATTGCTCATAATAAGAATTTGACATTCGATATTCGCTGTTCGATAACCAGCGAAGATCGAACGTCGAAAGCAACTCATAATAAGGACCAATATTATTTCTCGTAGACCGTTTTAATATATTTTGGAGTGGAAGTTCTAAAAACGGGTCCACAACCAAGAAACTTTTTTGTAATATTTTGTTTTTTTTTAAAGAAATCTTCAATCTTCTCTAAAATTGATTTCTTAAATGAATAATTTTTTAAATATCTATAAAATATCTCTGTTCTATTTCTATAAATAGTAAAAAAGAACTATGTAAACAAAATATAAACTTAAAAGAATGTGTTATACTTGAAGATGTGCGTAAGAGTGTTTGTGCAAAATTAATCATTACTCCTAGTCATGCAGCATTTGGTAACTCAAATTTAAACAGTTTTGAATAATGTTTTTGAGGAATTGGAAGAAGTGTGGTTACTCGGAAATTGCCTTTTTTAACAAATATAAAAAGCACGCCTTGGTGTCATGCTATTTTAAATATTCGTAAAGATGATAGTTAGAGAAGTTGAATGACCAAAGAAGTTTGTTGAGGAGTCTACCCAACCAAGCAAGCGCAGTAAATACATGATCTGTCAGCACAAATTTACATCACCACTTGCGGGATCCAGTGCATTTTGCAGTACCTGAAAAATTAATCCGTCTATGCAGGATGACACTGAGAAACACCAGCAGCGCAGTTAAAATCGGGAAGGACCTCTCCCCACCATTTGTTACCAAACGAGGTTTCAGACAAGGTGATACACTATCGTGCGACTTTTTTAATCTAATTATGGAGAAGATCATTCGAGCTGCTGATCTGAGACAAAACGGCACCATATTCTACAAGAGTGTTATGCTGCTAACGTATGCTGATGATATTAATATCATTGGCCATAACACACGCGAAGTCAGTGCAGCATTCTCCAAATTAGAAAAAGAGTCGAGTCGCATGGGTCTTGTAGTAAACGCAGATAAGACGAAATTTATGGTGTCAACAAACAAACAGCCCCAGCGTATTGGCACTCACTTCACTGTTGACAACACTTCCTTCGATGTTGTGAAGGACTTCGTCTACCTCAGTTCCACCATAAACTCTACCAACGATATCAGTAGAGAGATAAAACGAAGGATAACTCTTGCCAACAGGTGTTACTTTGGGCTCAGTAGGCAATTGAGAAGCAGATCCCTCTCTCGACGAACAAAAGTCACGCTCTATAAGTCACTAATCATGCCATTCTTGTCATATGCAGCACAAACCTGAACGTTGAGCAGCTCTGATTAAAAGACTTTGGGAGCTTTCGAAAGAAAGATCCTTCGCAAGATCTACGGACCAATCTGCGTCCAAAACTTTAATTTCCCAAACAAATACCTGCAAGTTTATTGAAAACCTTTGAAACTTGCAAGTATCTAAATGGAAAGTTGAATAAATGCATGCAAGCAAAAAGTGACTAAAAAATCTTAACACTGCACAGTGGTGTTTTTTCACTTTTTTTGGCAAAAACTTATAACTTTTATATGAGCACCTTTAAGCACCTACAGCTCTGAAATTTTCACTGATGACAGTTTAATTAAACTTCTTTGTTGACACCACAAATGGAGGGAATGCCACGCCTAATTTCCGTATGGGGTGATGTGTAATATAGGGTGTTTGGTAAATATATGTTTTAAGTGGTAACACTTAACTCTAGGGATCTCTGTGGTAAAAGTTATGCAAGAAACCACTCTATGAGTATAAAACTACGTTTGTACTCATAAAATGTTGGGTCACTCATAAGAAGATTTTCAGCTCTTTGGGTGGCATCCATTTCATCAAGTGGAACCTATTTGTTAAAAAAAATTTTATTCAAAGAGTCCACTACGCCGAAGAAGTTCCAGTGACCCAACTAGTTCCAAAAATATTGTAATTGAAACCTATATGTCCAAGTGGTAGGTAGTTGACAAAAAATATCAGATTTTTGTCCAAGGGGTCCAACAGAACCTAAAAAAGTTCCAATGATGCAACTAGTACCATACATAATTCATATGGAACCTAAATCTTTGTCCACAGTCTTCATTTTTTTCTTAACTGCTCAGATTTAATTTCTGCCTTTCAATTCTCGCCCGTGGACGACAGCAATAAAATATTTTCTACGATTCGATTAATACGAGGTACGATTTCTTGTGTACCTTTTTAAAAGGTATGCTCCCAAGGGTACGCGAGTGGACCTTTTCGTACCCTGCAAGTAACAACTAACAAGTCCGGTAAGAATACTCGTAATGCTTATTAAGTCGTCTGATCGCTTTTTTTTTGCCGCAGGCTTAAAAAATAACTTCTTAATGTTTTAGCCTTTACCTTGCATGATGAACGTACATTTTACCGCCACACGTTGTACAAACCCACATTTTAAAAATGATAGGTGCCAAGAAAAAAACATACCAAACATTAAACTGCCGCAAAGTCCCGCAAACTATAAAGTATGTGCTGCATTTCACTTTCGTATGAAATTGAATGTAAAACCGAAATACCTTGTGCTGTAGTCCACGTTATACTTCACTTTTTATCACCATGTCAAATCGTTCATTTTGATAAGTAACAGAGATCAGTTTTTTGCGATGCTTTGTTTAAAATTCTCCGTCCTACATCAGAGTGCCAATATCTCTTTGTTCCTAGGTGTTTCAAAGAAGTTCTAGCTCTCCAAATTGAAGTTTTTTTTTTATGTCCTCATTTTAAGTTTTGTCGTAAATATTGAATTTTTATCTAACTTACACAAGCTTTAATAAGCTACCATAAGCTTCATTGGCCAACGAAATGGCCATTTCAGCTCTTGAAAGGACTTTGACCGAGCTTCTTATGATCAATTTGTATTGTGTGTGTTGTGAAATGTTTGAACACAAATGATCGAGAACTGGACCTAAATGTTGTATGCCGACTCCGAACGGCTTATGTTCTCAAGAAGCTTTTCATGGCAGTTTAACTCTCTGAGGTTTGACATTGTCTGCAGAGAGGTGACGGCCGAACAGAAAAAATAATTCAATTGAAAAAACTTTCTGTGTCAGGTGGGATTCGAACCAGGTTTCTCTGGCGAATGGGATCTAATAAATACATGCTATATTTTGCTACTCAAATTTTTAAAGAGCGAAGTGAGACCTCTATTTACATATCGTCGCTGCGCCAACAAAAACAGTTATGTGTTTTTCAGTAACTTTTCAGGAGAGCAAAAAACTAATTTCTTTTCAGAGTATTTCTAGTACTGCGAGCACAAAGCTGTTTTTGATCACTTCTAAGCCAAAAGAGATATGAAAAACGGCAAATGCGGAAATGTGGGCAATAGATAGTGTTAATAAAATATGAAATAAAAAAAATTTGACAAAAATCACATAACTTTTTTTGTTGGAGCAGCGACGATATACTCTCTGCAGACATATAGATATAATTGTTACTGTAGACACTTATATATTGTAGACACATATAATAATTGTTGTTTATTTTGTTCAATATTTTTCAACAAAAAATGTTTGCACAAGGAACGTTGATAGACTTTGGTGGTTTTATTTCGAGCTGACGCTACGGCCTTTAGTTAAAACCAAATCCTTCAAATGCTGATCACAGAACCTGTTAAAGAAACTTTCCTTTGCTTCGGCTCACGAGCTGAAGCTTTACTTATGGTTTCATTAGGAAACCACAAACCGAACAAAATCCTTTTCAATGGTGCATTAAGGGAAGCAAACTGAGAAAATTTGTATTTTTAGGATTTTTCAAAATCGCCATAATTATTCCAAACAGCTCAAAATTATTCCCTGAAAGTTTCAAAGCAAAATATTAGTTCGCCTTTCTAGGCGCACCACTTCGATATGCATGTATACTACAATGCTAGGCTGTTCAATGAATCTGACACATAGATGGCATCGCTAGGCTGAAATAAAATTTGCTAGGATATCGCTAAGAAATTATTTTAATTATTTTAATTGACAACCGTCATAGGGAATCTTTCCCACCGAAGTCAATCATAACTTATCGGTTTGCTGAATTTAAGGGTGATCGTACAAGCAATTCTGATGAGCAACGTTCAGATCGCCCAAAAGAGCTAGCAACTGTAGAAATGAAACAACAAAATTCATTATATCGTATTAGACGATCCGAAGATGAAAGTGCGTGACATAGTTGAGACTGTAAAGATATTAACTGGCTCAGTAGTTTCAATTTTGCATGATAATTTGGGTATCAAAAAGCTACATGTAAGATGGGTGCCGCGTACGTTATCAATCGATCAAAAAAGGCAACGATTTGTCATTCCTAGCAATATTAACCCATGTTTAACCGTAATCCGAAAGATTGTGTCCCTCTTTAAGCGTCCTGTGATGAAACATGGATTCAAAACTATACACTGGAACCGACACAACAAGCTAAACAATGAGTTAGACCAAATGAAAGTGCTCCGAAGCAGACAAATACACAACAATAGGATAGAAAGCAAAAAATACAATAACAGGCGAATATTATGCAGCGATATTAAACATGCAATAACAATAGAGTTCAGCTACTACAGCTTTTTCGCACTTTCTCATCATTAACCTATCAGAAGCTGAAAAATAATCGCTGAAAAATATCAATGTTATGGATACCAGTGACCCCAAACAAGTTAATGTGGAAAAAATGTACCCACCAATAAATGGTGTGGGCTCAGGGACAACACAAAACGTAACAACTAATAAGCCATATAATTTGTTCTACTGAATGGTATCTATATATTAATACGCAAACAAAAAAGTTTGTCATCCCTTTTTACCTGTGTTAACTTCAACATATTCACATAAAACTAGTATCGATGGAAAGGTATTTTCGCGTAGATGTGCACAATATAATTTTTATGCGAATATATTGTCGTTAAGATAGGTAAAACTAAGCAAATGTAAAAACCCTTTTTTTCTAATGGGACGAAGCCAACAACAATTAAACTTCGATGCTGTAGCATGCACGAGCAATAGTAGAATGCGAAAGAGTCGCAGGCACTTCAAAAGAGCTGTGGATCATTATTGTTGTTGGTGCTTTATCTTAATTTCTCTCTCAACAAAATAAATTTGCCGCCGCGTTAGCGTCAAAAAAACTAACACTGCTGCGATTTTAGATTTTTAATTTATTGTGTGTAAACACACACAAATAATCATATTTTCAACGGCCGGGCTCTGCCATAGAATTTATTTGTAAATTAATTACGACCTTCTTTCATAAGTTTTAAGTTATGTGTTTATATAACTCCAATAATTTTTCAATTATTAAAGGTTATATTTTATCGAGCTCAAGGTCAATGTTGCTTTCCGAAGAAAACACCTGAAGGAAAAACAACTAACAACCCGGCTAAGCCCGGCAGTTGAAAATATGATTATTTGTGTGTGTTTACACACAATAAATTAAAAATCTAAGTTTTCAAAAGAAACAAATCTTCATGTCGTCATAGTTTAATATCAGCTAACTGCTGAAGCTAAGATCGACTGTGAAATAGAAGAGCAACAACAACCAGCACAACAAAATCTTTGAGTATTTAGAAAAGCTTTGATCTATCTTCGAATAATAGAACATACTTTCCCTGAAAGTATGCTTCACAAATTAGAATAACTTTAAGCTGCTTTCATATCATTTGTATTCTCGTACCGCAATTCAGGGTAATTTACTAATTGCATTCGTGAAACAAGTAGAAAATTAAGAGCTTAGTGGACATCAAGAATCACGGAAAAAAAAGGCTACTGATGAGTTGGTGTAGCGGCCAACGAAACAGCTGTCTAGTCTGCTATGTGATTGATACTCTATATAGGGTATTGTTGTTGGTAGTTATTTTTCCTTCAGTTGTTTTCTTCGGAAAGCAACATGGACCTTGAGCTCGGTAAAATATAACCCTTAATAATTGAAAAATTATTGGAGTTATATAAACACATAACTTAAAACTTATGAAAGAAGGTCGTAATTAATTTACAAATAAAAAAAATGTTTAAAAAATAAGCTTTTATTTAAAACCAAAACGTGAACTAAAAAGAAAAAAATAAATTAAATATGATGAAATTTGAACATTTTGAAAATTGAAATTTGAACATTTTGAAAATTTCTAAATTTATATACGTCGCTAGAACTTAGCTATTTACGTACGCTTTTATTGTGATGAGTAACCAAGAGAGAGGTTCTTCTGAATCTAGAATATACCTACTATATACATATATGACAAATGTCACTGAAATTTTTTTTTCTTTTTAGTTCACGTTTTGGTTTTAAATAAAAGCTTTTTTTTTAAATTTTTTTTATATTTTTTTTATTCACGAAAAAGTCATTTATCAGGATTTAGAAATATATTTTTTTTAGAACACCAAACTTCAAAGGATTTTAGATCAGACTGTAGTATGTATGATAGATCTGAATTATCTTTAGAATTAATCGTTCAGAATATTTTCATATCATCATTCATAGATCATTCATATATCTTCACAAATAAGCAAATGAGAGTATTCGATGATGTGAGTAACATCATTGATTATTAAAATAAACATAAGTGGACCAAGGTGGCTACCCTGAGGAACACCTATAAAAAAAAAACAAAAAACGAAAAAGAAACGAAATGGCCGTTTCAGCCCTTGAAAGGACTTTGACCGAGCTTCTTATGATCAATTGTGTTGTGTGTGTTGTGAAATGTTTGAACACAAATGATCGAGAACTGGATCTACCAGCTTTATGCCGACTCCAAACGGCTTAGGTTCTCAAGAAGCCTTTAATGGCAGTTTTTTACTCTCTGAGGTTTGCCATTGTCTGCAGAGAGGTGACGGCCGAACAGAAAAATTAATTCAATTGGAAAAATTAATTCAATATCATTAACATGTGGTGTAAGTTTCGTTTGATTCACTCAGCAAACACGATTGTTATGAATTTTTTGTTTTCAAAAAGTCAAAAATGCGAATTTGACTTGTGTGCCAAAAATCGGACACTGACTACTCAAAAATCGATTTTTTTTAGAATTTGAAATTTTCCAACCTCTCGCGCGACCTCTTGAATTTTATTGAATGAAATTCCGCACGGTATATTTTGAGACACTATGAACGTTAGTAGTAGTACAGACCGTTAGTAAGAAGTCTGTTAAAAAATCAAAACTTCGAAATTGGCGACCACCCTAATGTATACGCTCGGTTTTGGAACGCACTACAGGTAGTCTCAAATTCACGGGGCGAGGTCGGCCCGAAACTGGTAGTGTGTTTCCTTCGAAGACCTATTTCTGAACCTCGATCATATTACAGAATGACTTTTGGTCCTGCACATCCGATGCAAAAGCCGTTGTCTCAACTAGAATTGAGACAGCGGGAAGATCCCACAATGGTAATTACACGGTGTAGAAACATTTTGACTTGTACTCATATTTTATTTCTTTTTTTTATTTTAAGAGGTTATGAGACTGACATTTCATTCCTATAAGTCATAATCGAATAATACATTTTAAACCAGTTTTTAAGTCCAAGTCTCCCCCACTTTTTTCACATTGAATCTTATCCAGCCCACTTTTCTAGACTATTAACTGCTGACTATACCAAAAAATATATGTATATATAAAATATATATATGTATATATATATATATATATAAAATTTGGTTAAATTCGGATAATTAGCGAATCAGTGAAATCACATTCATTTTTTATATATTAGAAGATGGAGGAACCGAACGTTACCGAACGGTTAAGTGCGTAGACCGTATGTCATCAAACCACGCATGAACTCCGGGTTCAAATCCCATCTGACACAGAATGTTTTTTATAATAAAATAACTATTTCTGATCAACCACTCTACAAATAATGGCAAACCTCAGAGAATAAGAAATAGCATGTAAAGCTTCTTGAGAATATGAGCCGCTCAGAAAATTTCTTACCGCTTCAATATTCCATAGGCACGATTTTGGAGCCTTTTCGGTTCAGCAAACGTTGTGCGAAAGATCTCCTTGTTAAATCGAGTCCTTTTATGGAAGTAGGCAAAAGGAATACATATATTCCAAACAATATAAGACTGCGTGTAGTATGGAATAGTAATAATAATAATATTATTAATATTATTAATAATAATAACAATAATAATAATAATATAACAAAGAAATTTGGCCTCATAAAATAAAAACAGTAACAACTTGACTCGATTTGAGTCACATAATTAAGCTAACAGAAACTTTTCGGCTATCGAATTCCTACGAAAATAGAATTGAAACAAATGAGACGAGTCACCGATTCATCTATTTATATCTTTTATTACAAGAATAGTGCAATTGGGAATGACGCCACAATAAAGTTAAAGTTAGAAAATCTGGTGAGAACTGCGGTGAGAAAAGTAACAAAACATGTTCATATAAATATGAAAAGTGACAATACATGTTAAAGTAATAATAACAAAACATCGCAGCTTCAAGGGCTTAGCAGCAGGGATGATATTGGATTAGTTGTAAAAGAGCCAAAATTTATACAAAAATAGAGCATTTTTGACAAGAATGGGCCCTTACAGATCGATTCTGTCGCGGTGACGTTAATCTTATTACCGAAGAAATTCACCTTTTGGTAGCATTTACACCCTTTTGGTATTCTTCTGTTAGTGGTAATTCAATATTAAAGACTTTCTATTTGATTATTCCGACATAACCACATGTATCCGAATAGATTTCGAATTAACTGTTTTCAAAGTTTTTCATGATTTTTTTTTTTTATTTCACTATTCTGACCTAAGCAGGGAAGTTTTTTATTTATCACAAAAATAGAATATTTTAGTTTAAACGATCAGCTTTCAGAATCAGAAATTGTGGGTCAAAGTGTTATTGCTTAATCCTTTCTTTTAAATAGATTTTATTTCATAAAAAGAGGTCCCATTGCACTTTAGAAAAAAGGCTTGTGCATTGATTGCAAACGTCAAAAATATGTCAAAAAGTAATCTATATAGTTAATTTCTCATTGCAAAAGTCAAAAAAATGTCAAAAAATAATCTATATGGTTAATTTCCCAAAAAAATATGGCAAAAAATAATCTATACGGTTAATTTCCCAAAAAAATTTTAAACAAAGCCATTTATTGAATAAGTTAATTATACAAAAAAAATAGCAAAGCATTTCAACAGAAAGCCGCAAATCGGATCAATATACAGGGTGTCCCGTAATTGAGTGCAACTATTTGAGTGAAAGGTTATGTCGAGCCGAGCAAAAAATCGTATGAGAGGGGGGGGGGGGTCTATTTTGAAGTTCTAAGGAGGTACAGGGTTGATTAATATATGATGACCTTGATTTACGTTATTGTTTCTAGCAAGAAAACAAACCTACATAAAACTTATTTTAATAACTTATTGCAAAGGCTATAAAATCACATTTCTAACGGTATGTCAACAACAGCAACGACTTAACCGTTACCGAGCTGTGCTCGTGTGAAGATGAAATCAATTGGGTTAAACTACCAAATTTCAACTTTGAGTGCAAATTTCTCAGAATTTCGCGCAATATTATTGGGCTTAGTATGAAACGTTACGTGACATGGCGTTACGTGACCTTTTTTCCATTGTAATTCATTTGGGTAATTAAGTAATTGGGTAATTAAGAAATTATGTGATTTAGTTATTAAAAAACAAATTTATTATATTCTGCCTCTCCTTTGCCTCAACCAATTTTCATTATTTTTATCGAATGCCTTCCATTTTTACTAAAACAAAAACTTTACGAAACATTTACAAAACATTAACTAAAAAGAAAAATTTCATTTGTGAAACAGTGCAGACGATTTGATTATCATGCTAAATGAATTTATATTTAAATTGCTTAAATCAATAAAATAAAAATGTTTCTTTAAGATAATATCATTAAATAATAAGTTTTTAATAACTTTTAATTTTTAGGTCACGGTAGACTTTTCTGTGGAAATGCCCATATAGGATATCTCATACGTCGGAAATTAATTTTGTTATAGATAAAATAAAAAAATGGATGAAATTTAATTGAAAATTGACGACATTAAAAACTTAATCGGTTAAGGCTACTAAAGGCTACGATGGAGCCTTTTTTACGGGTTCGAATTTTAATCTATATGCCTGATAAAGATGAAAGGAATAAATAAATAAATTATATAAAAATGCTTACATATACACATAAATTATGTAAGGAATGTATCGTGCATGAAGCTGTCCACCTCAAAATTCCATTCTTAAACCTATAGAATTACTTTGGGATACTTAAAAAAAAAAAGAAAAACCAAATCAGATTTACCATTGTCTGCAGAGAGGCTGAACAGAAAATTTAATTCAACTAAAAAGAACTTTCTGTGTCAGGTGGGAATCGAACCAGGGTTCTCTGGCGTATGGGCCACACACTCTACCCACTGCGCCACGGCCGCCACTTGTGATAATATTATAAGTAAAATTTATTCGAAAGTTTAGACATTCTTTTGGAGGGTGTGCAGGAATCTTCATTCTTCCTCCATTAGTAGATACCAAATGTTTGTAAGGAATTTTCCTGCAGATGTCAATCAATAATGCAAAATAGTGGTTATTCTGCATAATACTAACATGGTGGCTTTATATAAAATATAAGATCGTCAGTTTTTTAAAAATTTTCTTCAGTTTTATTAGATTTTTACAAGTGTACTATTTCTGTAGCCTATCAAAAACGTACCTGCGTAAGCTTATATAGCTTAAATTTAGCTTTAAAAAACAAAATTAAGGAGAATTTTTTAATTTTTTTGTTTTTTTTTTATAGCTATAATTGAGAAAATACAACAGAACTTATTTTATTAAAAATTTAAATTTTACTTTACATGCTTAGATGATTTTTTTTGAAGCCTTAAAAGCCTCCAAATATTATCCCTGCTTAGCAGTAACCATCACTCATACCCTTTGTACTACCAAAATGCTGTAGGCATCCGCACCAAATCTTCACAATTTCTTTCTCCGGCGGAAGAGGTACAATTGTACCTTTTTCGTTTTTTAATGGCAATAACTTTTTTTTTCTTAATAGTAGATATTTGAAATTTTCTGACATCACTAAACTTTAATCGCCATATACCTGTTATTCCTTTTGCTTATTAATTAAGGATAGAGTAATTTAAATATATTCATAGAAAAGGCCATACTTATCGTAATAACTATAAAAGGGTACAATTGTACCCATACCTCCTTTAACGTTGTAAAATTCTTCCGCTGGACAAAGGTTAAAAGAGGAGGCGTCCTGATTACCGTTAGAGCTGATCTTAAGAGTAAACTTATTTTTTTACCTATTAATGATCAGCATGTTGAACAGATTGCCGTTCAGGTTAATTTTGCATCTAAGTCAATTTATTTCATCAATCCTTACTACGGCAGTTTGATAATTCAGTGAAAAATTTAATTTCTCGCGTAGTAACACTGATCCTGTCAACTACCATCCGTTAATAGACTACTGTCAATTGTCATTTGTCATACTGTCATTTCAGCTCGCTGCGACGCTTAGTTTGTGTTTGGCAGTCATTAACAGCAGCCGATCTTATGGATTTTGGCGAAAATGGAAAAAACTTAATTTCATGGGCTCATCAAGCATTATTTTTTGCGCAAGAAACCCATCAGTCAAACCAAGGAAAGGCTTGATAAGTACTTTGGGGACACTGCACCATCAATTTCAATGGTTAAGAAGCGGTTTACTGTCGTACAAGCACAAGTGACGCCGAACGTTCTGGACGCCCAAATGAGGTCACGACACCAGAAATGGTCACTAAAATTCACGATATCGAGTTGACCGATCGCAGAGTTAAGGTGCGCGAGATTGTTGAGGCCGTAGGCATCTCAGACGAATGGGTGTGGAACATTTTGCGAAATCGTTTGGATATGAAAAAATTATATGCAAGATGGGTGCCGCGTTTGCTCACTCTCGACCATACACGCGATCGTGTGACTGATACAAAAGGCGTGTTTGGCGATGTTGAACAAATATGAAAAGGATCTTTTCCGTTATTAGTAACCGTGGACGAAACATGGACCCACCACTACACACCAGAGACAAAGGAACAGTCGAAACAGTGAACTTCACCGACTGAACGTGCTCCGAAGAAGGCGAAGACGGAAAGGTAATGGCAACAGTATTTTGGAAAGAACGCGGTATAATCTACATCCATTACCTTCCACCGAAAAGACCACGTTTCAACGACGCTTTGAAGAGAAGCGTCCCCATTTGGCAAGGAAAAAAGTGCTCTTCCATCAAGATAATGCGCGCGTTCACAAAATTCCATGAATTGAAGTACGAATTGCTTGCTTATTATCCAGCATATTCTCCAGATTTGGCCTCCAGCGACTATTTTCTGTTTCCAAACTTGAAGAAATGGCTCGGCGGAAAGAGATTCACCACCTTTCAGAGCTCATCACCGAAATAGATGCCTATTTTGAGGAACTTCCAAAAACGTATTTTTCGGATAATGGTCGTGGAATACTGGTTGAGGTGCGTGGCTTGTATGCGATAGGTTAAAATTCTATTGATTTTTCTGTTCGGCCGTTACCTCTCTGCAGACAATAGCAAACAAAGAGTAAAAACTGCCAAAAAAAGCTTCTTGAGAACATAAGGCGTTCGAAGTCGGCATAAAGCTTTGTAGGTCCAGTTTTCGATTATTTGTGTTCAAATATTTTACAACACGCACAACACAATTAATTGTAAGAAGCTCGGCTAAAGTCCTTTCAAGGGCTGAAATGACCATTTGCTTTTTTTTACTGGCATTTATTGGATTCGTTTTTCGATCCAGATGATCCGTATGTGTATATTTGTAAGCAATTTTCATATGCTAAATTTGGTACTTTTTAAAATCATTCAGTCGACGAAATAAGCACCCCTGGTTAACCGTTTCGGGACGAGAACTTTTGTGGCCATCAATCTTAAAAAAGAGTTTAGATATAGTCTCCTAATGTTGTTTTAAGAAAAGTAATTTCATAATATATTTTTAGGACGTTCCGAAAAGGAGATATCGTCCTGGGACAAAAACATCCCAAACACACCTGAAAAGCAAAATTTGAATAATAAAATCAGAATATATTTTACTTTATTTCAATTTATTTTATTCTTTTATAATATTTATTGTAGCATAAAATAATTTTAATTAGTTTCTATGGCAAGGTGTGAAACATTTTTTACAAAACGCCAAGTTGCAGGCAATGCAAAGCTGATTTGTGCGACTTTCTTTTCCGTTTTTAGTACAAGTTACGCACCGTTGTCGCTTGTTTGTTCGTGTTGGTAAATGGTCCCCCAGATTTTGTTTGATACGTTTTTTCATAGTGCTGAGGGGTCCTGTTCGAACTTTGCGTCGTATTTTCGCTTGCTTGCTTCCTTCGTCAATGAGAGATTCGGAAAGCTCCACTAAAAATCCCAAAAATGGTTCTCTTTTTTGCCGTGGATGATTTGTTTCCGCATGGATTATCCACGCATTGACAGCGCATGTCATCATAAGCCGAAAGAAATCTTTTCGCCACCATTTCGTTGACTTCCGGTCAAGTTCATACAACGTACTCATTTTGTCCGCCAAATCTACGCCACCCATTAGATTTCTGTACGTTTTTACAATATCCGGACATGTTATATCTATTTTTTTGCCATCCTTCTGTTTTCTTGTAACAGTGTCCACTGAAGCTTTATGGCAGTTGCTAAGCAGCATAACCTGTTTTGTGTCTTGCCAAACCACTGCCGAAGTACCAGACGAATTGCTCTTGAACACATATTCTCCTCTGCTTAGTTTCTCAGTAAAAGTTGGTAAATTTTTTCTGTTAGATATACAAGTACCTAAGGCTGGAAACGGTATATTATTAATTAATTTTGCTGACGTGAAAAAGCGATCAAAGCACAACGTTGTGTCAGGGTGTCTGATAGTCGCTGACAATTTCATGACAACGCGTTCGCCTAATGTGGATGATTGATAGGAATGGTCTTCTTTTCCGGAATATATATTAAAATCGTACGTATAGCCTGTCAAACTGTCGCATCGCATCCATAGTTTTATGCCTCTCTTTACAGGTTTTAGTGGCATATACTGCTTCAACGTAGAGCGGCCTAGAAATTTTGTCATAGATTCATCAATGCTTTGGAACGGAGAGTCTGATCTATATTTTTGAAAGTTTTTTTTTAGACAATCTACCAAATCATCAACGAAATAAGTTTTTGGTTTTGGATCAGGTTGGAATGATAAGGAAGAAAAATAAAGTTTGGACATAACGTGTAAAAACCGGTCTCTGGACATTGCTTTTTTTATGTATGCATTACCCAATGACGTGCTATTCGACCAATAGTCCTTCAAAGATGGCACTCGATTATATGACATAACAAAGGTACATCCAAGCAATATAAGTATTTCGCCGAAATCGGTTTTTGCACGTTTGTTTTTAGGATGGCTGCTATTGAAAATATCAATCCTTTCATTAGTAGAATGAACAATGTGATGAACAAAACTTCTAGGCAGCAGCTTGAAAAATATTTCCACAGGCTTCAATCCTCGAGGTATTCCTCCATGGCTAACGGTGCGATCTTCACTAACTGTAAATCGTGGTGTGAATGTTGGTAGGGGGTTTGACCAAATTATAACATTGTTTGCCATTTGCCAATCAGAAACAATTTCTTCATCCAGACGTTCCACTTCAAATATTTCTTCGTCAGAGTCATCGGAAATATTATTTGTAGTTTCATTCGCATCAACAATTTCCATTCCTTCATTGCTATGATCCGTGTCTTTTCCTCTTCTAAAGCACTACTGCCTTTCTGACAGGGACTATAAGAAGAATCACTAGCAGCAAATGGATCATCCTCATCATTGCTTGAATTATTAAGAAAATCCTCAATTTCTGGAGTCGCCAGTTTACGTTTTCCGTCCATATCTTTCTAAGAAAAATAATGTGAATGAGTACGGTTGGGATGTTAACGTCCCACAAATAAACAGTTTTGGGATGATTTTATCCCACGAAACTTACCTTAGCCGCAAATTCAGAAAAATATCTTTTTATTGGTTTTCGATTATATTTTCTATGAAATAACAACTGTTTGAGTAAAACTTTACTAAATGACACTTTTTTCCACAATTAAAACACTTGTTTTTTGAGCTTTTGTCGATGGTCTTATTAGCAACTCAAACCGCGCGAACTGATTTATGACTTTTGACATAAGCTTGATGTGTTATATTGACAGCTATATTAAATTTTTTGTAGAGAAGAATATAAATAATGATTTGGGACGGTTTTCAACCAAATCGTGTGAGAATTTTCAGAGATATGATTTTTAAAATTTTTCTGGGATAAAAATATCCCTGTCGTCCCGAAACGGTTAAATAAAGATTGTCACAAATAAAAATCTTAAAAATAAAACTTTAAAAGATTTCAATGGCGAAATTTAGCCAGTTAAACTTAGTGTACACTGATTTTTCTAAAGCATTCGATAAAGTTGAACCCAAAATTCTCATATTTAAATTGGAAAAAGTTCTGTTTTTCAAATTCGCTTTTAAAATTCTTTTTTAGTTTTTTGGCTCTTCAGGAACCCAAAAGGTCCGCTTCAGCTTTCATAAATGAGCTGCCAAATCATTTCCCAAATGTTTGTTATTGGTTATTGTCAAATTTTTTCGTATATAACCAATATTTCTGATTGCTTTAAATTGCAAGCAGAATCGTTTAAATTTAATAACTGGTGCTTGTTAAACAACCTTAAATTAAAAAACAATAATTGTGTATTTTCATTTACGAAGTGTACCCAACCAATTCACTTTAATTACAACATTGATGACTGTGCTCTGAGACGCAAAGCAGAAAATAAAGATTTGGGAGTAATTTTTGACTCTTATTATAATTTTAAAAGTAACTTTGATTGTATTATAGGTAAATACTTTGCTTTGTCGGGATTCATTAAGTGAAACTAGGCAAATTTTAAAGATTCTTATCTCTGTAAGTCTCTTAAAAAATTCAAAAATTGTTCGCATATTATGCTCTACGAAAATTGAGATGACCGAGTGGTCTCCCCTCATACAAGTCTAGGAAAAAGTTGCTGGGTTTGCAATCACTTAAAGATAGACGCTCCTACTGCTCTTTATTATGTGTTTATAATGTGTTATCCGGCCATATTAACTGTCACGATATTTTAATCTTATTTAATTTTAACCGACTTCCGAGGTTCTCAAGTTAATCGGTTTGTTTGTTTTTTTTTTTAAATGTATGTACATCGATAACTCCTAAACCATACGTCTAAATGCCATAATTTTTTGTGAACAGATAGATATCATAAACACGGAGGTGCCCATCTAAAAAAGTGGGCGATATTCGAGAAATGGGCGTGGAAATACTAGAAAAACACTGTATCTCGAATAATATTGACACTAGAGTACTGCAATTTAGTGCAGGTGTAAGCAATTATTACAAATTACGGTCGAGAAAATGGGCATTATTTAACAAATAGGCGTGGCATTATTAAAAAACAGCTTATCTTGGATACTTTTGATACTAGAGTCCTGCAATTTAGTATAGGGGTAAGCATTGTTGTTACAAATTACGGTCAAGAAAGTGGGCGTTATTCGGCAAATGGGCGTGACAATATAAGAAAAACACTGTATCTCGAATAATTATTGACACTAGGGTACTGCAATTTAGTGTAGGGGTGGCAATATAAGAAAAACACTGTATCTCAAATAATATTGACACTAGGCCAATGCAATTTGGTGTAGGGGTAGAAACAATTAATACAAATAACAGTCAAGAAAATGAGCGTTATTCGGCAAATGGGCGTGGCAATATTAGAAAAACAGTGTATCTCAAATAATATTGATGCTATGGTATTGCAATTTAGTATAAGGGTAGGCATTTTTATTACAAATTACGGTCAAGAAAGTGGGCGGTATTCGACAATTGGGCGTGGCAATATTAGAAAAACAGTGTATCTCAGTTAATATTGACGCTGGGTATTGAAATGAAGTACAGAGGTAGGCACAATTTTTACAAATAACGGTCAAGAAAGTGGGTGCTTATTCAACAAAGGGTCGTGGCAATATTAGAAAAACACTATATCTCGAATAATATTGACACTAGGGTTATAAAACTAATTACAAGAATGGGTATAATTATTTCAAAACACGTGACATCAAATTTAAATTTAAGAGACAGATATTTGAAATAACCAACAACTTTCAGAATTTAATAAAACAAATTGTATTTGTAGTTTATACACTTTTTTCGAAAATTTATCATATTCTCTAAAAAGGAAGAAATAAAAACTTAAAAAAAACGACTATAAAATCACTACAAAGTAAAAAATAATTTTAAAATAACATTTCCTTTTAATTTTTTGATCTTATTTGATTATTTATTTAAACATATTATTAATCCTATTATTTTAATTTTTTCTCATTTGTTTGTTATCATAAATATATTAATTTCTTTATGAATACAAAAGCTTTGAAGTTCTTTCAGGTTTAAAAGCTTTTGTAGTGATAAAGAAATTTTCAGTCAGATGGGATTCGAACCAGGGTTCTTTGGCGTATGGGCCACATACTCTACCCACTGCGCAATGGCCGCCACTATGCTTAGGAATAAATGTGCAAAATTTTGTTAGTATGTCGAAATTCATACCAATGGTGAAAAATTATTTAATTTAAAACTAAAATGCCACGCCCCCGTTTAATTCCGCCCAATTTTCTAGATAACTGACTGCTCATCATTCCAAAGAATATGTGTGGAAAATTTTGAATTATTTTTTAAAATAATAATAAATTTTCAATTATTTCAAGGAATATATTTGGTTGAAGTAAGAAACACGGTGTAGGAGTTTCGTAAAATTAAAGTATCACGCCCCCTGTCTAACTCCGCCCACTTTAATTAACTACGGACTGCGCCTTATGGCAAAGAATATATTTGCAATTGGGTTAAGATCGAACAAATGGTATAGAGGGAGTTCAATTAGAATTAAATTGACACTAAAACGAAAGGTCTTCTCACCAAACGAAAGAATATATGTGTGAGGGATTTCGATTAGAATTAAATGGGCACGCCCCTTGTCCAATCTCACCCATTTTGTAAGCTTACAACTTCTCATTATACTAAAGAATATATGCACGAAATTTGGTTGACATCGAAGTAACGGTGTAGATGGAGCTAGTTCAAAAATAAAGTGACACGCCCCCTGTCTAGTACCGCCCAATTTTATAAACTTAAGATTGCTCAAATTACCAAGGATTATGTGTGTAAAATTTGGTTGAAGTCAGACACAAAATGTAACAGAAGTTCGATTTAAAGTAAAATGACACACCCACTTTTCCAGCCTAAATGCTCCACATTATACCGAAGAATATATGTATGGGTCGGATAAACGATGGGGATAGAGTTTGGGTACATACAGACACGATGTCATTCAGTTTTATATATTTACGGAAGATTTTCTACTTTGATGAAGTCACTTTGTATGCGAGGTAGGCGTGGCTTTCAATCGATTTTACCAAATGTCATAGAGGTGCTTCATGTTATATATCAAAGCTTATGCGCAAAATTTCAAGACACATATTTCCTTAATTTTTGTGGATTTTTAAGAGATTTGTAGGGAAAGTAGGCGTGGTTTTGATCTGATTTTACCAAATATCATAGAGATGGTTTATGTTAAATATCAAAGCTTATGTGCAAAATTTAAAGACTTTGATTTTTTTTAAAGATTTTAGAAGAATATAAAGATTTAAAGATTTTTGCAGATTTTTAAGAGATTTTACGTTTTAAATAAACCCAATTTGTATGGGAGGAAGGCGTTGTTTTCATCTGATTTTGACAAAAATCATAGTGATGTTCTATATTATATATCAAAGCCTATCTGCAAAATGTCAAGACATTTCTGTAATTTGAGCAGATTTTAAAGAGATTTAACGGTTAATATAAAGCCTCATCGTATGGAAGGTAGGCGTGGTTTTAACCCGATTTCTCCAAATTTCATAGTCAGGATTTATATTGAAGATTAAACGTTGCATACAAAATTTCAAGGCATTTCTTTAATTTTTGTGGGTTTTAAAGAGATTTCACGGTTAAAAAAGTCACTCTGTATGGGAGGTAGGCGTGGTTTTCTTAAAATTTCGCTCAATCTCCAACTTGACCTTGAACCAGTTTTTAAAATGAGGCTTATATTTTGAATTTCATCGCGATAACTTTAAAATTACGGCAGTAATCATTACCACAGGCGGACAGACAGGCGGACAGACAGACCGACAGACAGACGGACACACGGAAATCGACTCAGGTGGTGATGCTGATCAAAAATATATATGCTTTTCTATACCTGCCACGCCTCCTTATTGGCATTACAAACGGAATGACAAAGTTTATATACCCCTTACGCAGTACACGTTGGGTATAAAAATATTATTTTTTTGATATTTTTAAAGTTACCCAATTAAAATAAATATTGAAAAAATGTAGTTCCAAGTTTACAGTTCAAAGTTTTAATTTTTATTATAATTTTAGTGATTTCTAATTCTGAAAAAATAGTTCTGCGAGCAATATTTTGCTAGATCCGCCGCTGATTATACTGTCATACTTCAGTTATATGCTTTACTAACTATCTATTAATATTTAATAAATGTTGTTATTTAAATTATTATTATTACTACTTATAATTATTTATTTCGGTCTATTGATTACAATCTAACAGACTTATATACATAAAATTTATAATTTTAGTAATTATAGTTTTCAAGGCAAACTTTTTCCACATCAGCCTTATTTGCGCGCACGCCCCGACGGAGGAAAAGGACGAAGCCGTCAAGGACGCTTTCTACGCTAGTCTTGAGGACGTATATGACCACCTTCCGGACCATGACGGGAAAATAGTCCTCGGCGATTTTAATGCGAAAGTCGGAAGGGAAGGCATTTTTGGCCCCACTGTCGGTCAGTTCAGTCTTCATGAGACCTCCACGAACAACGGTCTAAGACTGATCGACTTCGCCGCGGCACGAAACATGGTAGTTAGTAGCACCAGATTTAAGCACCTCGACATCCACAAGGCCACCTGGCTGTCCCCGGATCAAAAAACGCGAAACCAAATTGATCATGTTGTAATCGACGGAAGGCATGCCTCTAGTGTTCCAGATGTGCGTACATTTCGGGGGATCAACATTGACTCCGACCATTATCTTGTTGCAGCCAAGATTCGCATGCGATTATGCAATGCGAAGAACATACGTACAGGAATGCAACGAAAGCTATATGTCGCTAAGCTGCAATTACAACGGACTGCCGAAGCCTACTCCGCTCAACTCTCGGTTAAGCTCAACCAACCAACCTCTGGACCCGACGACGCCGGCGGACTTTGGGTGCAAATATCCCACTCCATTCGCGCTGCCGCTGAAGAAGTCATTGGTTTCCGGAGCCCGCAACCTCTAAACCAATGGTACGATCAGGAGTGTCGCATCGCGACAGCAGTAAAAAACGCCGCATACAGGAAAACGCTGCAGTCAGCTGCAACGCGAGCCGTGCGCCTTTTCAGTCGCAAGAAAAGAGAGCAGGAAAAGCGCGATTCGTTACTGGCGAAGATTCCACCAATGCCGCACATGGAGAGCACAGTTGAGTGCCACCAATCAACGATGACGGAGTGGAATTACCATCACCTAGCCATGAAGAGGTTCGAGTTGCTATCCAACGACTCAAAAACAATAAAGCAGCGGGTGCTGACGGCCTGTCAGCTGAATTGTTTAAAACCGGCGCCGATGAATTGATAAGGCGCATGCATCAGCAAAATATGGCTAGCAGAAAGCATTCCCGACGATTGGAACCTCAGCGTACTGTGCCCTATACTTAAGAAAGGAGACCCAACAATCTGCGCCAGTTATAGAGGTATCGGTCTTATTTCCATCGCATATAAGGTTCTCTCAAGCGTACTGTGTGAAAGGTGACAGCCGATTACAAAAATACTGATTGCACCTTATCAGTGTGGCTTTCGACCTGGAAAGTCCTCCATAGACCAGATTTTCACGCTACGACAAATCCTGGAGAAAACCCACGAAAATCAAATTGACACACACCATCTCATTGTCGATTTTAAAGCTGCGTTCGATAGCCCGAGAAGGGATTGCCTATACGCAACAATGTCTGAGTTCGGTATACCTGGAAATCTGAATAGACTTTGCAGAATGACGTTGAGCAATACACGCAGCTCCGTCAAGGTAGGAAATGACCTCTCCGAAACCTTCAATACCGAAAGAGGTTTCAGGCAAGGCGATCCACTGTCTTGCGATCTCTTCAACATCATCATGGATTGGATCGTACGAAAGGCCGTATCGCATTCGAATGAACCACGACCTGTATGAGCTCTACGAAGACATTGACGTAGTTCGGCGTATAACTGTGCAGCGACTACGCTGGCTGGGTCATGTCCATCGTATGGACGATGAAGCTCAAGCAAAAAAGGTGCTCGAGGTGAGGGTCGCTGGTCAACGACGACGAGCCCTAACCGCACTTGGTGTATCCGATTAGAGAAGGCGCGCGCAAGGCAGAGGCGCCTGGCGAGAGATGATGATGTCGGCCGAAACCCGGACACGGGTTGTTACGGCCACCTTAGTATGTTAAGTAAGTAAGAATTATAGTTTTATGATTCAATTAATATAATTTTAATAATTACTAGCTTAATGCCCGGCTTAACTCGGGAGTTGATATAAATAATTTTCGATTTCATTCGTCAATTTGAAAAAACTTTTCACAAACTTTAGAAGGAATCTTGTGTGCATCTTTCAAGCCGGTAACTTTGGCGAAATGAGCAAAATGTAGCTTCAACATCTGAAAATTTTGAGAAAAAGTTAGGGAAATCGTGATTTGTGTGTGCGTGCCGCCAATCAATTGCAAAAATATATTTTCAAGTTTTATATTGTATTCGAAAGATTGCACATGTTTGAAAAAAATCAGAGCAAAAACGAATTTTTGGCAATTCGCGAGGAAACTGGACAAAAATTAAATAAGCATTGAAAATAGGAATTGAAATGTCAAAACAACGCCAACTTACTTCGCAACTGACCTGCGCATGTGTTGATGCGTACTCAAATACCACAGAATTCGGCATCAACTGTCCTTTTTTGCGAAAAAAGAAAGTGGAATATAAATACACATAAAGAAGAAAAAATATATTTATCACCATTCGCGCTTTGCTACGCCTTACTGCATTTTGTAGTACAGCGCCCTCTGGGGTTCAATATATAGCAAAATACATAGCGCCAAAAGACTCACCACCAGGGATGATATTTGGGGGCTTTTAGGGCTGTTTTGGGCCCTTTTTCATTTCAAAAGCCCCGAGGCCCTTCTTATTCATTTTAGGCCCTTTTGGAAAATTCTACCGAAAAAAATCGGAATTTTTTAAAAGAAAAGTTTACTGGTTGATGTATATACACAAAAATTTTTACACAATAAAAACGAAAAAATGTTAAAAATTTTTTTGGAAAAATATTCCAAAATGCAATTCAGCGGCGTTGTAGTGCTTGACAAAAATAAAATGACACAACCAATATCCGCCGTCACAAAGGGTTTTGCTTCTAAATTGAAAATATTGTTGCTTGTATAGACGACGACGAATAAGTGATTATAAGGCTTTTAGAACTTACGACCGAAAAAAATGGCAAAAAAGCCCGAAATTTTGAAAGCATTAAATTTCGGAAAAAAACGCCCGAATTTGAAATTGCAATTGAGCCCGAAAGAAAAAATAATGCTCGAATGGTTTGGAAATAAGACTCGAAAGAAAATGGAAATTACGACCGATGTTTTCAGCAGTTTTTCGATCTTTATTTCCAAATAAGATTATCAAAGTATAAAAGAACAGATTTGAGTAGTAAATTAATATTCCCCAGTAAAATATCTGCAAGGATTTCATTAATTTTATTTGTTTTTTAATGTAATTCATGAACAAGGGGTCCATGGACATTATGTACGGATAAGGTTCAGATGGTGTTTTTTTCCTTCCGTAAAAGGGCGAACCATTTTATCGTAATGAATTTGAAATTTCTTATCTTTTCAGTAAACAAAAATTCGGGCGTTTTTTTATTTTTAATTTGGCGAAAATGCCTAATTTTTTTCGGCCCTAAATACAAGCTTATTTTTCGGGCCTTTCTTCCTTTTCAAGTATTTGCAAAAAAGATCTTAATTTTATTGGTACAAACACCCGAAGAAATGACATAATCGGTAGAAATTTCGGTAATTGTTTTTCGACGAATTAAGCCCGATTTTGTATGGAAAATTTCGGTTTTTTGTAATGTTTTTCGTTCGTAATTTCTGGAAGCCAATTGTAAGCTATCTTTGATTTATTTCGTAAATAGAAATATCTGAAGAAAAAAAGTTATCTTTTTGTGATCATGTAAAGGTAAGACAACCGCGGGGGGGGGGGGAGAGAGAGGTGACGGATAGCCCTCGACCGATTTAAGTTAATTATTTAAAATTATTAAAAAATATAAGGATCAAGTGATAAAAAAAAAGAGTTATAATTACCATTTCACTAGTAGTCAATGTGAACTATCAGTTAAAAACAGAAAGCGAAACTGCATCCAAAAAAGTAGGTGATTTTTGTATAAAAAAAAAAACCTCAGCAAAAAGCGAAATTTCGTTAAAAAACGTGCAAAATTGTCCAATTTTTTCGGTGATTTTTCTTTTGAATTTCCCATTAATTTTTTATTTCATTCACCCCAATTTCGTATGAAAAATGTTGGGTGATTTTTCATTTCATTTCGTATGTTATTTTTTATTGTTTGTATTTTATGTAAAGGCGAGATTTCCTACGCCTTTAAAATTGTTCTCAGTAAAACAAGTTTTGTTAAATACAGTCATTGTCCCATTAAGAGCAAACTTTTTAGTAATTTCAACAAGCTTAGTTTATTTCCCAAGTTGAGTTTAGATGAAAAGAGTGAACCCTAGTCCCGCTTCATTAATTAGACTACTTGCAAGACTTGACAGAGAGTCTTCATTAAATTGCTTATTCATTTCTGACATTCTACGACTATTTCAAGATGGAAATATCTGGTGTGTGGTTTGTGTGGAAAAGCTTTACAATTTTTATTTTTATTTATCAAATTTAGGATTGACTAATCAGAAAAATGTTCTTGTTAAAAATTTTATCTATAGATTAATTTTTTTCGACTTTTTAACTTCTACAAACAACGCGTGTAATAAAATATTTTGAAAGAATAACCTGAAACTAGTTATATCACTTTCACCCAAAATTTTTGATTTAAGATGGAAGTGATTTCATTTAATCACTTAAATTACATTTCTTAATGAGTCATGATCATCATTGTCATCATGCGTGGAGCGTGCATTTCCTGCCTTGAAATTAGTAAAACTTTGGTTCAACCGTAACCTTAGATCCACATTTTGCTTTTTATTTTTGCCTTAAAAAATAAAAATCAAAACTCACCAGTTATTTAGTGCTCAACAAAATATCGGTCAAATTTTGCTTTTTATTTTTGTCTTAAAAAATAAAAATCAAAACTTACCAGTTATTTAGTGCTCAAAAAATTATCGGTTAGATTTTGCTTTTTATTTTTGCCCTAACAAATAAAAACTAGGAATAATTATTACTTTTTGCTCATATTATTATTTTTTGCTTTTTATTATAAAATGCATAATTGGTACGGCCTCTGATATTGAGTTACAATTTTTAAACCTTAAAGCCCTAATAATGTCAAATTGGCCCTATTTTTATATGAATTTTTTCCCTTTTACAGTAAAGCCAATATCATCCCTGCTCACCACACCCGAAAACCACTTATAACTAGTAAGGGTGGAGCTTCGGCAGAGTACCGAAGCTAAAATACCCCCTCCCCGCGGCCATATTGAAGTATATTCGAAGTCTTTAGCCAGGACATACACGATGACATTCAGTTTTATATATTAACGAAAGTTTTCCTATTTTGATGACGTCACTTTGTATGGGAAGTAGGCATGGTTTTATCCGATTTTGCCATATATCATAGAGATGGTTCATATTATATATCAAAGCAAAAGTGCAAAATTTCAAGACATTTCATTAATTTTTGTGGATTTTTACGAGATTTAACGTTTAAAATAAAGCCAATTTGTATGGGAGGTAGCCGTGGTTTTCATTCGATTTTGCCAAATATCATAGTGGTGGTCTATGTTATATATCAAAGCCTATATGCAAAATTTCAAGACATTCCTTTAATTTGAGCAGATTTTTAAGATTTTAATTTTAAAATAAAGTCACTTTGTATGGGAGGTGGTTTTTATCCGATTTTTCCAAATTTCCTAGCCAGGATTAAGAATGAAGAGCAAAGAGCAAATCACCTGCCAAATTTCAAGGCATTTCTTTAATTTTTGTGGATATTAGAGTCATTTTACGGTTAGTATAAAGACACTTTGTATTGGAGGTAGGCGTGGTTTTCATCCGATTTTTCCAAATTTCCTAGCCAGGATTAAGAATGAAGAGCAAAGAGCAAATCACCTGCCAAATTTCAAGGCATTTCTTTACTTTTTGTAGATTTTAGAGACATTTTACGGTTAATACAAAGTCACTTTGTATGGGAGGTAGGCGTGGTTTTCATCCGATTTTGTCCATTTTCGAACTTGATCTTCCTTTTTTAAAATTAAACTTATATTTTGAATTTCATCGCGATAGCTTTAAAATTGCGGCTGTAATCGTGTCGACAGACGGACAGACAGCTGGACACGGAAATCGACTCAGGAGATGATGCTGATCAAAAATATATATATTTTTCTATACCTGCCACGCCTCCTTCTTGGCGTTACAAACGGAATGACAAAGTTAATATACCCCTTACGCAGTACGCGTTGGGGTATAAAAATCATAATTATCGAATGAGTTGTTTTGAGTTTTTTGCGGAATTTGTACAACAGCGCCCTCTGGTTTTCGAGATAGAATAAAAAAATAACGCCAAAGCCCTTCCATACTCGATATCAAATCCTATATATCCGATATACAAATTTTTATCTAAATCGGATGACCGGTTTTTAAGTGTTTCACGATTTCTTAAGTGATTTGTGCTACAGCACCATCTGGTGTTTAAGATAGCGCAGAAAAAAAAGTCCAAGATACCCACCGTATCCGAAAACTTCTATCTAAAAATTTTCACGCAAATCGGATGTACAGCTAGGAGTTTTTCGACATTTTTAAAACATTTGTACTGCAGTACCCTCTGGTATTCAATACAGAACAAAATAGATAAGTCATTAAAACTACCGTACCCAAAAACTCCTAAGCACAAATTTTCATGTAAATCGGATGAATAGTTTCGGAGATAAACTATAATAACAAAATTCGTGGAACCCGATCACAGCGCCACCTACCGGGTCCAATTGCGAATCTGAACCATCCAGGGATCCACTTAAACAGTCACAAAATTCCTCAAAATCGGTGCAGCCGTGTAGGAACAGTTTAATAATATGCACACGTACAAATTGTACAACAGCGCCCTCTAGTTACGAGAAAGAGCAAAAAATATAGCACCAAGGCACCCTTGCCGTACTCGAAAATCGCTCTTTACAAATTTTCATCCAAATCGGATGAGCAGTTTTGGAGAAGTTTTTCACGATTTTATAAGATTTGTACTAAAGCGCCCTCTGGTGTTCAAGATAGCACAAAAAAGATAAGTTCAAAACACTCACCGTATCAGAAAACCCCTACTTTAAAATTTTCATACAAACCGGATGCACGATTTAGGAGTTTTTCGACATTTTTCAAAATATTTGTACTACAGCTCCCTCTGGAGTTCAAGATAAAACCTAGTTTATAAATCATGAAAACTTGCCGTTTCTAAAAATCGGATGAAAGCAAATCGGATAAGCGACTTAGGGGTTTTTTGATGTTTTTTAAAATATTTGTACTGCAGCGCCCTCTGGTTTTCAAGATAGAACAAAATATTTAAGCCATAAAAACTCACCGTTTGCGAAAACCTCTATATACCAACTTTCATGCAAATCGGAGAAACGGCTGCGTTTTTCAACTTTTTTTTTAATATTTGTACTACAGCGCCCTCTGGTGCTGAAGATAGCACAAAAAAGTTAAATCCAAAACACTCTCCGTATCAGAAAACCCCTAGATTCCAATTTTTATGCAAATCAGATGCACGGTGTAGGAGTTTTTCGAGGTTTTTCAAAATATTTGTACTACAGCACCCTCTGGTGTTCGAGATAGAATAGAGTAAATAAGTTATAAAAACTCACCGTATCGGATGAACGGTTTCGGAGATAAGCAAAAAAAAATTAGAATGCCTGGAACCCGATCGCAGCGCCCCCTACATGGTCCAACCTTTTTTACTGGACCGGGGATATAAGGAACCTAGATGCCAAGTTTCATTTATATCCATCCAGTGGTTTTCGCGTGATGCTTTAACAGACAGACAGACAAAAATTTTAAAAATGCGATTTTCGGACTCAGCGTCATTCAAAACGCCCACCGCAAAAAGAATTTAAAAAAAATATTTCATGTACATTTTTTTTACAATTTTATATATATATAAATAACTACAAGTATAAAAGCCCGTCCTACTGTAAAGCTTCCGTTGGTTGGAAGCATTAACGCTAAGCTGTAATTATTTGTTGCCATTATTACAGTGCTTTTACAACATACTGTTCTGAAAAATGTTCAGCCTGAAAGTATGTACATATATAAAAGGCAAGTATGTCACTGATAAGTATAAAATTAATGTTCTGGGCATACTTTCAGGCTGATCGCAAAAAAGTAATTACAGTTTGTGCGATATCGGGTGCAGAGCAGCGTGCTTGCCTATTTATATATTGGGATATTAGTCTGTTAGATTGTAATCATTAGACCGAAATAAATATATAAATAAAAACAGTGCCGCACCTTTCTATCATTTGTGTACCTACAATTAATAAAATGCACAACGCAATCATAAGAAGCTCGGTCAAAGTCCTTCACAGGGTTGAAACGGCAAAACCGTTTATTTTTATATTTAATACTTGGAAAAATTTATTTAAATTATTTAAACAAACCTCAATTAACGCCTGCGCCATATTCCTTTGTTGCTCCAAGGAACAATTTTGCTCTATTGACAAAATTACAGGATACTCAGATGTAACAAATGCATGTTCCTTTATCGTTTTGATTACGTCTTTAAATTTTATTTTAGATGTCATAGTGTGACCATGAAATATATATGGCAAATTGTCTGGTCCGTTCCAGCAGTCTAGTTCAATGCATCGACAACCCATGCGTAAAGCTCGAGCGTATGCTTCAGTTGAGGATTCACTGGAGAATTGATCTCCAGTTAAATAAGTATTATGTGAAGATGCAATCCAATAGTCGGCCAAAGGCTGTTTCATATCCATGTACACCCTGTCGCAATTGCGATCCCAAAGATCATTTTGCTTTGAAAATAGATAATCTAAAAACTCACTTATGGTAAAAAAGGGTTCTTGCACGTCACGCTCAATGTCCTGAATAAAATCTCGTATAAAGTTAGATACCGAGGAAGTTTCGCACGCCATTGTCTCATTCTGTTCCTGCATTAGAAACATTTGAAATTCATGTAAGGTAACTTTTTCGTTATCCTTAGAATAAGGAAACTGCCCAGGTGGACTGGAAAAAAGATCATGGTCAAAGTTATTTGGAATTAGAAGCTTTCTATATAGCCTTGCAAAGTCATCGAAACGTAAATCACTTTTTCGTCGAATATCATCTTCTGAGAAGAACTCCATAAGTTTGCTGGTAGTCATTTTGCAACTAACACCAGCAAGGAATGCTTTGAAATCTTTAACAGTAACTTGACCGCCTTCCTTAGAATGCTGATTGTTATTTTCAATAGCATAGTATTCACGACGCAGACAACGTTCTACCTGCAATGGGTATGGCGCGTTAATAGTGTCTTTAACCATATGTCTTAGTCCTTTGATCCAATGGTCACACTCTTGTTCTGAAAGCGCAACAATAGAGAATGTTTTAAGCTTGAAACTATTGCCATATAGGACAACAAAGCATTTTCCTATATCAAATTTTTTCGTTTCTTCTGCAAAATTCCGAAATTCTTTTGAATTCTTTCCAACCCGAATTTCCTTAATCTCTCGCAACTCGAGGGATCCTTCGTAGTCCGTACGCGTGTTAGAGTTTACCAACGACCATAGCAGTTGCCTTGTTTCACGTACTAGAATTAGTTTACGTTGCTCCGGGCGGTGCTTTGAATACAGTTTTGTCACTATGGTACCACGTTCCAACATGCAAATAATTTGCTCCATTTCCCCCAAAGTGGGCACACTTATTGTAGTCAAACAATTCATTATTACCTGCAGTAAAACCTGATAGAGATATGTATCTATTTCTCGTTCTATATTTTAGCGATAATCTTGTCGTTTATACTTTCTTCTTGGATTCATAGCTTCTACTTTTCAACTAAAAAACACAATCACCTTTACAAACCATTTAATTTAATAAAACAAAAACTTTGAAGAA
Source organism: Coremacera marginata (assembly GCA_914767935.1). Taxonomy (NCBI): domain Eukaryota; kingdom Metazoa; phylum Arthropoda; class Insecta; order Diptera; family Sciomyzidae; genus Coremacera; species Coremacera marginata. The sequence continues at coordinate 77,809,191 of OU612046.1, forward strand.
ACTATAACAGAGCGTAAGGAAATAATTTTTTATACGTCCGTGAAGATAGCAACGATTTTTTCGTCGACCCCCAGCAACGAATTTTTTTTTCAGACTTAGCGCTACGCACACAGGGTGTTTATTTGCAGCAATAATGATCATTAATGACGTCATTTGTAAATTAAACGTAAATTTTAAGCAAAAGGCGAATTCATTTAAAAAAAAACTGAATTAGACATTACAACTAAACATTTAAGAAACATTTTAAGACAATAACATATATAATAAATACTCTACTTCTTACGCTATATGCACTAAGATATACAAAAACTTTTTAACAATTTTCGGGTATCTAAAAGTTTTCTGCACATATACCACCTATGCACCTCGAAAACAGGTATTTTTCCAAAACTTTTGACACCAATACCAACTCTCTAGCTGCATTGGAACAGATTCCCTACCAGGTCGAAATCCATTATATAAAAAAACCGTTGCTGGCTTCTCAAGCGTTCCAAAAGTTTTCTGCACATATGACACCTATGCACCCCGAAAACAGGTATTTTTCCAAAACTTTTGACACCAAAACCAACTCTCTAGCTGCATTGGAACAGGTTCTATACCAGGTCATAACCCATTTCAACAAAATCGTTGCTGGCTTCTCAGGTGTTCCAAGAGTTTTCTGCACATATGACAACTATGTACCTCGAAAACAGGTATTTTTACAAAACTTTTGAAACCAATACCAACTCTCTAGCTGCATTGGAACAGATTCCCTACCAGGTCGTCATCCATTTTAGAAAAAATCGTTGCTGGCTTCTCAGGCGTTCCAAAAGTTTTCTCCACCTATGACACCTATGCACCTCGAAAACAGGTATTTTTACAAAACTTTTGACACCAATACCAACTCTCTAGCTGCATTGGAACAGATTCCCTACCAGGTCGTCATCCATTTTATAAAAAATCGTTGCTGGGGTTCTCAGGCGTTCCAAGAGTTTTCTGCACATATGACAACTATGCACCTCGAAAGTGGGTATTTTTCCAAAACTTTTGACACCAAAACCAACTCTCTAGCTGCATTGGAACAGATTCCCTACCAGGTCGTCATCCATTTTGGAAAATGCCGTAGATGACCCTCTTAGGAGTTTTCTGCACATGTGACAACTGTGTAGCTAGAAAGTAAATATTTTTTAAAAAATTTCAAAATCAAAATCAAGAGCCTAGCTGCTTTGGAGCAGGTTCTATACCAGGTAATCCTTATTGAGGTTAGGAACGATTTTGGACACTAGGAAGTTTTCTGCACATATGACACCTGCATAGATTAAGAGAACATATTTTTTAAAACTTTTTAATACCATAACCAACTCTCTAGCTGCATTGGAACTGGTTCTATACCAGGTCATAACCCATTTCAACAAAATCGTTGCTGGCTTCTCAGGTGTTCCAAGAGTTTTATGCACATATGACAACTATGCACCTCGAAAACAGGTATTTTTACAAAACTTTTGACACCAATACCAACTCTCTAGCTGCATTGGAACAGATTCCCTACCAGGTCGTCATCCATTTTATAAAAAATCGTTGCTGGGGTTCTCAGGCGTTCCAAGAGTTTTCTGCAGAAAACTGCATCGCATAAAAAATGGCGTAAAAGCTCTTTACTGAATAATCTACCATTGTTGCAAAAATCAAACGAAAATTAAATTGTGTACTATTTTGCATTATATGCAGTGAAGATTCTTACTTATAATGATGTGTTCGAATTGGTCTAAATTTACTGACTTTTCTAAATTAGTGGAAGCATGTTAGTATTGCAGTGCCTATCGGTGATTTAGTAAATTTTCTATCAGACTTTTTGTGACTTTTTTGACTAAACTGAATGGCGGCCATATATTGGTAACTGATATTTGTGGGTTTAAAAATGGGACCTTTATTTAAAAGCAAATTTTTTAAAAATAAAAGGGGGCTTACCAAACGTCTGATGAGTTGAGACGCTAGCAGTTCGGTTCTTACGAAACAAAACGTATGTACAAGCTGTTTCGTTCAGCTTCGTCAAATTACGTTTGTACATTTTGGGCAACAATATTGAATTGCATTAAAGCGAACATTTTCGTCTCTACGCGTTACGGAGCAACTCATTATTTTTGGTTGGGCCGTTAGTTTAATAAAAATTTTATATATACTTCTTGCAAAATATTCCTTTTGTAGTTTTCTTTTGAATTTATTTTAAAATACGCTTTTCGGCTTTTACATAAAATTTAGCACATTTTCATCCAATCATCTGTTCACGTTGTGCTCTTGTTTGTTATTGCAAGCTCGCCAATGAGAAAAAAAGAGAAAGCAACGGATAAATTTAGTTGTCAAATATGGGTTTGCACAGCTTTATCAGCTGTTTTCCTTATTTATTGTTGCGCTGGAATTTCCAACGAAAAGAAAAGTTCATTTTCTTAAATTTAGATCGATTCGTACACACCCGCAATTTGATTTGCAGTATTGTTGTATTGTTTATACAACATTGTATATACAATTAGGCTATTCACAGTTTAAGTACGCAGGCCTGTTCAATTTACGATTTGTTATTTTTACGCCAACTTACGCAAGCGTATTTTTCTTTGTTGTTGTTTTGCATGCAAACGCAAATACGCAAACAGGTGTAAATAAAAGTAGCCCTTGGACGTGTTGTTTGTGTTTCGTATTTTAATGCCCTATCTACAGCATATATAACAGCGTTGTAAAATCATTGAATACGGCAAACACATACTGAGGTGCTCACAGCTTAAAAAAAAAAACAAATTCTATAAATACGCTTTGTCAATATACGATTAAACTGTGAATAGCCCAAATAGTTGTTTGTTTATATACAAAAATTGTTGTAAAATTTTGCTATAAATGCAATAAAAATGGTTGACAGTGTAATAATATTCAATAAATAATATTTAAAATTTGTATGAATAAATGGTACTAGGTAGAAATTGTTCGCACACACAATAACTTTTTATACAAACGATAGCAAAATGGCGGATACGACGTTTTACTGAGTATTCGTACTCTCACTTTCATACATTGTACCCATGGCAGAACTATAAGGTAGGCTCAAGTTGGAGTAAAAGGGAAGCTGTATGTCAAAAACAGCTGGTAGAAATCAGAAAATTTCAGTCTTCTAATTGTTGTTGTTGCCTTTATCATTTGACGTTTAGTGTTCTCATAGCTTTGTTTATGCAAAACTTGTTGTTTAATCAGCCATTTAAATGTGAGTTTACCTTATAATAGTATCATGCATCGTAACCAAAAAAATTTAAACGTATCCAAAAAGGAAACATTTACTGAGTTTACATGCCGAGTTAGCTCGGGGTTAGAGTTTTCGTTGAGTTAAAAATATGGCGACGCTAACTCGATGCTGTTTACATGCAAAACATCGAATTGAGTTAGACTTGTCAAATTTACTTGACATTTGCCATATATATTTGCAAACAGTTTGTGTGTGTTGTGTTGTGAGCACTCCAAAAAACTCTATCAGCTGCCATTTCTTTAGTAATAAATGCCATAATGCATTTTGACAGATAGAACTCAGCTAGATCCAGCAAGTTTCGTGGAGTTTACTTGGATTTAACGAAACTTAACTCAACTCTCGTTTACATGCAGGGTTAACTACGAGTAAGCCCCGAGTTAACTCGGGATGTAAACACTGTAATTTATCAAGAATAGTACAAAAGTTCGTGTCAGTGCAACTCTGAAGCCAGCACATATTAAAGCTCTACGATAAAAATATGGCGGTGCACAGAAAAGCTTTTCCTAGTATTGCCGCTTCGCTTTTTCTTGGCGCCTTTTTTTAGTACTATGTTACAAATATTTGCTCCACAAAACAATGTTACTACCTCGAATCATTTTCAAGAGCAATCATTTCAATATCATCCGTCGAATCTCATTTTTAATGAATTTTTTGCCTTTTGTTTATTTTTTCGTTTGCATAGCTAACCAGATTCAAAACAATTTAATAATAATCAGCGGCGCAGCGAAATATTGCTCACAGAACTCAATTTTTTTTCTAAAATAATTTTTGTGATCATTTAAAAAAAATGGAATCTATTAAATTCAATGCAAAATCATAAAAAAAATTTCTACACGTTTGAAAAAGCCTTTTTATCGATAATTTGTCTATATGAAGCGGGATGTATCGTCGAAATAATTAAAAAAACATTATTTTTTTGGTATTTTTAAAACCAACGGGGGGTGATATTACCCCTTTAAATAATTTTAGAAAAATTTTGTTCCAAACTGCCCCCCTTTAAGTCGAATCTGATTTTTAATGATTAACGATAATTTAATTGTTACGCGTAACGATCGTAGTTACCGACTCATATTACCGATTTGACATCACTCTAACGTATTTCTCACCTGTACTGTCTCTGTAAAAATCTGAATCTATTTCTGTATATTTCGGTCGTTTCAAATCGATAAGCTGTCACCTGTTCCGATTTCCTTTCAGTAGAAAATTTAAAAAAAAAGTGTCTCTGTAAGAAAAGTGAATCAAGTGAATCGATGAAAATATATGCTTTTCTCACTGACTCTGTGTCCAGTGAGAACTTTACTGATTTAAATAAATGTCAATAATATTTTGTGTATATGAAAAAATGTACCTAACAAGCACTTTAAAAATGTGCACTTGTTTAATTTAAGTTATAAAAACTTTTAACGTTCGAATTGTGAAATGGCTAAAATATTCGCTTTGGAAGTAACACTTTCTCATCCATATTAGAAGTAGTTCGAGTGTTAAGTCTTTTTGCCATGTTTTCTACTATAAGCGCTCATACCTGCTTAACGGTACCACTTATCAAAAATATAATAATTTTTGGCATAGCTATAATTCAAACCTTTCTAAAGATATATAAAGTGTTGCTGTAGCGTTTGTAGATAAACTCGAATAAGGGGACCCTTACAGGAATAAATGTATAGAAGTTCAGCATACATAAAAAAAAAAAACAAATACATATAACAGCAAACAGAGAAGCTACGTTCTTCTCAATTTGTGTTCTTTTTCATCGCGGACCGAATTTTTAACGATTTGAAAGTACAGAAACATTAGTTCTCACTAAATTGGTAACAAAGGATCGAAACAGCATAACGTCACACAAATCGGTAACTTGCCGATTTTCTTACAGGAACGAGCGATTTCTTTTACAAAATAATTGAATAATAATCAACAATTAAATTCAGCTTGCTTGACGATTTGTCACAATGTATAATAGAATGACATACTGCATGATGAAATCAACAAAAAAATTTTTTAAATTTTCATCATACATAAAAAGGTCCAAGCTATCATATTAGAAGAACATGACGACCGCATTAGGCTATTTGTGTATAATTATGCTATCATAAAAATGTTCTTTATTATTACTTTTGTCCGACAGAATATTCCTATTCTGCACTTTTTAGCCGAAACCGATACTTCAAAATCTCATATATTGCATCACATATGATAAAAAACTACAAGTTAACATATGGTGACTTACTATTTGTATAACATAAGCTATATGATATAACTTATTCAGTTAATACTAATTTTATATTATATATCTTATTCTTAAATGTATGAAATGTTGTTTTCTGCATAAAAAATGGTGTGCATAAAAGTGTACAAAAAATAGTACAAAAGTACGTTTCCCTGCAACCCTGAGCATTGTCTTCATAAGGCATTTTTCCTAGATTCAAGACAAAGTTTGATATTATAGTTTATATTATCTTAACAAAAACTTGTTTAAAATGAGATTTTAATAATAAAAATTCGTGCGTGCGCCATGTGGTTTTCGACTCGACTCAGCAGTAAGCGAGTGCCATAAAAAAAACGAAATGGGGATTTCAGCCTTTGAGCTAATTATTGATAAATTGTGTTGTGCGTGTTGTGAAATGTTTCAACACAAATGATCGAGAACTGTGGACCTAGAAGTTTTATGCCGACTCCGAACCATAAACCATTAACCATAAAAATCCGTACTTACTTTTGAAGATGTAACTAGTTTTGTCCTCAGCATATTTGACGTATTACCAATTTTGCAGGTCTCTTTAAAATATTTCTTGTTGCCTTTGGAATGTTGTGAAAAAAAAGTTTCGACGAAAAAATTTTATAAAAAACCTGACATTTTTTGTTAAAATTGTTCATATTTTAGTTTTTTCGCAATAGGGTGAATTCTCAAGTGTATGATATTATGTAGCGTTTTAAAAAAATGTAATTATAGCTAATTTTATTATTGTTCCCTAATATACACCAGATAAAATGAAAATATCTATTAATTAATAAAGAAATAAGGTTCTATTGATTCTGGAAATATTTTTTTTATAAGAAAACTAAAGATTTTTTAAATTTAAAGCGGGAAAGTAAAACAAAATTCTTAAAAAGTGTTGTAAACTATCTTCCCAATGTTCCCAACAATATTGTATTGTATTGATTTCCACAGCTTTCGCTTTAAAATAAACTTTCAAAGTTATGATAAATTGGAGAAGTTTAAGCCATGGTGGCTTAAACAAAAGTCAAAACTTGGCGAAGTCATTAATTATTAAAAACTTTTTTGATGTCTGGACATGACATCCTCGGCCATTAACTCCAGTTTTGATTTCCTTTATTTAAACTTTTAAGTTTTATAAATTCAATGCCAAAACGGTTAGTATCCTTAAAAAAAGTTTAGAAGGCATAATTTGTATATCTTTGTTAAATTTTTTGGATATATAGCATATATAAAATATACGAAATATACGCACTCATCCATGATTTGTTTCATTAGGGAAAGCTGATTTAGACTGATTTGGATTGATTTAGTTTTTTTAGTATTTTTTTTTGTTTAATTTCAATTATATTAAATTGAATTATTTTTCATTCGCACTACTTAATTTTTGGTTTAATTGGCCTTAGGCTTAAAAATAACTATGAATTTCAATAAAAAAAATAGTAGTAATGTGCATTGAGTATCGTTGCAACTTTTAAGTTAATCGCAACGCACAATTTTTTAATTGGTCTTCTGATTGATACAAATTTCTGCAATATGATGGTGGACGTCTGGTCATCAAAATTTTTTTGAAATAAATAATGGTGAGATTTATATATTGTAGGACGATAAACATAAAACCCATGATTAAAAACAACTGCCAGCATTGCATTTTCCACACCACCCATGGGGTATGCAAATTTGGCGCGTTACCGATTTTTTTTTAATGGGTGTTCGGTTTCCCCTTTAGGCCTATTATCACCCATGTTGATGCAGCTTCATATCTATATAAATATATTTATATTCTATATAAATAAAAAAATTAGTATATACTTTTTGGAAGATAGAACATATGAGATTAATAATGATAGCAAAGTTAATATTTAAATTAATTTTAATTCAATTTTTAAAAAATTTTAATATGATCTATGAACTTTTACATGCTTTTTTTTATATAAGAATGACTTATTATATTTTAATATATTTATAAATATTTATAATTATTTGTAATATACTTACTTACTTAGGTGGCCATAACAACCCGTGTTCGGGTTTCGACCGACCTCATCAGAATTTATAAAACTTAAAAGTTTAAATAAAGGAAATCAAAACTGGAGTTAATGGCCGAGGATGTCATGTCCAGACATCAAAAAAGTTTTTAATAATTAATGACTTCGCCAAGTTTTGACTTTTGTTTAAGCCACCATGGCTTAAACTTCTCCAATTTATCATAACTTTGAAAGTTTATTTTAAAGCGAAAGCTGTGGAAATCAATACAATACAATATTGTTGGGAACATTGGGAAGATAGTTTACAACACTTTTTAAGAATTTTGTTTTACTTTCCCGCTTTAAATTTAAAAAATCTTTAGTTTTCTTATAAAAAAAATATTTCCAGAATCAATAGAACCTTATTTCTTTATTAATTAATAGATATTTTCATTTTATCTGGTGTATATTAGGGAACAATAATAAAATTAGCTATAATTACATTTTTTTAAAACGCTACATAATATCATACACTTGAGAATTCACCCTATTGCGAAAAAACTAAAATATGAACAATTTTAACAAAAAATGTCAGGTTTTTTATAAAATTTTTTCGTCGAAACTTTTTTTTCACAACATTCCAAAGGCAACAAGAAATATTTTAAAGAGACCTGCAAAATTGGTAATACGTCAAATATGCTGAGGACAAAACTAGTTACATCTTCAAAAGTAAGTACGGATTTTTATGGTTAATGGTTTATGGTTCGGAGTCGGCATAAAACTTCTAGGTCCACAGTTCTCGATCATTTGTGTTGAAACATTTCACAACACGCACAACACAATTTATCAATAATTAGCTCAAAGGCTGAAATGGCCATTTCGTTTTTTTTATGGCACTCGCTTACTGCTGAGTCGAGTCGAAAACCACATGGCGCACGCACGAATTTTTATTATTAAAATCTCATTTTAAACAAGTTTTTGTTAAGATAATATAAACTATAATATCAAACTTTGTCTTGAATCTAGGAAAAATGCCTTATGAAGACAATGCTCAGGGTTGCAGGGAAACGTACTTTTGTACTATTTTTTGTACACTTTTATGCACACCATTTTTTATGCAGAAAACAACATTTCATACATTTAAGAATAAGATATATAATATAAAATTAGTATTAACTGAATAAGTTATATCATATAGCTTATGTTATACAAATAGTAAGTCACCATATGTTAACTTGTAGTTTTTTATCATATGTGATGCAATATATGAGATTTTGAAGTATCGGTTTCGGCTAAAAAGTGCAGAATAGGAATATTCTGTCGGACAAAAGTAATAATAAAGAACATTTTTATGATAGCATAATTATACACAAATAGCCTAATGCGGTCGTCATGTTCTTCTAATATGATAGCTTGGACCTTTTTATGTATGATGAAAATTTAAAAAATTTTTTTGTTGATTTCATCATGCAGTATGTCATTCTATTATACATTGTGACAAATCGTCAAGCAAGCTGAATTTAATTGTTGATTATTATTCAATTATTTTGTAAAAGAAATCGCTCGTTCCTGTAAGAAAATCGGCAAGTTACCGATTTGTGTGACGTTATGCTGTTTCGATCCTTTGTTACCAATTTAGTGAGAACTAATGTTTCTGTACTTTCAAATCGTTAAAAATTCGGTCCGCGATGAAAAAGAACACAAATTGAGAAGAACGTAGCTTCTCTGTTTGCTGTTATATGTATTTGTTTTTTTTTTTATGTATGCTGAACTTCTATACATTTATTCCTGTAAGGGTCCCCTTATTCGAGTTTATCTACAAACGCTACAGCAACACTTTATATATCTTTAGAAAGGTTTGAATTATAGCTATGCCAAAAATTATTATATTTTTGATAAGTGGTACCGTTAAGCAGGTATGAGCGCTTATAGTAGAAAACATGGCAAAAAGACTTAACACTCGAACTACTTCTAATATGGATGAGAAAGTGTTACTTCCAAAGCGAATATTTTAGCCATTTCACAATTCGAACGTTAAAAGTTTTTATAACTTAAATTAAACAAGTGCACATTTTTACAGTGCTTGTTAGGTACATTTTTTCATATACACAAAATATTATTGACATTTATTTAAATCAGTAAAGTTCTCACTGGACACAGAGTCAGTGAGAAAAGCATATATTTTCATCGATTCACTTGATTCACTTTTCTTACAGAGACACTTTTTTTTTAAATTTTCTACTGAAAGGAAATCGGAACAGGTGACAGCTTATCGATTTGAAACGACCGAAATATACAGAAATAGATTCAGATTTTTACAGAGACAGTACAGGTGAGAAATACGTTAGAGTGATGTCAAATCGGTAATATGAGTCGGTAACTACGATCGTTACGCGTAACAATTAAATTATCGTTAATCATTAAAAATCAGATTCGACTTAAAGGGGGGCAGTTTGGAACAAAATTTTTCTAAAATTATTTAAAGGGGTAATATCACCCCCCGTTGGTTTTAAAAATACCAAAAAATAATGTTTTTTTAATTATTTCGACGATACATTCCGCTTCATATAGACAAATTATCGATAAAAAGGCTTTTTCAAACGTGTAGAAATTTTTTTTATGATTTTGCATTGAATTTAATAGATTCCATTTTTTTTAAATGATCACAAAAATTATTTTAGAAAAAAAATTGAGTTCTGTGAGCAATATTTCGCTGCGCCGCTGATTATTATTAAATTGTTTTGAATCTGGTTAGCTATGCAAACGAAAAAATAAACAAAAGGCAAAAAATTCATTAAAAATGAGATTCGACGGATGATATTGAAATGATTGCTCTTGAAAATGATTCGAGGTAGTAACATTGTTTTGTGGAGCAAATATTTGTAACATAGTACTAAAAAAAGGCGCCAAGAAAAAGCGAAGCGGCAATACTAGGAAAAGCTTTTCTGTGCACCGCCATATTTTTATCGTAGAGCTTTAATATGTGCTGGCTTCAGAGTTGCACTGACACGAACTTTTGTACTATTCTTGATAAATTACAGTGTTTACATCCCGAGTTAACTCGGGGCTTACTCGTAGTTAACCCTGCATGTAAACGAGAGTTGAGTTAAGTTTCGTTAAATCCAAGTAAACTCCACGAAACTTGCTGGATCTAGCTGAGTTCTATCTGTCAAAATGCATTATGGCATTTATTACTAAAGAAATGGCAGCTGATAGAGTTTTTTGGAGTGCTCACAACACAACACACACAAACTGTTTGCAAATATATATGGCAAATGTCAAGTAAATTTGACAAGTCTAACTCAATTCGATGTTTTGCATGTAAACAGCATCGAGTTAGCGTCGCCATATTTTTAACTCAACGAAAACTCTAACCCCGAGCTAACTCGGCATGTAAACTCAGTAAATGTTTCCTTTTTGGATACGTTTAAATTTTTTTGGTTACGATGCATGATACTATTATAAGGTAAACTCACATTTAAATGGCTGATTAAACAACAAGTTTTGCATAAACAAAGCTATGAGAACACTAAACGTCAAATGATAAAGGCAACAACAACAATTAGAAGACTGAAATTTTCTGATTTCTACCAGCTGTTTTTGACATACAGCTTCCCTTTTACTCCAACTTGAGCCTACCTTATAGTTCTGCCATGGGTACAATGTATGAAAGTGAGAGTACGAATACTCAGTAAAACGTCGTATCCGCCATTTTGCTATCGTTTGTATAAAAAGTTATTGTGTGTGCGAACAATTTCTACCTAGTACCATTTATTCATACAAATTTTAAATATTATTTATTGAATATTATTACACTGTCAACCATTTTTATTGCATTTATAGCAAAATTTTACAACAATTTTTGTATATAAACAAACAACTATTTGGGCTATTCACAGTTTAATCGTATATTGACAAAGCGTATTTATAGAATTTGTTTTTTTTTTTAAGCTGTGAGCACCTCAGTATGTGTTTGCCGTATTCAATGATTTTACAACGCTGTTATATATGCTGTAGATAGGGCATTAAAATACGAAACACAAACAACACGTCCAAGGGCTACTTTTATTTACACCTGTTTGCGTATTTGCGTTTGCATGCAAAACAACAACAAAGAAAAATACGCTTGCGTAAGTTGGCGTAAAAATAACAAATCGTAAATTGAACAGGCCTGCGTACTTAAACTGTGAATAGCCTAATTGTATATACAATGTTGTATAAACAATACAACAATACTGCAAATCAAATTGCGGGTGTGTACGAATCGATCTAAATTTAAGAAAATGAACTTTTCTTTTCGTTGGAAATTCCAGCGCAACAATAAATAAGGAAAACAGCTGATAAAGCTGTGCAAACCCATATTTGACAACTAAATTTATCCGTTGCTTTCTCTTTTTTTCTCATTGGCGAGCTTGCAATAACAAACAAGAGCACAACGTGAACAGATGATTGGATGAAAATGTGCTAAATTTTATGTAAAAGCCGAAAAGCGTATTTTAAAATAAATTCAAAAGAAAACTACAAAAGGAATATTTTGCAAGAAGTATATATAAAATTTTTATTAAACTAACGGCCCAACCAAAAATAATGAGTTGCTCCGTAACGCGTAGAGACGAAAATGTTCGCTTTAATGCAATTCACTATTGTTGCCCAAAATGTACAAACGTAATTTGACGAAGCTGAACGAAACAGCTTGTACATACGTTTTGTTTCGTAAGAACCGAACTGCTAGCGTCTCAACTCATCAGACGTTTGGTAAGCCCCCTTTTATTTTTAAAAAATTTGCTTTTAAATAAAGGTCCCATTTTTAAACCCACAAATATCAGTTACCAATATATGGCCGCCATTCAGTTTAGTCAAAAAAGTCACAAAAAGTCTGATAGAAAATTTACTAAATCACCGATAGGCACTGCAATACTAACATGCTTCCACTAATTTAGAAAAGTCAGTAAATTTAGACCAATTCGAACACATCATTATAAGTAAGAATCTTCACTGCATATAATGCAAAATAGTACACAATTTAATTTTCGTTTGATTTTTGCAACAATGGTAGATTATTCAGTAAAGAGCTTTTACGCCATTTTTTATGCGATGCAGTTTTCTGCAGAAAACTCTTGGAACGCCTGAGAACCCCAGCAACGATTTTTTATAAAATGGATGACGACCTGGTAGGGAATCTGTTCCAATGCAGCTAGAGAGTTGGTATTGGTGTCAAAAGTTTTGTAAAAATACCTGTTTTCGAGGTGCATAGTTGTCATATGTGCAGAAAACTCTTGGAACACCTGAGAAGCCAGCAACGATTTTGTTGAAATGGGTTATGACCTGGTATAGAAACTGTTCCAATGCAGCTAGAGAGTTGGTTATGGTATTAAAAAGTTTTAAAAAATATGTTCTCTTAATCTATGTAGGTGTCATATGTGCAGAAAACTTCCTAGTGTCCAAAATCGTTCCTAACCTCAATAAGGATTACCTGGTATAGAACCTGCTCCAAAGCAGCTAGGCTCTTGATTTTGATTTTGAAATTTTTTAAAAAATATTTACTTTCTAGCTACACAGTTGTCACATGTGCAGAAAACTCCTAAGAGGGTCATCTACGGCATTTTCCAAAATGGATGACGACCTGGTAGGGAATCTGTTCCAATGCAGTTGGTTTTGGTGTCAAAAGTTTTGGAAAAATACCCACTTTCGAGGTGCATAGTTGTCATATGTGCAGAAAACTCTTGGAACGCCTGAGAACCCCAGCAACGATTTTTTATAAAATGGATGACGACCTGGTAGGGAATCTGTTCCAATGCAGCTAGAGAGTTGGTATTGGTGTCAAAAGTTTTGTAAAAATACCTGTTTTCGACGTGCATAGGTGTCATAGGTGGAGAAAACTTTTGGAACGCCTGAGAAGCCAGCAACGGTTTTTTTTATATAATGGATTTCGACCTGGTAGGGAATCTGTTCCAATGCAGCTAGAGAGTTGGTATTCAAGTCAAAAGTTTTGGAAAAATACCTGTTTTCGAGGTGCATAGGTGGTATATGTGCAGAAAACTTTTTTAGATACCCGAAAATTGTCAAAAAGTTTTTGTATATCTTAGTGCATATAGCGTAAGAAGTAGAGTATTTATTATATATGTTATTGTCTTAAAATGTTTCTTAAATGTTTAGTTGTAATGTCTAATTCAGTTTTTTTTTAAATTAATTCGCCTTTTGCTTAAAATTTACGTTTAATTTACAAATGACGTCATTAATGATCATTATTGCTGCAAATAAACACCCTGTGTGCGTAGCGCTAAGTCTGAAAAAAAAATTCGTTGCTGGGGGTCGACGAAAAAATCGTTGCTATCTTCACGGACGTAAAAAGTTTTTGTATATCTTAGTGCATATAGCGTAAGAAGTAGAGTATTTATTATATATGTTATTGTCTTAAAATGTTTCTTAAATGTTTAGTTGTAATGTCTAATTCAGTTCTTTTTTAAATTAATTCGCCTTTTGCTTAAAATTTACGTTTAATTTACAAATGACGTCATTAATGATCATTATTGCTGCAAATAAACACCCTGTGTGCGTAGCGCTAAGTCTGAAAAAAAAATTCGTTGCTGGGGGTCGACGAAAAAATCGTTGCTATCTTCACGGACGTTCAACTTTTGTAGCAAAAGTTCAAGAAGTTTAACTTTTTCGATCTCCTAGCATCACAGGGGAAATCACATGCTATAAAAATGAAAAAGGTATACCTGTTTCACATCACATTCATCAATGCCATAAAGTAGGGCTCACATGCTATTTCTTTCTTACAAAAAATGTGATACTAGAAGATAATAGAAGATCACATGGAAACGCGGCATTAGGAGAGTTGAAGCAATCTCTAGATAATAATTTATACTCTATGCACTTGTGGGCATTTCTAATTTTCTTCGTACCAACAGCATAGAGTATAAATTATTATCTAGAGATTGCATCAACTCTGCTAAATCTCTGGCATGTGTTAACAGAGGTTAACAGAGTTTTTTTTCATCATGTTTTTAAGTGAAATAACTCGGTAAACACATGCATACATTAACATTTAGCAGAGTTAATGCAATCTCTAGATAATAATTAACACTCTATGGCAACAGCACCACAAACGCATTCACAATACAAACAAACCGATGCTGGAAACACCTTGTGGCAAATAAAAGCAAATTTTTGATAGTTGTAGCATAGCAAATACACAATCCTCTATCTATTGATAGATGGTGACGATCTACTGCAGCATAGCTTCTGTTATAATTAGGATTGAATTAACACGACTTTCTAACAAGTCTTTATGGCCTAGTGGATAGTGCATTGGACTCTCGTGTAATAGGACGTGGGTTCGATCCCTACGGGCAGGACCAACAAAAGTTTTTATTAGTTAATGCTAAAGTATTAAATTTTCTTGTTGTAATAAGCACTAGCAACAAAGAAACCATCAAATTTCCAAGAAAAAATCTGTCGAAAATTTTTCAGATTTCACTCCAAGCAAATCACAGAACGAGGAGTAAAAAGTTTCGCTTCAAAAATAATTTTTGAATCAAAAGCACTCACTTTTACTGCTGATAGCAAATGCTTTCGCTGTTGCTTTTGTTTTCTTTCTTCTTACAGGCATGCTGCACAGGCTAGTATAATGGCTCTGTAGTTCGAGAAACTCAATGCATTCACACTTTTTTACAAATACGCTCACACCGGATTCACTTTCACACCAGTGCATGGCAGAATTATAAGGTAAGGTCATCACGGAGAGGAATGGAGTAGAAAGCAGAATAAAGCTACATTGATGTCAAAATCAGCTGTTCATAGCGAATTTCTTTATGCTCACGTTTCGCAGTTGTTTTTAAGTTAAAACTGTTACAGGGTTTTTTGCAATTTTAAGACTTCTTTCACATTTTATAGTTTTTATTACACTTCTTATATAATATTTTCACTCAAATTAGCACAAATTTAATACCCGCGGCCGCACTGTTTGCAACTTGGAAACATAAAATATTTTCTTCATTTGCAATTTCTATTAAATTCGTCGTTTTGACATTAATGTTACTTCTCATTATCCACTCTTCGTTGACGCGTGAGAGCACTTAGTATCATGGGCCTACCTTATCATTGTGACATGCACCAGTGGATTTTGACAGCAGCGGCTAGTGTATATCAAAAAAAAGGGATATCAGTGTTGTTTTTAATTACTTTTGGTGGATTTATTTAGTGTTTTCCTCGATTTCGTTCAGGAAGCAACACTGATAGCTTGCTTACAATTACAAGCAAATGAAACAAATGTGAAAAGTTGCAAATAAAAGTGAAAAATTTACAATTAAATGGAAAGAAAATCGAAAGCGGCTATCACCTTTGCATACGACAATATTTTGTGTATACACTTTTGAAAACAAGCACAAATTTGAAATAAAGCCCACACAAACTGCAATAGCAGCGAGAACCTTCAAATACAATGAAATTTTTTTAATGAACTTTCACTTGTGTAGCACCTATTGCTACTAGAATAAAAGTTCGAAATTTTTTGAATCATTGGACAGTACACTTATTCTTTCGCACTTTCACTGTCACTGGCCTGTGTAACCGGCCTGTTAGTGCTGTTTTCGATTATTTTTCGATATAAATTAGAGATGAAACCGATTTTTACATCATTCGGATGTTAGTTCAAACTGAATTACCTTCGAATGAGGTTATTTAGATTGTCAAATATTGTATGGCGAATTACTTGATCCGGAACATAATTTGGTCGAATACGAATGAGAGCCAACTTAAGTACTTCGAGGTGACGTGGGAACATACTGCTGGCGAATACGCGCCCGTAAATTTTGTATTTGGGTGCATCCTTTAAAGTGGCAGCCTTCTCGGCTTTTTGCAACTTTACAGCCTTGGCAGCATTTGCACAATAAATTCATTTTCATTTGAACTCAATTGGATTTTTGAATTCAAATAATTAACAATCAAAATGTCGAATTCAACAATAAAAAACAAGAACAAATTTAACAATCGTACAAAAAAAATGTTTAAATTAATACTCAAAATCAGTGGAAAATTTTAGAAAGACAATTGTTAAATTTATGAACAATCGTGATTGTTTAATTTCAACAATAATTTTGGGAGAGTGTAACGATATGATACACGACGGACACACACAAAATTTATTTATGTTTTCACGGGTAAAAGGCAAAAGTGGGATTTTAGAAAGTGGCTTGCCACACTTAGCCCGACACGGACAATTTGTTGTTGTATTCGTGGGTAAAAGAAAAAAACTGAAATTTGAGAGAGCTTCTCTTTCCTACGAACATTTCCAATCAGCCGGCAATATTTGTTCACGGTCCAAAGCTGAAAACATTTGGACAATGGTTGCTTTTTTTTGATGTTTTACGTTAAGTAGTAACAAAATTGCACTGTAGTAGGAAATGTACTATTTCAATTAATTAATAATTTGATACTTGGTGTTTTTTTATTGAATTATTAAATTGTGTAAACTATGTGTGGCATACCGTGGACAATGATAGAGGGTGTATTTCTTTATTCATTTCATACGTTCTTAATTATTTTTTTTTGTTTCTTTATTCATTCTTGATTTTCTGGAACATTCCTTTTTGTTTTCTTTATTCATACAGCATATTCCGAATCCGTTCTTTTTGTACCATCAACTGAGGTAGAATAAAAAGAATATTCCTTGTGTTTGAGGTTATGTCCAACGTTGTTGTTTAATTGAAGGCAAAATGGCACAAAAGTAAACGTAAAAATTTTTGCAATTTAAAGCTTTTAATTGAATTTATTGCAAAATTGCATATATACAAAAAAATATATCATACATATTTGTGTTCATAAAGTTTGCTTGTTACCAATAACGCAAATGTGTTCTTTCTTTTCCAATTTTGTTTTTTTATTTATTCTGTTCTGAATAAAGAAATTCAGCCAGAGAGAAAAAAAATGGTAAAAATTCCAAAATCTAATCGACACGCGGACAATGTGTGGCAAGCGCCATAGCTTCTTTTTCATACAAACACTTCCAGGCAACCGAATGAAAGTGTTCAGGGTCCAAAGCTAGAAAAAATGTCGACGATGGGCAGAGGACAGTTTTTGAACAAAAAACAGAAAAAAATGTTGCCAGCAGCAATTTGAAACAGAAAACTAAATAAAGCTTACCATGAACAAAATAGTGAATAACAGAAAAAAGATGCCGAAACTTCCAATACTTGATAGACAAGTGTCCTTAATGGGGCATGTGACATGAAAATTGAGGCTTGCGGCTTGAGAGGCTCTCTGTCATGCCCCTTTCTACTCCATTAGAGCCCGAACAGAACCAAAGCGGGTGACAGTTGTCGGGCCTCTCTTGGCGAAGTTCGCTGGGAACCAGTCCAGAATAAAAGCTGTTATCGGATCAGCGTTGCTTTTCGTTGTGAATGCTTCATTTTGAAGAAATTATTTCATATTTGATTTTGAACTTACATGAATGCGCGACAGGTGCAAAAAACGAAACGTCAGCGCATGAGAAAAACTAAGGTCCAGTTTCAAGACTATTAATTATTCAATTGGCTAACTAACTAAAGGCTGTTAGCCAAATATAACTTTTAATTGATTTGGGTTTCCCAATGCTTTAGTTCACTAATGGCAATTTTGTTAAAAAATATGACAGCACTATAGAAAACTTATCTTGTTGAAATTTGGATCAAATACTTTTCTTTTGCACAATGGACAAAACGATGGATGCAACACAAAATGCAAACGCTAGATAGCTTAATGCTGCGTTTCCATGTGATCTTTCAGTATCTTATCTTATCCCATATAACAAAACACATACTATAAAGAGCGAGATGCATATATGTACTTTTTCCTATAAAAATTTGACATTTGCAAAATATGTAAACAAATCATAAATTTATCAATTTCTACAAGTTTAGTGATTGCAAGACGTGCTTATTGAAATAACTTCTTGTCTACGTACCCTAAATTGTTTTATATAATTATTATTGTGCAGACAGCATCAGGTGTTACAGGTAATCCAATTCGTGTGCCACAACTGCAGCAGCATCAGTGAAATACACACGAAAAAAAAATATATAAAAAAAAGTTTTAAAAAAGTTTTGGTGAATCTACCAAGCACCAAATTAAAGAAAAAAATCACTTATGCTTTCCATAAATGCGCTTAGGAACTCTCTGGCCAACTCTACATTGCGATGGTTAAAAAAACCAAGAATGTTTATTTATTTTAAATCATACCCCTTGACCTGATTTGATTTTCTTTCTTTCCAATTGTAATCGTAATTCTGTACTATTTCAAGACAATTAATATTGGCGCAAATAAAATTGAGAGCTTGACAGCACAAAAACTACAACTATAAAAATGAATGCCGTATTTATAGCATGTGATCAACTTTTATAGCCAAAGTTCAAGAAGTTGAACTTTTTCGATTTCCTAGCATGGCCCATATTAGACGATGTCCGTTTGTCCGACGAAAATGAACACTTTTTACTCTCTTGTCCGCTGGATGGTCACACGACAGAAAATTTAGGGCGGACACATTTGACATTTCATTTAGTTTGAGTACATTTTCTTCTGCACTTTATTTTGTGCACTTTGAAAACAATTACTTTTAATAGCAACGTTGCATAGAAAAAGTACTTTTTAGCTGCTAAAGTGTAGCAAAACTTTTATTTCACCACATCGCCACACTGTTGTGGCCGTTGTCTGCTGACATCAACAGCAGACAAAATGAACATATTTTGTCCGCCTTACAAAAAGTTCATCCGCTCTCACTCTCACTGTTTTTTGACAGTTTCACATTGAAAGCAACAACAAAGATCGGACAAACGGACATCGTCTAATATGGGCCCATAACAGGGGATATCACATGCTATAAAAATGATAAAGGTATACCTGTTTCACACTCACATTCATCAATGCCTTAAGTAGGGCTCACATGCTATTTCTTTCTTACAAAAAATGTGATACTAGAAGATCACATGGTAACGCGGCATAAAGGTAATTAAAACACTCCACAGTTCCTCATAATCCAAATCGCTATTACCGCCGTAGTCCCAATCGAACTCCATCATTGTTTGTTCTACGTTTCTCTTTCTCTTTTTGTTTTTTTTTTTTTCTATAATGGAAATCAGCTGCATCCGACTTAATATATTTTCTCATTCTAAAATAAAACGTCGCACAGTGCTTTGTCCCATAGGCAAAATTAAAATAAAATAAAGTGCTTAGAATATTTAAGTAATATACATTTTTGTAAAGCTAACAAAGTACCTTAAATAAATTCGTAAATAGAATTTATCATCTCGTTTTTTTGTTAACAGTAGAGGGCGCTAAAGTCAGAAAACGTTTGAGGTAAAACTGTTGAACGGAAAAACGGTTTTTACTGTGTTACAAAAAAATTTTTTAAAATTTCATTTTTTATTGTATTGCTTTGAAACTTAACAGTTTTGTTTATAACTATATGTACAAAAAAACAAAAATTATTTTTTGTAAATATTTTATATGGAAAAGTTGTTTGTGCCATCGAAAACTTTTGCGATTTTTTATTTGGAATTCCCAAAATGCAAAAGTTTGATAGAGTGAAAAATTTTTTTTTTTAAGAATACGTAATTTTTTATTTGTGATTTTAGTACATTTTAAAGGTCTTAAACAGAATATGTAAACAAGTTTTAGATTTTTCACCTGAAAATGTAAAAATGATATGAATTTTTTAAGACATATTTCCTAAGTTTCAGAAAAAGTTGCAAAGACCTAAGTTTATGGTACTGCCAAAATTTAAAAAAAATATGTTTGTACAATTTTTTTTTTTATTACTATAAGAAATCAATCAAATTTTCATGTAGTGTATAATTTTTATTAAATAGTGACAAAAGCTTACCAAAAATTGAAAGAATATTTTTTTTTTTTTTTGGCGGAAACCCTTAAGTTTTGCAAACTTTGAAAAAATTAAAAAAATATATAAAAAAAAGTAGGCGATTTTTTATTTTTCATTTATATACTTTGTTAACAAATCTAATCACTAGTAAAAAAAAAATTTAAGATTTTTAACCGGAAATTTGAAATTTTGTATTGTTTTAAAACATCTAAATTTTTTAGTTTTACAAAGACCAAAAATATGATTATATAATTTTTTCCAAGTAAAGGGCTCCAGCGACGTTCAATTCAATTTTTGCAAGCTGTGAAATTTTATTGACTGTAGGTCTGTTTGAGAACTTTTAGAGTAGAAAATATCATGTAACTTTTACTGGGAGAGTAAGAATGATTTTACTCTCTCAGTGAAAAATATCACAAAAAGTAAACGCTATGTTTCAACTCATTTATTCCGTGAACACACTGCACTTTGTTGTTGTGTGTGCTAATAATAAGCTGACGATATGACTTGCTATTTCTATTTTGCTATTTTCCGTTATTTTTTATATTTGAGCAAGAGATGAGAGCGTTTTTACTTCAGTTTAACGTGATTAGTTTCTAATAGTTTGCGATTGTTTTTAAGTTTTCACCATTTTTTTATCAATAATATTTGAATTAATTGAGGAATATCCACTAAAAAATTAAATTAATACCTAGTCAATATTGAAATATCCTCGTGCTGCAGTAGTCATTATAGTCTAATAGTGAGCTCCCGTGAGTTGTATAATCTCATACCTATATATATATGCATAATAAAACTATTCTGTCAAATTTATTTACTAGTTGTGAAGCAATATTTTTCGATAATGACAAATTGTATTATTAATTCCGATATAGTTGATTTTTGGTTATCAGTGTCTTCAAAAAATAAAATCCCAGAAGTATCTAAATTTATAACGGCAAAATTGGGGATTCAAGTCTTGAAAAAGAAGTGTTGTTAAGAAAAATTAAATTGTTTGACAGTAAAATAAAGAAATATTGGAGCGAGAGTAGATCCAATAGACAATTCTTCGATAAATAGTATTCTAAGTGGTTGAGTTGGAAATTTTTCGACCCAGACAATGTAAGTTGTATATTGATATTCTTTTTAATCTAAGTAAAAAAGTTAAACTTTAAAACTAAAATATTTAGGAACCAAGCACGAGCAAAACTTGCCAACATAAAATATCTATTGTATCTGACATAGAACAACTAGAAACAATGGAATCTTCAATAGCATCAGATATGGAAACAAACGTATCACATACTACAAATGAAGAAATAACTAAATCTGGTAGAAAAAAAAAGTATTCAGTCAAAGTTCTGTTAGATCAAAAAATAGAAAGATTTCAGAATTGATTGAAAATTATTAATTTCAAGAACTTCAATATGCAGCAGACAAATTAAGAAAGACGTGTAATAATAATTTAGACAGCACTAAAGCAGATGTAAAATGCATTTCTATTGAAAAGGCATTGGCGCTATACATGGATTTGGATTTGTCGGAACGAAAATATAACGTATTGCGGCAAGCATTTAATGAGCTTCATCCAAACTGTTTGCCATCATTATATGCGTTAAGAAATGAAAAATTAAAATTCTAACCCCCTATTGCAACGACTGAAATTTTAGCAGAGGTTGACTTAAAATGTATAATGTGTAAAACGGCGGAAAGTGTGATTAAAATTTGTAATACGGAACAAAAATGTACAAAGCTGTCCCTAATTTGCAAGTGGGGCATAGATGGTAGCTCTGGCCATAGTCGATATAAGCAAAAATTTTAAAACGAAAATAGTTCCAACGAGTTCATTTTTTTTTATAGCCTTTGTCCCTCTGAGGTATGTAAATTATTATACACAGATGTACATTTATACGTGCATTCCACAATTATTCTTTTATATTTAAAATTTATATTTTTTTCAGAATGGTAAATTTAGACTCAAAGGAAGTATTATGGGTAAATAAAACGCCATCTTCCACAATGTATTGTAGACCCCTTAAATTTGTATTAACAAAAGAGAATCCAGTTTTAGTTAAGCAAATGCACAACGATTTTATTGAAAAATTTAAAAATTTGGAATGTTCTGTAATTGATACAAATGGTTCAACTGTTGAGATGTCTTACGATATGCACTGCACAATGATAGATGGTTCAGTTGCAAATGTTTTGAGTGACACAAACTCAGCAAGTAGGTGTTTTATATGTAATGCAAGCCCTACAGATATGAACAATATAAACATTATTTAGGACCCTTGTATTAATAATTATAAATATGGACTTTCTACACTCCACTGCTGGATACACTTTTTTGAATGCATATTGCACATTTCTTACCGTCTTCCTTTGAAAGTTTGGAGTCAATAAGGAAAATACCTCAGTTTTTTCACAAAACAAAAAAGAATTCAAAATGAATTCAAAACACGGACGGGTTTAATAATAGACCAAGTAAAAACGGGATTTGGAACTACTAACGACGGAAACACGGCTCGACGATTTTTTGAAAATAGTGAAATTTCTGCTGAAATTACGGGGATTGAAAATTATCAATAAGACTTCTATATTGATAATTTTGGCATAATATTAAGAGTTTTATCTTGCGGAATCCCGGTTAATGTGACAACGTTTAAGGAGCTGGTAAATATTACTAGAAACTGATATTTAATACAGTATGGCTGGTATTACATGCCAAGTACTGTTCATAAGGATTTAGTGCATTAGTGCGATGTTCTGGAATACTTCATCTTGCCAATAGGTAACAAAATATTAAAAAAACGTTTTACACATTTTTTAAAACTATTTTTATTCTAAGGTGTTTGTCCGAAGAAGCCTTAGAAGCCAGTCATACAAATATAAGGAATGTGCGTACAAGAAAAACGACGAGAGAAAATACAAATAGAGATAGATTTGTTATTAATGTCGGATCCGGAACTATCGTCACTTAGTTCTACAAAACACATAAAAAAAATTATGAGTTCAAAGAAATTGAGAAATACATTTTGAAAGAAAACATCATAAATTACAATCAATTAATTATCTTATTTGTTGAGCAAATTTAGAAACAAATTTATTTATGACCCTTTTTAAAGAGAATATTAAACTATTTCCATTTTGATCACAAATGTAGCTAAAATTTAGTTTTTGAGAGAAAGGATATATGGGAGATGGTCATGTCCTTGTATCGAATGAAGCGAAATTTCCCAGAGAGCCAAAAAATATAGTTTTATAAGTTGTTATAAGTTTTCAGTGCATTCTGATCACTAATGTAGTTACAATTTAGTTTTTGAGAAAAATTATATATGGGAGGTAGTCATGTCCTTGCACCGAATGAAACAAAATCAACCACTAAGCTAAAAGACATATTTTAACAGACTGTTACCAACTTTCGATTTATTCTATATACAATTATAGCTAAAATTAAACTTTTAAATTTAAAGATGTATGGGAGGTAGTCATGTCCTTGCACCGATTTTTCCGAAACTTCGAATTTTTCTTAATTAACATGTCTTGAACCAGCACACCAAATTTCATTTTTCTGCGATAACTTCTCTAATTTTGCCGATTCACTATATAGGGACAAAGCACTGTGCGTCGTGGAGTGAACATATAAAAAGAAGGTAAAGGAAGCGCAAAGTTTAATATATTAAAGTGGCAGATGTTTCGCCGTGTTTTTTTTATTTATTATTTTTCAGCTATCAAAAAAACACACCTTAACAATGGCAAAACAATTTCTTGCTGATCTCATAAAAAGCTCATATAAAGTTCAATGAATTCCTTCTAAAATTCATTATGTGAAACGCTTATAATTTTTTTTTAACTTTCTTCGTTATTTCCTTGTTTTTTCTTATGTTTCTTTTGATGTTGACTCATCGAAGATTTTTGCACAGTGAAAAATGCAGCGAGCCCGATGAACGTGTGTTCGAACAATACTGCATGTCGGATGGACCGGCAGAAAAATCAAAATCATTCGATTTTCGTACTACATGTTGTATGGAAGGTAGTTTTAGCTCTCACACATCGTACATGTCATCGTACACGCAATGTCTATCGGTCATGTAGAGCCGGTCACATTATAAAATTTTTCATCCAACTAGTCATCAAAAAATTTGACCAACAGAAATCTTTATGGAATTTAACGAAAAATTTAACATGTGAACCCTCATCAAATTGTTGGTCAAATCGTTTGACGAAAATCAAAATATTTTTCGGTTGTTTGACCAACGATTTGATGGAAAATTTTATATGTGAACACTCGTCAAATTTTCTAGTGCGATTTCGTCACTAAAAAATATTTTTAAAGTGTAGACATCAATTCAAAATGCACGATGAAGAAGATTTTTGTAATGATATTATTGAAATTTATAGACTACATCCATAACTGTGGCAGATTAAATCGAAAATTTATAAAAAAATATTATTAAAAAATAAAGCATATGGAAGGCTGCTGAAATGATCACTTCGGTGTGCAAGACAATAAGGAATTTGACGAAAAAGTTGATAATATGAACACTTGCGTGGTCAAACTGTTTGACCAATAATTTGATAAAGAGTTTGATAATGTGACCCGCCCTATTAGGGCCCCTTAAAGATACTGTATGTCGGATGGACGTTTAGTTCGACAAAATAACGATACTTTTTTCGTCTGTCCCAAATGGTCACACATGCAGGATGGATTTCATAATTTTAGAGTTTTCAAAGAGTGAACATTGAGCGCAGAATATATTTTACTGTGCAAACATGACGAATGCATTGGTTGTGGCAATCATTTTGTACTCTTTAATTTTTATTTTATTAAGTCTCGGGGAGACTTCTTATAAATCGTAAAGTTATTTCCAAAATTCAACATTTCGTGTGTTAGTAATTTTTTAAGCTAGGTGAGCTTCTCTCAAAAATTTTAATCGAATGAGAAAATGCACCAAGTTGGATGGACACGAACACAAACGGTACTACATGTCGGATGGACCGATAGAAAAATCAAAAATTGTTGTCTTTCATTGGACATGTCAATCCGACTTGATTTTTTTCACGCACACTGTAGTATCGTATATGACATGACAGGTTCATCCCACATGTAGTATCGTTTGGGGGGCCCTATTCTGCCGTCCTATTCTGGCGTTTTTCCATCGCGGATTTCTACGGCGATTTCATATTTGGCGGCTGCATACATTTTCGCAGATTTTGTTGCTCGTCGAATCCGACACCTGTCACCCGCTTTGGTTCTATTCTGTCTCATATAGATTTTCATGAAATTTTTTGCACGCTTAATACGATAATGGCCATTCGCTTTGATTCTGTTCAAGCTCTTACTCAACAGCGTTTCACTAACACTTTTGACAGTTACATGCAACTACTTGACATGTACAATGTGTGTTCCCGTACTTTTCTGCAGAAATTCGCAAGTTGCAGCTATAGCAGAGTGTAATAGTATGTTCTCATGGCACCTCGAATTACTAAATTCGGCTCTCATTCGTTATTCAAGTCTCACTTATATTCCGAATTAAGTAATTCGCCATACAATATTTGACAATCTGAATTACCCCATTCGAAGGTAATTCAGTTTGAATTAACATCCGAATGACGTAAAAATCGGTTTCATCTCTAATTTCTATCGAAAATGATTTGAAAACAGCACTAAGACAAGGTTTATTAATACAGGTTAAGTCACTTGAGAGAAGCTCGGTCGAACTGTCAGAATGGATGAAAGGAAATCAAGAAAAAAAAAAATCTGTACAATTTTTAGCTAGCAGCTACTTTGACAGTTCGAGAAAAGGCAGAAAAAGAGTGCTTTTCTCTCAAGTGACTTAACCTATATTAATGAACATTGCACTAAGAAAGAAAACAAAACGAAAGCAATAGCTGTCAGCAGTCAAAGTGAGTGTTTTTGCTTCAACAATTATTTTTTTTTTTTTTGTAAAGCAAGTCAAACTCTTAGCAGTATAATAAGGTAGGGCCCAAGGTTCATTAATATAGGTTAAGTCACTTGAGAGAAGCTCGGTCGAACTGTCAGAATGGATAAAAGGAAATCAAGAAAAAAAAACCTGAATCTGTACAATTTTTAGCTAACATCTACTTTGACAGTTCGAGCAAAGGCGGAAAAAAGTGTTTTTCTCTCAAGTGGCTTAACCTATATTAATGATCCTTGGTAGGGCCGAGGCGCTTAGGGGCCTCACGCGTCAACGAATGGTGCAAGATGAGATTGCCGGCTGGTTGGCAAAACGACGAATTTATAGAAATTGCGAATTTATAGATTGCAAAAAATAGAAATTGCAAACGAAGTAAGTATATAATGTTTCCAAGTTGTAAACTATGCTGTCGAGTGTGTTGTGATAATTTGAGTGAAAATGTTATAAAAACATTGTAGAAAAAAACTATAAAATGTGTCTAACCTAAAATCAACTGCGAACCGTGAACACAAAGAAACTGGAAATGAAAAGCTGATTTTGACAACTAGCCAGCATTTTCTCTGCTGTCTACTTCATTCTTCTCCGAATCGGCCCTATCTTATAATTCTGCCATGGTCAAACTGAATTACGATTCCTTTGTGAGAACGGGGTTATTCATAATCGTAATTCACAGACCGAATTACTTAATTCAGAGCGCCGTGAGAACATGGTATAAGCTTATAATGCGCTCATTGATTGAAAAAATGCAAAAAGTGCGGGAACAGGTTTTCGCAACAAGTAGGAACTTTTGAAGAAACGTCAACTGCTGTAGCTGATATTTGCAAAAGAAAACAAGTTATTTTCATTATAAAACACTGCTTACCCCTTTGCATCCTTTTAAATGGGCCTGGTGAACGCTTTTCAATATTTTATTTCTTTTATTAACTTTTATCATTGGCTGGCATTGGATGACGCAATATTTTAGCATTAGCTGTCAAAATATAGCAGGTTGCTAATTGTTGCGAATTTTGCTTCGCCAAATTTGTGTAGCATAAAATATCAACATTTGAAAAGGACTGGATTTCGCTCTCGTTTGCGAATTTTTTGGGTACGGGAACAGGAAAAAGCAGGGCTGGGCAGAAAACCACACGAATTCGTACGAATTTTTAAGTACGGGAACAAACTTATAAATTCGCTCTAATTAATATTTTTGTATCGTTATTGATGCATGTTGTTCCTATCAGGGCAGTCGATAGTCTGAAGCTGTGTTTTTCCATATTCCTTTCAATATCATATTTCGTAAATTACTTTTCGCATTCTCTCTTTTCTCAAATTTGTCACTTTGTTCACCGCCGATGCTAGTGCAAGAAATTTCGCAACTAAAAAATGTGAAGTTCTAACAAAATTAAACAAATAAGAAAAATTACCCAAACAATAGTCTACCGAATCTGTTAAGAAGTGTGTCGAGAGTTTTCCGTAATAATAAATAGATCTTGAACAAAGAACATAGGAAAGTAGAAGAAAAATTTTCGCAATTTTGTTTCTCGCGTTCGTGAAAGAAGCCGTCGTTTGCCTGCGTTTCGTTTGTTCAACAAGAAAGCGTAGGGGGAACAGTAGATGAAATATTGTAAAGAAGGAGAGGACGTGAAAAGGAATTGCAAAAATTTAAATATTTTGACAGGTAACTACGAAAGAAATTAATCACATTTTAGAATAGATTTTTGTGAATTTTTAAAGCAAATGTTGATCAAATACATTTGCTCAAGTTTTAAAGGTTGCTATAAGTTAGAAAAATAATGGTCCCAATTAAAATTTCGTTTCGTGTAGGTATTTAACCACAATTTCTTTTCCAAAAGACAAACTGGGAAGGAAGTTCACGGCGGTGTAAAGCTTTCCGAGTGGCTGTAGAATATAATACTAAGACGCATTGCCCCGGAAAATGGAAATTGAACCTGAACAATCGATAGAAGCAATGGACACGCAGGAAGTCGAAATAATCACCAGTGACCTGCATCAGCAACAGCAGAATTTAAATATTGATAATAACACTATGAAGAAGCTGCAACTTCATCCCAATGAAAACGGTAACATGAACGTTGCGTCCATCACAGCCGCGGACAGCACCTCACCCTATGCAAACGAGCAAGAAATGACTTCAGTGGATCCCAAGGACGATCAGTTTCGTTCGGAAGCAACCTTCTCATATACTGTTGAGCATGTTTCACAAAATAAGGGACAACAGCTGTCGCCACCTAAGTACGTGCGAATGTTGCCCTGGAAGATAATGGTTATTCCGAACGAAAGAGCATTGGGTTTCTTTTTACAGTGCAACGGCGAGAATGAATCTGCTACTTGGTCGTGCAACGCAATAGCTGAACTGCGCCTTAAAAGTTTCAAGCCAAACACGCCACCATTTACAAGAGCGAAAATAAAGCATTTGTTTTATTCCAAGGAGAATGACTATGGTTATTCAAACTTTATTACTTGGCCGGAACTCAAGGATCCTGAAAAAGGTTATGTTCAAAATGATTCTTGTGTGTTGGAGGTATATGTTATTGCAGATGCACCACATGGCGTTCTTTGGGACTCAAAAAAACACACTGGATATGTGGGCCTGAAAAATCAGGGCGCAACTTGTTATATGAACTCATTGCTCCAAACTTTATATTTTACGAATCAGCTCCGTCGTGCTGTCTATAAGATTCCTACCGAAGCAGATGACAGCACTAAATCTGTTGGTCTATCCTTGCAGCGTGTCTTTCACGAGTTGCAATTCGGCGATCGCCCAGTTGGTACTAAAAAGTTAACGAAGAGTTTTGGCTGGGAGACTCTAGATTCTTTTATGCAACACGACGTACAAGAGTTCCTGCGCGTGTTGTTGGACAAGCTAGAATCTAAAATGAAGGGAACCTGCCTGGAGGGTACGATTCCCGGCTTGTTTGAGGGGAAAATGTCATCCTACATAAAGTGCAAGAATGTTGATTACAACAGTACTCGTTACGAGACATTCTACGACATTCAACTGAATATCAAAGATAAAAAGAACATTTATGATTCTTTCCTTGATTACATTGGATCCGAAACTTTAGAGGGCGACAATAAATATGATGCCGGTGTTCATGGTTTGCAGGTAGGTAATGATAAATAATTTATAAATATAAGTTTGATTCCGATTGTTGCTTTTTGATTTATTTTTTTTATGGTAAAATAATTTTAAACAATTATCATGTTGTTGAATTCACTTTATATTTCATATTTGTATGTAAAAAAAAAAAATCAAAAACAAAATTGTTGGCAAATTTACTGTTTTCGTACAAAGTTCAGACTTGTCGGAATATCTTAATGTATAAAAATGATTGTGCATCTGTTTGATACCGCTAACCTCAGAAATTACTAATCCAAATGCCACCAGGTTGCAAACATATGTTGCTCTTAAGCAGGTTTCTGTTTTTAATTGGACCCACAAGATGGCACTGGATTCGAGATATAGGAAATCCTTTATTTCTAAAAAAAATGACCAAATTATACCAACCCAGCAAAAAATTTCGATAACATGCCTAAAATAATCTAGAATACGTCAATAATCACTTACCTTCTGGCTTACAGAATGCATTACTTTAACATGGGCATGTCATTGCCTGGGCATGCTTGCCAGAGGCGGATAAATAATATTTTATGCGCAAGTCATTTTAAAATTGATACAAAAAATTTATTAAATAAGCAACAACTGCGAGGTTCTCATATAAGTACTTATTAGTTGTGATTATATTAGCAATTACAAAAATAAAGAAAATAACAGCTTACCAAAGCATTTAAGGTAATGCGTCAAGTAATGCCTTGTGTAATAAAATAAAAAACAACCCGTAAATTCAGTAATAATTTGATTAATTTTTCATTTTATAAATTCAGCTTTAATATTTTTATATATATTTTATATATTTATATATATTGATGTTGAGATCATATAAGAGTATTCCAAGTTTATTCACTTAACAATCGGTTATTTGCGCGATCCTTGCTGACGCACTCATTTTTGTGGTGCAGGCACATTTGACGTTTTTCAACTTCTTCCTCAAAGAATTAAGGAACATTTGTTCGTTTATTCCATCTTTTCGAATTGTGACATCAATAATTAAGTTCCATGTTAAAAATTTTTTAATATACATACTATGATATATTAAGATATGGTATAATTATTCATAATTACCATATAAAACAGCCGTAATATTTGTATAATTTTGCAATCTTTTCTTATTTTGTTTTCCATCAACATTATAATCCAAAATCAACTCGGTTGAAAAGATGCTGCTCATATTTTTTTCAAGGCCCCCGTTTTTTACGAGTACTTCAATTGTCGCAGTCTAGTAAGCAAAATAAAAGAAAAATTAGTTTTGTACAAATGCAATTCAAAAATAATACTTGCCATTTCACGTTTCACTAAACCGGATTGAGTTTGAATTGGAAAGGGTATAAAATAAGTTTTTTGATATTTGATCGATTAGTGTATTTTGTTCTGCCAATACACCAGTAATTTTTTTCAATTGGTCGCGAAAAGGACCTGTTTAAGAGAGAGAGAGTACAGTCGATATTTCGTATCAATATTTTATAGAGATAAAAACTAACATGTTTTAACCTTCCAATGCAATTATATCTGTTTATTTATTTATTCATATATAATATATTGCCGTTTTTAAGGCTCCATTTTGATTTACCAAAATTTCTAAAAAAAAAAGATTATTTAACTATGCATTACAAGTGCACAAAATAATTTTTCTGATGTACCTTTAAAGGCAACAAGCTCTTTAATAAATTTTGTATATCAAATTGGCCGTTATCGTCGTTTTCAGTCTTTCGTTTTTTTTTTGTTGAGCTTGTTTGTGAACTCATTTTTGTGCTGTTAAGATTTTACATACATATCTGTGGCCACAAGGAATAACGACTAAACTCAAAGTATAGTAAAAAACGATATTTTATTTGCACTATGATATTTTTTCTGAAATATATAAACCGTTAAACCAACGAAAGATGTGCAGACATAAGTGGTAATCTATTCTGCACAAAAAATGGACTTCTGCATCCTTCCAAAGATAGGCAATAAAGAAAATGCCATATCGCATTTTAACGATATTATGATTTAAGTCGTTATTCCTTGTGGCCACAGATATATGTATAGTAGGGCGGGTCGATTTAAAAATCGCTCAATGCTCTGTGAAAATCGTATTCTAGGGATCAAAATAAGAAACTTTGCCGAAGGAACCATACCTCTAAAACGAATTCTGATGTCCCCCAATTTGGGTCGAACTTTTGGGTAGGGGCAAATTTTGAAAAATCCCACTTTGACCCATTTAGAGTGCTCCAATCGAGTCCAAATGTATGACCGACCCCCACTAACTTTGGAGGCTCACCACCCATGCCAGTGGCACACCCCCTGGAACCCCCTGTGGGGTTCCCCATACAAACATTTCAAAAAATCACCAGTTTTGGCACTTTACATGAAAAAATCAGCGAAATGGCTATGTTTTTTCTTTATTTTTATTTATTTATTTATAATATTTATTATTTATTTATAATAATATCTATTTTTTTCTCTTTTGAAATTTATTTAGTCAGAACATATGTAAATGAAAAAATTAATTTAAGTTAGTTAGTCTTTTTTACTTTCAAGTCTGGGCAATATCGCTCGGCTCTCTAATGTCGTCGCCATAACAGCCTCTACATTTTCCGGTATAACCCGTTTGGAAACGCTAGCTAGCAATTGAACATGTCGTTCCGTTCCTTGTATGTGTGATGCAATTTTTGGATCATTAAACGGTGGATCATCTGGATTTAAATATTCTTTCAATGTATCGTACGGAATGCTTCGCGTGAATGGTGGTTCAAATACGTTATTTATGTCATTCATATCGATAATTTCCGTGTAACTTGTGCAATTAAACTTTATATCTGGGTTTTTATAAGCTCTAAGTTGCGTTGGGTCGTCAACATCTGTTCGATAGCGTAGAATTATGTTGATAGCACAGTCGCGCTTTTCTTTGCTATCATCAAACAACATTGATAACAAGATATTTTCCGAATGCGCATAATATGAATTATCTGTAATTACTTGATTGACAATTTTGCGTAAACGAGGTTCTAGAAATCGTGACCAACTAATGAAGTTAAAAAATAATGCACTGCCGTACACGACAGAGCTGTAATACTTGATATTGAAGTACATTGGCACATAACATTTAATTATAAATTCAACCAGAATTCTTAAATTTGCATCTGGATTTTCCGTTGTCACATATAATCGTAATAATCTAGCGGCCTTGGTGAGCCACCAAGAATGTACAATTTTCCCTGGTTTGATGTTAGCCAGATCCACCGAAACCACGCCGCTAGAAATTGCATGGGCCATGTCGTATAAGTACTTCAAATCGGTGGAAAATTCAATTTTTTTCTGGAGCGGGGGCATATTTTGCAACTCAATTTTCTGGAAGCCGTCCACCACCTGAAAATATATAATAGTAAAATAATTAAAAATGGTTGACAATTATAATAAATGAGTGATAGCAATAACTTACCTTAAGAGTTTCACAAGTTTCGATTTGACGGCTCAGTTTTCCGGTTGCCGATCTTGGTCCAGTGCTTTTTGATTTATCCAAAGCTTCAAACAAATGCCGAAACGGAAGTTCGTTGAAGTGTAGAAGGCAAATGAACCAATGCAATGGTCTTTTTAACAGCAATTCGAATCGTCGTATAATTCCACCGTGTGGGCCAGTGTTTGTTGGCTCACCGTCAGTGCATATTTCAATTAATGCATCCAGTGATATATTTTTATCGTTGAAAAAATCATTTAATTTGGTTGTTTTGTATTCAGCGGTTTCATGTTCCAGTCTTACGTAACCAATCAATTCAGAATTGGGTTCTCTCAAAATAACAAGATGAGGTTCTTTTACCATCCTAGTATGATACTTCTCATCAACTTTAGCTGTCGTTAAAGTATCATCTTTTCTGCCATCGAATGAAAACGCTAACAAATTTGTCACATTAATTTTAATGCTACCCAGCACTGCAACCACTAGACAAGACGACCAACACTATGCAACGACAAACATAAATACACTGACATTACAAAGAACACGATGAAAAAAGAAAAGAACTAAAAAGGACAAAGAAAAGCACAGTTGGAAAGCGTCGTTAAACCGAACGGACGGTAATTTTCAATCATTCATATATTTTGAATAAAATATTCTATTTAACTTTAAAAACGAAATACTTATTATTGAAAAAGTGGTTGACAATTTTCAGAAGTGGAATGCAACAAACGCGCTTTAATTAAGTTAGTAAAAATGATAAGTTTCGCGAATTTAAAAGTTGAAGAGCTCAAGGTTAAGTTGCGAGAACTTGGCTTGCCGTGCTCGGGAAACAAAGCAAAACTTATTGAAAGGCTCGATGAACATTTTAAAAACGAACGGTTTAAAAGTGCGCAGTGCGGGAGTATGCAGCAACGCATAGAATTATTAGAAAAAACAATCGCGGACATGCAAATCGTTCATCGCGGCACGCATAACGGAACGATTCCGTTAAGCCAATCTTCACCGATTCGAGAAAATTCAAATGGACTACGTGACTTAAGGCTGACCAAGATAAACAACTAAAAGCTGAATATTCTCTGCGGAATAAGAGACTATACCGACGAGTAGGAGAAAAGCATCTGTTTGTTGTACCAAAAGCGGTCCGCTGGCGAATTGCTAGATTTTGTCACGACGAAGTTGGACACTTTGGTGTCGAAAAAACGATAGAGCGAATTCGGGACCATTTCTGGTTCCCACGGATGAGGAAATACGTCAAAGATTATATCTCTGCATGCGTTGAGTGCTGTTACAACAAACATAAGGGAGGCAAACCGGAAGGTAGTTTACACATCGAAGGCATGGAGCCTTTGCCCTTCAGACTCATACACATTGATCATTTGGGTCCCTTTATACGGAGTAAACGCGGAAATAGTCATGTTATTGCCATCAGTGACGCGTTTAGCAAATATCTCGTGGTCAAGCCGGTGCGCAACACTAAATCTCAGCCAGTATTGCAGATGATAAACGAACTAACAGTATATTTTGGTCTTCCAAAGCGTATTGTTACTGACAGAGGCACAGCGTTCACCTCTCGACAATTTGCTGATTATTGTGCCGCCAACAACATAGCTCACATAAAAACCGCAGTAAGAACACCGCGCGCAAACGGCCAGGTCGAGCGCGCCAACCAAACGATTTTAAGCTTTTTAAGGACTTCCAACAAAAATGCGAAGAAATGGGACACTGCAATGGAGTGTCAACACTCAGAAAAATTCAACAACAGGGTATAGCCCAAATGAACTTATTTTTGATTATAAACTCGTGGATATCACACAAAATAAAATAGTCGCCGCAATTTTAAATGAACCAGATGACGTCAGCATCCTTGAAAAACGAACCTTTGCCTTGGAGCATATTCAAGCTAAACGTGAGGAGTGGAAGAAGCGATTCAATCAAAAACACCGGATGCCTATTTTATACAAAGAAGACGATTTGGTGGTTATCGAAAACGAACCACAAGCGACAGGAGAATCTCGAAAGCTCGAACCAAAATTTCGTGGCCCGTATCTGGTGACCAAGGTGCTTGGAAACGACCGATACCTTCTGGAAGACATCCCAGGAATGCAAGTCTCGCAGCGAAAATTCAGTTCAGTTTATGCAGCTGATAAAATCAAACCGTGGTGCTCAGCTCCACCAGAATTGGACGACGATGACGAAGAGTTTTACGGCTTTGCTGAAGAGGAGCTTGACCAGGATGACATCGGGACGATGTCGGGATCAGGATCGGCCGAGCTGTCACATTAATTTTAACGCTACCCAGCACTGCAACCACTAGACAAGACGACCAACACTATGCAACGACAAACATAAATACACTGACATTACAAAGAACACGATGAAAAAAGAAAAGAACTAAAAAGGACAAAGAAAAGCACAGTTGGAAAGCGTCGTTAAACCGAACGGACGGTAATTTTCAATCATTCATATATTTTGAATAAAATATTCTATTTGAAAAAGTTGTTGACAAATTGGTATGATCTAACCGTTTGCGAACCACTTCTTGTCTGCATTTCTCTTTTTCTCTGCGAACTTTCGATTTATCCATGATGAAAGGTTTGCCATGCTTATTTTTCATTTTAAAATCTTGGAAAAGAGCGGTTCCCAATGCCGATGCTACTCTATCAGGCACACCAAATCTGTCACATACCAAGGCAAAGTTAAAACAATCGTATCTCTCTGTGTATTGTGAACTTGTGCTTCTATCCATATCTTCTTAAACCGGTGGCGGTGCGTATGTTGAATCCTCGGGATCTTGGTATGTTGGCATTGATGACATAGACGTTGCCCCTTGCTCTTCAGTTTCCATCACAACTGCATCCATTGTTAGTCTTCTTTGATTATGTTGATCGTGCATGAACTCTTTGAGGCGTTCGGGAACCCAGCCGCATGCACATGGAGCTGCCTTCAAATCGCATTTATATGTTCCAATGTAAAAAATTGTTTCCAGAGATTTTACATACTCTGTAAATTGTTGGGTTTTGTTTCTTCTCTTGATTTGCTCTTGATACTTGTCAAGCAATTTATTCAATTTATTAAATACACTTTTTTTCAGCATTATTTCCATACCAATTTTTTTCCAAATTCCATTCAACTTATCTTGTACTTGAATAGTGAATGATTTATGGGAAAACTTTTTTTGTTCTGTTTTAGCACGATTTGGAATGGTCAACTTCACTCATTATTTTTTTTTTAAATATTTTTTTATCTGAAATTAGCACTTCACACTTTGAGTTCTTCACAACGACTTAATGCATTCACAAAAACTGTTGCGTTATATATGGTCTACGAGACGAGGTAATAAGAATGAAATGGTAATTTCAATTCTACCTGCTGTGTCTTGTGGTGGCTTAAAAACGCACACAAGCAATTTTAGGATCTGCAATTGTGTCACAGTGATACCTTAATTTTTTAAAAGGGTTGCGGTGCATTCCAGTGATACCTTAATTGTTAAAATGGTTGCATAAAACGCGCATTTCTTAAGAAGGTGCCATAAAATACCCACAAAAAGGGTTGTAAAAACAACCTTAATTTCTTAAGTAGGTGCTATAAAAAACTACACAAGTAAGTTTACGACATGCAGCTGTGTCTTGTGGTGCCTTAAAAAAGGCACACAAGTAATTTTCCGATTTGCAATTGTGTCACAGTGATACCTTCATTTTTTAAAAGAGTTGAATAAATTTCTAAAGAGAAAAAAAACTCCAAAAAGAAAAAAACATAGGCATTTCGCTGATTTTTTCATGTAAAGTGCCAAAACTGGTGATTTTTTTAAATGTTTGTATGGGGAACCCCCAGGGGGGTTCCAGGGGGTGTGCCACTGGCATGGGTCGGTCGGGCCTCCAAAGTTAGTGGGGGTCGGTCATACATTTGGACTCGATTGGAGCACTCTAAATGGGTCAAAGTGGGATTTTTAAAAATTTGTCCCTACCCAAAAGTTCGACCCAAATTGGGGGACATCAGAATTCGTTTTAGAGGTATGGTTCCTTCGGCAAAGTTTCTTATTTTGATCCCTAGAATACGATTTTCACAGAGCAATGGGCGATTTTTTTGTCTCCCCACAAATCGACCCGGCCTAATGTATAGTATATATAGTAAATTGGTTTTGTACTTCCTATCGTAAGTTTTCATTTGCCGTGCTGCTGGGGATACTATTTCAACATAAATCATCGGCCGTTAAGCTAAATGAAGAAGTTCTGCGCCTGCAACAGCTTATATCGAAGCATGCTATTGACGCCAATTTACTGTGCGATTTATCAACTCATAACATTTCTGCTAAACCTAATTGGGTAAACTCTTCAGCTACTCTTAACGTCCAAACTATTTCCGCTGCTGCAGTGAACTCACCTTCGTACAATAATATTGTTCGCACGATATTACTCAATCTCAAAGCTCACTACCCGCAACTGCACATTTCTAAAGACTGACACATTTCTAAAGACATTGACTGTCATGGAACACTACCCACTACAACGTCAACTGCTTCTAATTTAAGGGCCGTTTTAAAAATTTTGAAACGAAGCTTTTTACTCCTCGTTCTGTGATTTGCTTGGAGTGAAATCTAAAAAATTTTCGACATATTTTTTCTAAGAATTTTATGGTTTCTTATTGCTTGCGTTTATTACAACAAGAAAATTAAATACTTTAATATTAAAAATAATTCTTTGCTCCCTTGGGGATTCGAACCTGAAACCCAGTTGAGCACGAGTTTTATACACTATCCACCAGGTCACCAAGCTGACTTAGAAACGCTTGTTGCTTCAATATTAAGTATAACAGAAGCTATGCTGCAGTAGATCGTTACAATCTATCAATAGATAGAAGATTTTGTATTGGCTTATGCCAATAGAATGTACCAGCATCGGTGTGTTTTGTTTTTTCTTGATGTGAACGCGCAAAGGAAAACTGTAGACGTGTTACCACTACAATATTTATTTTATTTATTTATTGCAATATACTTTACAAATAAATTTGAAAAATATAGAATGGTGTAGGGCAACTGGGCCATTTACACCGTTAAACAGAAAATTTTATTTCAGGCATTATTATCCAAATTATATCAAGTTTAACAAATCATGTTTTCTCAAGGCTTGTTTAACAAATTTCATTGCGTCTCCAATAATACTCCAAGCGGATGATTAATTTTTGATAACGGACAGTCAATCAAGATGTGCGAAACTGTCAAAGCAGTTGCACATGCCGTGCATTGCATTGGTGTCGTTTGACTATAATAATGGTGCTGAATAAAGTTTTGCCTAGTCGAACTCTGGCTAAAGTAATACATTCTTCCTTCGTGAAAAAATTATTGTAATTTTGTCGAACTGGATAAGGGTTGTGGGTCTTTAAGAAAGAATCTGAAGATTCCCATTTGCCATATGCCACTTTCTTCTGGAATGCATTAAAGCAACTCATGATTAGTGTATCTAAGCACGGAATCTCAGCAACTAGGGGGAGAGATATGGCCTGCTTTGCTGCTGAATCTGCGAGTTCATTTCCAGGTATTCCTATATGGCCCGGTACCCAAATGAGTTTAATATTAAGGTTTTCTGGTTCTAATTGTCTACAAAAATAATTGTACGCGCTTCCAGATCCACTTGCCAAAGCTTTAAGAACGCTAAGGCTATCAGAACATATAAGCGTCTTCTTTTTTTGTACAGCTGCATGAGTAACTCCAAAAATTATTGCCTCCAGCTCGGCATGAAACACACCTGAGTGTAAAGGCAATAGTCCTTGTTTTAGAATTTTGAAGGTGGCGTTGGAGATATGTTGCACGACAGCATAAGAAGTTGCACCCTCAAGAAAGGATCCGTCAGTATACAGTGTTATCTTTGGAAAAAAAATAGATACTGCCTCGAAAAAAAGTTGCCTGAACACCTCAGGATTGGTATTATTTTTTGTATATTGACACAAATGTGTATCAATGCAAATTCTGCGTGCAGAGTTTCTGGTTGAAGTCTGTATGGGACGTTGAGGAATTGGAGTTTTGCTGTCGATAAGCAAGGCCAACGTGTTTTTGATTCCACACCACTTTCTAGCAAAGTTTACATTTGTTTCTCCATCTTCCAATTTCTCCCAAAAAGCATCATGCAGGCCATGTGATTTTATTGTTAGTGCTTTAGCTGCGAGTCTATAGCCCGCTCTATTTTCAAGTAGCCACTTAAAATTATGAAGACGTGCTTCAACTTCTAAGGAGCCGATGGGCGTTGTTCTAAGAATCCCAGTGGCTGTTCTGAAACATTTTCTAAGAGCGGTGTCCAATTTTTTAATGTTAGCTGCCGACGTCCAACCGTAAACAGTTATGCTATGCTGTATTATACCAGAAGTAAGTGCTCGGCAAATTCCAATCGCAGTGTCTATATGTGGTCCTTTTTTCCTTGAACAAGTAACTTTTAAAAGATTATTAATCTTGCTTAATTTATTAACTAAATATATTGTTTGCTCATTCCATAGAAGGGATCTCGTAAAAATTGTTCCTAGAATACGCATTTGGTTTTTGACTGGAATTTGCTCATCTCTTACACTAAGCGTTCGAGCACAGCAGTTATGCTGACGGCAAACGTGTAAGACTTCTGATTTGCTTATAGGAATAATTGCTCCTCTGCTTATTGCCCTGTGATTTACTTTCTGGTCAAAATTTTGTAGTTTATAAATTACTTCAGCTGATGTACCAGAAGCTACGGCGAAAATGTTGTCAGCATATACTCCAAAAAAATCGATGCCCTCAGAATCTTTTAGAACCCTTACCAGGGAATTCGAATAAACATTGTAAAGGAGTACAGACAGTGGTGACCCTTGAGGGATCCCATTGTTAAGTGGATGTTTCCGTGAAAAATGCCCATCAACTCTTATAGTAACCTGGCGATTCGTAAGAAAGGATAGAATAACCTTAAGCAGTGTTTTCGGTATACCCCATTCATGCATTTCCTTGATAACAAAAGTTGATATAACCCGATCGAAAGCCTTTTCGAGATCTTCAGAAATTACGATGCTATGCAATTTTTTTCTTATGTTTTCTTTTAGCTGAGATTCCAACTGATAACATAAAGTGTGGACTCCGGGATTCGGTAAAAAGGCATGTTGTTCCTGTGATAGATATTCTTTTGAGCAGTCAAATATTCGCTTCGAGATAATTTTTTCCAGTATTTTTGATAAAACTGGTAGCAGCGATATGGGTAGCAGCGATAACCCTCAAGCTGATTAGGATTTTTCCCAGGTTTAGGTATTGGACATAAAACTGCATTTTTCCAGTCATGAGGAAAAACACCCGTCGAAATAATGTTGCTGTAGAGTATACATAGTCGAGTTTTCAATTCCCTAGGGGCATTTCTAATCATTGAGTAAAACCGTGAAGAACTGAGTTGAGCTCGAAAACAGTAACATCGTTGATGACATTTGTAATTTCAGATGTAATGTCAGGCCAGGAGTAAATATCGATTGCGGCCTTATCTGAGATAAGTTCACGATTAAAAGTGTTATCAGAACTGATGGTGGTCCAAATTTGGCGAAAAATTAGCAATGTCTTTAGGATGTGTATAGACACGATTTTCAGTGAAGATGGAAGGAAAATTGGATGTCATTGCTGTTCTTATATTATTAACTTTATTCCATAAGGCCCTAACGTTCATCATAGGGTTTAAGGAAAACAAAAAGCTTGTCCAGTTATTACGCTTAGCTTCTTTACACTCTCTTTTAACTTTGGCACATATTCTCCTGTAGTTGATGCATGCATTTAGACTTCTTACTCTCCTGAAAAGTTTCCAGGTTTGATTTTTTTCCCGAATCAGTTTTGCAATATCAGAGTTAAACCAAATTGGGCTATTGCGTTCCTTATATTCTTTTGTGATTGGAATTGACTCATTTGCCACCTTTCTTACAATTCTTCTTATTTGTGCCGCCTCCTTGTTAATGTTGGATGATTCTATAAAATCATTGCAGAAACTTATTGTTTTGGCACAAAATTTTTCCCAGTCAGCCTTTTTGTCATTGAACTTCGGATGAAGTAGTTTTTATTTATTGCTTTTCGATTGTAAATTAATATTGGAAAATGATCGCGTACCTCAGGTTGTGGTAGGCATTTCCAGGTAAGGGTTGGAGCAAGATCAACGGACGCCAACGAAACATCAACCGCAGTTAAAGTGTTCCTTGTACTAAGCAATGTAGGAGATCCATCATTGAGGACAATGAGATGACAGTCGTTAGCAAAATCTTCCCAAATGACACCGCTACGTGAAGTAGAACCCCAAAGTGTATTTTGTGAATTGAAGTCGCCAGTAATAATGTGATGGCCAGTGTTGAAAACATATATGTCCTGAACTTGTTGAGGCGTTAGATAAACATCTACTTCTTTGTATATATTTGTTATATGTAAATCTGTTAGACCTTTTATTGTTACAGATTGAAATAACAAGTTGTTAATTGAAGTTGTGTGTTGAGTAACATTAAGGATATTTTTAACTAGGATCGCAATGCCAGATTTTGCGTAAGAAAAATCTTTATTATGATGGTAGGTAAACGGTATAATAAGGTAAATTAAGTAGATGTTTATTTTTGTTAACAATGTGTGTTTCTTGTAATGCAATAATTTCTGGTTGGTGTTTAGATACTACATTTTCTAGTGCATATTTGTTATTTAAAAATCCCTGCATATTCCATTGCAGGATAGTGAAATCTAGTCCAATATCCATAGTAAATCTATATATATAAAAATTAATGTATGTATGTGGGTATGTGGGTATGTGGATATATGTGTATATCACGTATAGACTCCAAAACCACCGAACCAAACTTTATGCAATTTTTAGGGATACTGAAGCAACATTCGGGAAGTGTTCCTGTAAAGTTTGGTGTTGATTGGACAAGGGGGCGTGGTACCTCCCATACAACCCAAATTGGCTCTATCGCCCACAAACCAAAAAAAATGCTCTATATCAAACGCTTTTAATCATATAAAACTAAAATTTGGTAATTTTGTTCAGATGGTTACTTCCGGTGACTGTACAAAAAATGGGCGTGGTCACACTATATCTACGCCCACTTTTAAGAAATCATTGTAATTCCTGAGATGTTCAAGTTTTGATAGTGAATCTTGGTATGCAGGTGCTATGGATCCAAATGGAAGTCACTATGTAAATGTAAATGTTGTCACACTCACTTTTACCGCCCACAAATCAGTAAAAATGCTTTATATCAAACGTCTTTTGCCGTAGAAGACTAACATTTGGTAATTCAGTTCGTATGGTTACTGTCGGCCAATCCACAAAAAATGGGCATGGCCGCACTATATCTACGCCCACTTGATTGAAATCATGCTTATTCCTGAGTAGTGCACGTTTTGATAGTGAATCTTGGAATGCAGGTGCTATGGGTCCAAGTGGCAGTTACTATGTAAATATAAACGTTGTCACGCCCACTTTTACCGCCCACAAATCAGTAAAAATACTTTATATCAGACGGCCTTTGCCGTAGAAGACTAAGATTTGGTAATTTAGTTCGTATGGTTACTGTCGGCCAATGCACAAAAAATGGGCATGGCCGCACTATATCAACGCCCACTTTATCGAAATCTTGCTTATTCCTGAGTTGTACACGTTTTGATAGTCAATCTTGGTATGCAGGTGCTATGGGTCCAAGTGGCAGTCACTATGTAAATATAAACGTTGTCACGCCCACTTTTACTGCCCACAAATCAGTAAAAATGCTTTATATCAGACGGCTTTTGCCGTAGAAGACTAAGATTTGGTAATTTAGTTTTAATCATTACTTGATAGTGAATCTCAGTGTGCAAGTAGTATGGATCCCAGTGGCAGTCACTATGTATATATAAATGTCACGTCCACTTTCAACGCCCACAAATCAGTAAAAAAGTAGAAGACTAGGATTTGGTAATTTAGTTTATTTGATTACTGTCGGCCAATGCACAAAATATGGGCATGGCCGCACTATATCTACACCCACTTTCTCGAAATCATGCTTATTCCTGAGTTGTACACGGTTTGATAGGAAATCTTAGTATGCAGGTGCTATGGATCCAAGTGACAGTCACTATGTACACATGTGGACAGTAAAATAGGTGTATGCTATGTTTTTACACAAAAGAACGGTAGTTTCATAGTTTTAGTTATTTTATAATATTTTTGACTTAAGAATATAAAAAAATAATGTTTATTGTAAAAGAAAAAACCTTAAGTATGCAATCAACAACAAAAAAATAACTTATAAATCATTACTTCAAGGTACTTGTCAATTTTTAGTTGGACAGTAAAATAGGTGTAAGTTAAAAATTTTAAAATAATACAGGAACTTTATATACGAGGTGCATAGTTTTTAATAGAAAATGTTATTAGTACTTAGTAGCCGGTATGTCCACCATTATTTTTTAGTACTGCCTCGATTCTCTTGGGCATGGAGGTGATCAGCTTACGACAAGTCTCTACTGGGATATTATACCAGGCTTTTTCAATATTTGTCCATAATTGAGCTTTGTTTTTGCAAGGTTGCTTAGAAATTTGTCGTTTAAGCTCACCCCAAAGGTTCTCAATTGGGTTTAGGTCAGGGGATTGACTTGGCCACTCCATAACGTTCAAATTTTGTTCTGTGAACCATGCTCTTACGAAGTTGGATGAATGTTTGGGATCAT
Source organism: Coremacera marginata (assembly GCA_914767935.1). Classification (NCBI taxonomy): domain Eukaryota; kingdom Metazoa; phylum Arthropoda; class Insecta; order Diptera; family Sciomyzidae; genus Coremacera; species Coremacera marginata. Next base: position 77,852,633 of record OU612046.1, read on the forward strand.
TATCCTGCTGAAATTTCCACAAAATAGGCATGTTCTCTTCAGCGTAAGGTAGCATGACGCTCTCTAATAAATCCTTGTAAACGAATCTGTCCATAGTGCTTTCAATCCGGTGTATTGGACCTACCCCTTGCCACGAGAAGCAGCCCCACACCATTATGTTGCCACCTCCATGCTTCACTGTTTTTTTTGTAAATATAACATGGAATTCTTTGCCTTTGGGTCGTCGAACATTTCTCTCAGCATCATTACCGAACAAATTTATTTTGGTTTCATCACTCCAAAGAATGTTTCGCCACTTCTTTACGCCTTCAAGACCGCTCCAGGATTTATGTGCCAAAGCAAAATTTTTCCTCTTCTTTAAATTTGCCGTTCTTAGCAAAGGAACTTTTCGAGCTATCCTTCCGGGTAATTTTGCACTCACCAATCTGCGACGTACTGTTCGGGATGTGACAATATTACCTATTTCGGCTGCAATTGCCTTAGACGACATAAAAGGATCACGTTTAGCCAAAGTTACAATGCGGTTATCCGCAACTGAAGAAGTTTTCTTCGATGCTCCACGCCTCTCAGCCATTTTTTTAGGCTTTAGAGCATTTGTCACAAAGTTTTCAGATCTTCCTAATGATTTGGCAATAAATTTGTAAGTGTGCCCTTGTTTGCGAAGCTCCTGCACAAGTCTTCTCTCTTCTGCGCTACAGTGATGTCCACGACCCATCTATTACGTTTTTTTGATAAACAAATTGTCTTAAACTAAAATTATTTTATTCAAAATAACATAAAATTACCTTAAAGTTTATTTTTTAATATTAAATTACGTTCGAAAATGCTTTTTTGTGATATTAAACGCAATGCACCTATTTTATTGTCCACACAAAATTGCTAGCTAAACAAAGAAATTCATCGTATTTTTCGTCAGTTAACATTTAAACTAACGGGAACTCCTATTTTCGCATGAAAACAGTGCTGCCAGATAAAAAAATAAGTAATTCTTCTTGTAGGCATTTTAATATTTAAATTTCATGGTTATATTGGGAATTTTTTTTTTACACCTATTTTACTGTCCACATGTGTATATACAAATGTTGTTACGTCCACTTTAACCGCCCACAAATCAGTAAAAATGCTTTGTAGAAGACTAAGAATTGGTAATTTTGTACATAAGGTCACTATCGGCAACTGTTAAAAATGGGCGTGGTTGCACCATATCTACGCCCACTTTTTCGAAATCAAGCTTATTCCTGCGTTGTACGCGTTTTGATAGTAACACTTCATACGCAGGTGCTCTAAGTGGCGGTCAATATATATGTATATATAAAATTTGCCACGCCAACTTGTACCACCCGCAAATAAAAAAAAGTAACGCGAAATGGCCAATTTCAGCCCTTGAAAGGACTTTGACCGAGCTTCTTATGATGAATTGAAATGATCGAGAACTGGACCTACAAGTTTTATGCCGATTCCGAACGGCTTATGTTCTCAAGAAGCTTTTCATGGCAGTTTTTACTCTCTGAGGTTTGCCATTGTCAGCAGAGAGGTGACGGCCGAACTGAAAAATTAATTCAATTGAAAGAACTTTCTGTGTCAGGTGGAATTCGAACCAGGGTTCTATCCCATATGGACCACACACTCTACCCACTACGCCACGGCCGCCACTTTTTTTACCCGCAAATCAATAGAACTTCTATAAATTAGACAATTCTCATCGTTAAATACTAAAATTTGGTAATTAAGTTCATACGCTTACTCTCGACAGCTTTGCAAAAAATGTGCATGGTAGCACTATATCTGTGCCCACTCTTCAGCAATAATTTTATTTAATTTATTTATTTATTTATGTATTATAGTTAATTACAATTTAACAATTATAACTAAGTAAGCACTAGCTGCCAGGGCTATCGGTTAGAAATAATTTAAATTACTGAGATGTGAACGTTTTGATAGTCAAACTTGGTATGCAGATGCTATAAGTCCAAGTGGCGGTCACTTTTTATATAAATTTTGTCACGCCCACAAATCCGTGAAAGTATATAAATCAAAATTTACAGTAAAAGTCGCACTTTATCTACGCCGACTTTTCAGAAATCATTGTAATTTCTGAGCTGTACATGTTTTGATAGTGAAACTTGATATGTAGGTGCAATAAGACCAAGTGGCGGTCACTATACATATAAATGTTGCCATGCCTAAATGTTTGTTTGTATACTAGGGCTCCTCACAAAAAAAAAGGTGTTTGGGTCGGTTGCTCAAAATAACGCTTTTTGTTATGATGATCCCCCAAATATTTCGACAGTAGCTGGAATAGTTTGAAATAAAAAAAAAACAAAAGGGCCATTTCAGCCCTTGAAAGGACATTGACCGATCTTCTTATGTTCTTAATAACAAACGGTCAGACTTAATAGTTATTTTGTCTTGCCATGTTACTTTTGGTCAAATAAATTATCTATTCATGATAAATGAAGTGAATGAAAGTGAAGAATTAAATTAAATGAAATTACAAACAAATGTACACATTTTTTACATTTTACAATTTATTTGACTAAAAGTAGTATGGGAAAAAATTAATTTGAATTTTAGTGAAAATAATATGAAAAAAGTTAAAACAATCCATAAAAATCCGCATTATCTTTGGTCCAACGGAAAAAATTGAAGATTTTTGATGCAAAAGAACTTTTTCATTACTCTTATTTCTGACCGTTTGTTTTTTTTTAACTACCATACCAGGCAATATTTTTAGTCGAAATTTTTTGGGGATCATCGTAACATAAGCCATGGATTATTTTGAAGAACCGGACTAAGCAACTTTTTTTTCTAAGGCGCGTAAGGCGACTTAATGTATATACGTATGTGGGTATATGTGTATATCACTTAAGGACTCCGAAACCGCTAAGCCAATTTTTATACCAAAGCCTTGAGAGGGTTCCTATGAAGTCTGGTGCCGACCGTAAAAGGCTCCTTAAATACACCTAAAATTTTCGATATCGACCAGTTTTGGTTTTTTTTTGTAGGTCGCACAGTCTCGGAATTTAGTATTCGACCTCAATTTACACATGCCGTTCCACTGGTAACATTTTATGGGCGTTGGTCGAGGGGCGTGGTACTTTTTCGGCACCCCAAATATTCGGTATAGTTTTCGAAATAAGTCACACATCAATAAAACTCGGTACGAACTTACTATAAAAGTATGGCTTCACTAAAGCTACACCCTCTTTTAGGGGATAAGCGCTGAGCGCAGCGAAGCGCGCCGGGTATAAGCTAGTTATGAATAAAAAACAAATAACAAAATCGAATCTTCCAACCTTACCAAACAGAAACGTTAAAACAACTACACAAACTTCGAAAGAACCTATAAATAGCAAACAAACAGAACAACACAAATATGTAGAACAATCAATGGACATCGATTCACCCCCTAGAAAAATTATTAGTAACACTGATTCAGAATTGACTCCAACTAATCAAAGATACAAAATTTTCCCAGATCTCAGCGTGATAATCACACCTAACACATTAAAAAAAACGCTAACATCCCAAAATACACATGATGAACTATAAAAACCGAACAGCTTCTATTTATATTAATTTTATTTTTATTAGATACTAGCTTATACCCGGCGCGCTTCGCTGCGCTCAGCGCTTATCCCCCAAAAGAGGGTGTAGCTTTAGTGAAGCCATACTTTTATAGTAAGTTCGTACCGAGTTTTATTGATGTGTGACTTATTTCGAAAACTATACCGAATATTTGGGGTGCCGAAAAAGTACCACGCCCCTCGACCAACGCCCATAAAATGTTACCAGTGGAACGGCATGTGTAAATTGAGGTCGAATACTGAATTCCGAGACTGTGCGACCTACAAAAAAAAAACCAAAACTGGTCGATATCGAAAATTTTAGGTGTATTTAAGGAGCCTTTTACGGTCGGCACCAGACTTCATAGGAACCCTCTCAAGGCTTTGGTATAAAAATTGGCTTAGCGGTTTCGGAGTCCTTAAGTGATATACACATATACCCACATACGTAAATACATTAAGTCGCCTCACGCGCCTTAGAAAAAAAAGTTGCTTAGTCCGGTTCTTCAAAATAATCCATGGCTTATGTTACGATGATCCCCAAAAAATTTCGACTAAAAATATTGCCTGGTATGGTAGTTAAAAAAAAACAAACGGTCAGAAATAAGAGTAATGAAAAAGTTCTTTTGCATCAAAAATCTTCAATTTTTTCCGTTGGACCAAAGATAATGCGGATTTTTATGGATTGTTTTAACTTTTTTCATATTATTTTCACTAAAATTCAAATTAATTTTTTCCCATACTACTTTTAGTCAAATAAATTGTAAAATGTAAAAAATGTGTACATTTGTTTGTAATTTCATTTAATTTAATTCTTCACTTTCATTCACTTCATTTATCATGAATAGATAATTTATTTGACCAAAAGTAACATGGCAAGACAAAATAACTATTAAGTCTGACCGTTTGTTATTAAGAACATAAGAAGATCGGTCAATGTCCTTTCAAGGGCTGAAATGGCCCTTTTGTTTTTTTTTTATTTCAAACTATTCCAGCTACTGTCGAAATATTTGGGGGATCATCATAACAAAAAGCGTTATTTTGAGCAACCGACCCAAACACCTTTTTTTTTGTGAGGAGCCCTAGTATACAAACAAACATTTAGGCATGGCAACATTTATATGTATAGTGACCGCCACTTGGTCTTATTGCACCTTCATATCAAGTTTCACTATCAAAACATGTACAGCTCAGAAATTACAATGATTTCTGAAAAGTCGGCGCAGATAAAGTGCGACTTTTACTGTAAATTTTGATTTATATACTTTCACGGATTTGTGGGCGTGACAAAATTTATATAAAAAGTGACCGCCACTTGGACTTATAGCATCTGCATACCAAGTTTGACTATCAAAACGTTCACATCTCAGTAATTTAAATTATTTCTAACCGATAGCCCTGGCAGCTAGTGCTTACTTAGTTATAATTGTTAAATTGTAATTAACTATAATACATAAATAAATAAATAAATTAAATAAAATTATTGCTGAAGAGTGGGCACAGATATAGTGCTACCATGCACATTTTTTGCAAAGCTGTCGAGAGTAAGCGTATGAACTTAATTGCCAAATTTTAGTATTTAACGATGAGAATTGTCTAATTTATAGAAGTTCTATTGATTTGCGGGTAAAAAAAGTGGCGGCCGTGGCGTAGTGGGTAGAGTGTGTGGTCCATATGGGATAGAACCCTGGTTCGAATTCCACCTGACACAGAAAGTTCTTTCAATTGAATTAATTTTTCAGTTCGGCCGTCACCTCTCTGCTGACAATGGCAAACCTCAGAGAGTAAAAACTGCCATGAAAAGCTTCTTGAGAACATAAGCCGTTCGGAATCGGCATAAAACTTGTAGGTCCAGTTCTCGATCATTTCAATTCATCATAAGAAGCTCGGTCAAAGTCCTTTCAAGGGCTGAAATTGGCCATTTCGCGTTACTTTTTTTTATTTGCGGGTGGTACAAGTTGGCGTGGCAAATTTTATATATACATATATATTGACCGCCACTTAGAGCACCTGCGTATGAAGTGTTACTATCAAAACGCGTACAACGCAGGAATAAGCATGATTTCGAAAAAATGGGCGTAGATATGGTGCGACCACGCCCATTTTTAACAGTTGCCGATAGTGACCTTATGTACAAAATTACCAATTCTTAGTCTTCTACAAAGCATTTTTACTGATTTGTGGGCGGTTAAAGTGGACGTAACAACATTTGTATATACATAGTGACTGTCACTTGGATCCATAGCACCTGCATACTAAGATTTCCTATCAAACCGTGTACAACTCATGAATAAGCATGATTTCGAGAAAGTGGGTGTAGATATAGTGCGGCCATGCCCATATTTTGTGCATTGGCCGACAGTAATCAAATAAACTAAATTACCAAATCCTAGTCTTCTACTTTTTTACTGATTTGTGGGCGTTGAAAGTGGACGTGACAACATTTATATATACATAGTGACTGCCACTGGGATCCATAGTACCTGCACACTTAGATTCACTATCAAGTAATGATTAAAACTAAATTACCAAATCTTAGTCTTCTACGGCAAAAGCCGTCTGATATAAAGCATTTTTACTGATTTGTGGGCAGTAAAAGTGGGCGTGACAACGTTTATATTTACATAGTGACTGCCACTTGGACCCATAGCACCTGCATACCAAGATTGACTATCAAAACGTGTACAACTCAGGAATAAGCAAGATTTCGATAAAGTGGGCGTTGATATAGTGCGGCCATGCCCATTTTTTGTGCATTGGCCGACAGTAACCATACGAACTAAATTACCAAATCTTAGTCTTCTACGGCAAAGGCCGTCTGATATAAAGTATTTTTACTGATTTGTGGGCGGTAAAAGTGGGCGTGACAACGTTTATATTTACATAGTAACTGCCACTTGGACCCATAGCACCTGCATTCCAAGATTCACTATCAAAACGTGCACTACTCAGGAATAAGCATGATTTCGATCAAGTGGGCGTAGATATAGTGCGGCCATGCCCATTTTTTGTGGATTGGCCGACAGTAACCATACGAACTGAATTACCAAATGTTAGTCTTCTACGGCAAAAGACGTCTGATATAAAGAATTTTTACTGATTTGTGGGCGGTAAAAGTGGGTGTGACAACATTTACATTTACATAGTGACTTCCATTTGGATCCATAGCACCTGCATACCAAGATTCACTATCAAAACTTGAACATCTCAGGAATTACAATGATTTCTTAAAAGTGGGCGTAGATATAGTGTGACCACGCCCATTTTTTGTACAGTCACCGGAAGTAACCATCTGAACAAAATTACCAAATTTTAGTTTTATATGATTAAAAGCGTTTGATATAGAGCATTTTTTTTGGTTTGTGGGCGATAGAGCCAATTTGGGTTGTATGGGAGGTACCACGCCCCCTTGTCCAACCAACACCAAACTTTACAGGAACACTTCCCGAATGTTGCTTCAGTATCCCTAAAAATTGCATAAAGTTTGGTTCGGTGGTTTTGGAGTCTATACGTGATATACACACATATCCACATACCCACATACATACATTCATTTTTATATATATAGATATTAACTTTAGGTTTGGTTGGTAATGCTTTTGTAGTCTTAGTAGTATTTGTTTTATTTTGTTGCTCTTTACAAGCTGTAATAGAATTGTTGTTGGATTGATATGAAGGAATTGTGGGTAAACTGTTGGACTCTGTTTCTTTGGTGTTTGTATTAACGGTCTGGTTTAGAATTTGTTGTTGTTGTTTTTTTGCGGAACGGTTCTATTATGTATGCCATTGGGTTGTTGTTGTAAATTTTCCATGCTTCTCTTGCTGTGCATCGTTGTTCAATTTTTACCTTATTTACTGATTTGTGTTTGAGAAAACTTGGACAAGAGTAGTCAGGCGAAGTGTGAGTTCCATTGTCACAATTTACACAATATTTACGAGTACATAAATCGTGTGGTGGAGTAAGTGCACATGTTGAGCATAATTCAATATTGCGACACCATTTCTTGGTGTCCCAAGTTTCTGGCAATTGCCACAACGCATAGGGTTCGGAATATATTCATCTACCTTCACTCGTTCCCATCCCAACTTAAGATGCGCTGGACAACGAATTAAGTCAAATGTTAAGATGGCCGCACCTGTGGGAACTGTTTCATATTCGACTTTTTTCATAATTTTTCTTACTCCAACAACCTTTTGATCTGCTAGGGATGCAACTAACTCATTTTCAGGAAGATCTACGATATTTCTAGAATATATTCTGCCTTGAATGGTGTTTAGATGTATGTGCGACGTTATTTTTACTGGGACACAGTCAATGTAATTTGCTTTGAGAAATTTTTCTGCAGTCTTAAGATTAATGGTTTTGAGAAGGAGATCACCAGACTTAAATTCAGTCACTTCCGTATATTCACGGGATATATGAATTTAGTCCCCTTTTCAATTTGAAAGACATTGTATGTTGCTATTGGTCGTACTGTTGCATCATATTCAGCATTCGAGGAAATTACCAAGTAGCGTGGGAAATGATCGTCGTTTTGTCGAATTTCCGGAAGGGGAACGAAATCACCGGGTCTAAGCCGTTTAGGTTTTGATTGTATTGTATTAAGGTTTTGGTCAGAATTTAGATCCTTAAACCTATTGTGGTTGGGGGGGGGGGGGGGTAGCCCCCAGTAGAAAATCTTTCCTTTTTACGAACGGTTTAAAGTTTTTGTGTTTACTGCTTTGGGAAGTGGGGTAAGAAACTTCGCGGCAGGAGAAAAACACACAAAAAAGTCAAGAGAGAGCTTAGCACAGCGCGAAACAAAGCTTACGCGGCGAATGCCCGACGAGAACTGTGAACCTCTACAATATAAAAGTCTTTATTATTAAGGAAACTTAAACAATTATTACATTAAATCCAAAGTAAGTTTATTAAAAAAATGATAAAGTGCGGAAGCCAGCCGCTAAAAACACGGCTTTCGTCTCTCTATCCATTCTCTTCTCTCTTTTTCGTTCATTCCAACCAATACACCAGCACTGCCATATCGATCAATGCAGTGCAGCCACAAAACATCGATGCTGGTGACATCTTGTAGCAGGTAGAAGCAAATTTCTTGTAAAAACAAAAACAAACAACCCACAAAAAGTACATTGAGTTTTTGACAGCGAACAGGCAGCGGAATTTTTTTCGATAGGTAGTACGCTATTTAAGGAAAAAATTTGTTCAGTGCAGCTGAGTTCACAACCATGTGCGGAGAGTTAAAATGGAGAGTCGCTGGCATTATATGCCCGTATATGTAATTGGCGTGGAAATTTGACATTCAACAATAATAAAAATAAGCAGTAAGTATGTTTTGTGCATATGTGTAATTTATTTTATGTTATTTCAAATTTTTGAATTTAAAAGTTAATTTATTAAAAAGAAAAATTATTAAGCTATCAAATCTATGTAACTGCGAAAAGCTTCGCTTCTCTCGTGTGTGCAACGACGCACCTGAGTTTTTTTTAAGCTATATTATTATTAAAGTATAACTATTGAAGATTTACCCCTGAAATTTTGGTCTGAAAATATTCGTCGATGAGGAAGAAAAGAGCAATGCCGCAAAAGACCTTAAAAACTTGCACTGAGAAAGATATCTACAGACTGGTTCATTTGAAAAAAAAAATTTGTAAAGATTTCTTGGGCGTTTAATCGTTCGATTTTTTTTTTTTTTTTATTCATACTTTTTGATTTATAACATAAAACGACCTCAATTTTGAGCAAAAAAATTAAAATTTTCGTTTTACGCCCGTCATTTTTAAAAATTAATATTTTTAAAAAATCAACAATTAGACGCCCCAGAACTCTTAAACAAACCGAACAAAATTTTTTGTTTTTTTTTTTTAGATCAACCAGTCTCCAGATATCTTGCTCACCGCAAAATTAAGGTCTTATCGACGAATATTTTTGGACCAAAATGTCAGGGATGCATCCTCAATAGTTATACTTTAATAATGTAAAAAAAAATTTGGTCTAAAATAAACATAGCTTCAAAAAATAGTTTTAAAATTGTGTCTTTTTTTCTTCGAAAAACTCCCGAAGGCCCTTAACTCTTGCTGCTGAGTGTACATCTGTTGAATCAACGAAATTGGCGGCTACGCCCGCATTCATTGCTATGCCTAATCTAACTGCTACTCAATCACTACTTCAGCTTGGCCTCTGATCGCTAACACTTCTGCTGTACCTACTTATGCGTCGTCTTTGACAATTTTATTGTCAACTGATCCTGATCCGAGCTATGCTTCTGTTGCTTCGGGCAGTGATGGGATGAAAAAAAAAAATCATAATTTTCACACCATGAAAATCGTCAAAATCGTCATTCATTGCAAATCAGTATTACAATACAATAAATTTTTCTTCATTCAAAAGTATATTTATTAATATAAATAAACATAGGTTTAAATAAAAAAATTAAATAACATCTTTAAACATTCATTGACTATTTTGCCAATTATTAATATAATTGCATAGTGGGTAGAGTATGTGGCCCATACGCCAGAGAACCCTGGTTCAAATCCTACCTGACACAGTTTTTTTTTATTGAACTAATTTTTCTGTTTGGCCGTCACCTCTCTGCAGACAATGACAAACCTCAGAGAGTAAAAACTGCCATGAAAAGCTTCTTGAGAACATAAGCCGTTCGGAGTCGGCATACATCTTGTAGGTCCAGTTTTCGATCATTTGTGTTCAAACATTTCACAACACGCACAACACAATTGATCATAAGAAGCTCGGTCAAAGTCCTTTCAAGGGCTGAAATTGATAATTTTCGATTTTTCGTAGATGTATTAATAAGAGTAAAAAATCATTAGATTCAGTTAGTGATTTTGATCGAAAAAATTTAAATCAAAGCTAAAGTACTACCTTGGTAGATTTTTTTCTTATTGTATATATTTTAATAATTATATTTTTTTTATTAATTATTTTTTTATTTCGAAATCATAACATGACGAATTGTTCATTCTCAAATAATCTTTGGTATATAATAATGGACTGCATGAATGTATTTGATACAATAAAGTGCCCCGAGCATTTTATTGTCTTGTTCTCTATTTACATTATTCTTTAAAGCATAAGCAAACATAATACAGTATTCTCTCACAAAAAAGTGCTCACTCTACAGTACTTGTTTGCCTCTCACCAAGATATGCACTTTCTCATTAGTTTTAAATGCTCTATATATTCGATACGATCAAATAGAGACAACCAAATCAATGCCAAAAACAACGAGCACACCAAGCAACACAAATATGTTATAGAGAAATAACTGCATCAGATGTGATTTTTTTTTTGCTCTGATATGAAGCAGAAAAACCTTTTAAACACAAAAAATAACAACATACATTGTTTGTTAGCAAGTTGTTTTTTTTTTAACCGACTTCAAAAGGAGGAGGTTCTCAAGTTCGTCGGTTTCTGTTGTTTTCTGTTTTTTTTTTTAAAATGTATGTACATCGATAACTCCTAAACCATATGCCTGATTGCCATAATTTTTGTTGAACAGTTAGATATCATAAACACGGAGGTGACCGTAAAAAAGTGGGCGGTATATGATAACACTGGGGTACTGCAATTTAGTGTACGGGTAGGCACAATTAGTACAAATTATTGTCTAGAAAATGGGCGTTATTTGACAAATTAGCGTGGCAATATTAGAAAAACAGTGCACCTTGAATAATTTTGAGACTAGAGTACTGCAATTTAGTATAAGGGTAGGCATTATTATTACAAATTATGATCAATAAAGTGGGCGTTATTCCATAAATGGGCGTGGAAATATTAGAAAAACAGTGTATCTCGAATAATATTGACACTAGGGCACTGAAATTTATTGTAGTACAGGGGTAGGAAGAATTATTAAAAATTACGGTCAATTGGTTTTGGGTCCTCTATTTTTTTGCATGTATATAAATGACCTTCCTGGTATTTTAGAAAACTGTAGAATACACATGTACGCTGATGATGTACAATTGTACTATAATTCTAAAAAATAAAACTTAAACACATCTACGATACACCTTAGCAATGTTCTTGAGAGAGTAGGTGTGTGGGCTCGTCGCAACGGCTTAAGCCTTAACCCAAGCAAGTCTAAGTGCCTTGTGATTTCAAAAAAAATCTTTGATATTACAGCAGTACCACCCCTCACCCTAAATGGTCTCAGTATTGCGTATGTTGCGACGTCAAAAAATTTAGGTGTAACATTTAATAGGACTTTAACCTGGCATAACCATATAATAACCACTGTCGGTAAGGTTTATGATATGCTCCGTGCGCTCTGGACAACACAGTACTTTACGCCACTGAATATTCGGCTTCTACTTGCTAAAACTTACCTTGTCCCAACATTACTTTATGGTTGTGAAATTTTTGCTGGCTGCGACAATTCTGATAAACAAAAATTAAATGTGCTGTACAATCCCTGTAGGAAAATCAACAAATTTAAAAGTAGTTGATAAATTAGTTTTTTGTCAACCACAACTAGTTGAAATTCTGACTTTTTTCCATAGAACGAACTAACTTATTTTGTATGGTGATGTCCGCAGAACCAAGAGAGATGTTACCGCTGCTTTCGCCGCTATCGAAAAGGAATCAGCCAAAGTGGGTTTGACGATAAATGAGGGTAAAACAAAGTATATGCTGTCTACAAACAAGGGAGCTCGGCGTTTAGACTCCCACGTTTCATCCGGCAGCTATAACTTTGAAGTAGTCAAGGAGTTTGTATACCTTGGCACCGCCATTAATACTAACAACGAAATCAGCCTGGAGATAAAGCGAAGAACAATAATTGCTAATAGGTGCTACTACGGGCTCAGTAAGCAACTAAGTTCCAGAGCCCTCTCTCGATCGACAAAACTAACACTCTACAAGACGCTCGTTCTACCTGTGCTGCTTTATGGCGCTGAGGCATGGGTAGTTTCGCAAACTGACGCAGCCGCTCTGGGGGTGTTCGAGAGAAAAGTTCTTCGCAAAATCTTCGGTCCTGTTCGAGTCGGCGATGACTATCGCATCCGAATGAACCACGAGCTGTATGAGCTCTACGGAGACATTGACGTAGTTCGGCGTATAACTGTGCAGCGACTACGCTGGCTGGGTCATGTCCATCGTATGGACGACGAAGCTCCAGCGAAAAAGGTGCTCGATGCGAGGGTCGCTGGTCAACGACGACGAGGGAGACCATGCCTCCGATGGATGGACCAGGCTGACGAAGCCCTAACCGCACTTGGTGTATCCGATTGGAGAAGGCGCGCGCAAAGCAGAGGCGCCTGGCGAGAGCTGATGAGGTCGGTCGAAATCCGGACACGGGTTGTCACGGCCACCTAAGTAAGTAAGTAAGATGTCCGCTAAATAAGTCAATTGACTGTCGTCTGCATATATTTTCAACTACTTGTTAAATTAGTTACATTTAAATTATTTTTTTAATTGCTTTAAAATAACCAATTGAAAACTATTACTGATGGCCTAAAGTTAATAATATTTGATGAAATCACATGGTTAAATATATATAAACTTGTAATCTAATAAAAATTTGCAATTAAAACATATATATATTGCGCGATATGTATATGGATTAAAAATAAGAGACCATGTTTCACTATACGCTCAAAAAATTTATAATATGACCTTTAACAACCTATTAAGCTACCGCACACTTTTGTTCTTGCATAAAATTATTTATACTCATGCACCTACTTACTTGCATTCAAGAATAAACTTTTCTCGCTCCAGTCGCACTAACAAAATAAATAATCCGCGTTATCTTTGCTTAACTTCTGAAAGACAATTTAATGTTCAGTCTATTCGTCTTTGGAACGGACTTCCTTAATTGTTTAAGATCTTGTTGTAACGCTGTGCAGTTCAAAAAGCAGTTATCTTTATATATGCCCCCAAGTTTGATATAAACTTCTTTAACATGTTTGTTTTATAGTTTTCAAGTTTTTAAGTTTTTACATCTTACAACTCTGTCCTTTATATAAAGTTTAATATGTTAAAATAAGTTGGAATAAGTAATTACACTATGTTCTGTACATTTTCAATGCTGGTACTGTCCATAAGAATTCTTGAGAATCTTGTTGTGCCAGTAAATCGTAAAAAAAATAAAATAAATAAATAAAGTAGGCGTTATTCGACAAATGGGCATGGCAATGCTAGATAAACACTATCTCAGTTAATATTGACGCTTCGGTACTGAAATGAAGTACAGGGGTAGGCACAATTATTACAAATAACACTCAAGAAAGTGGGAGCTTATTTAACAAAGGGGCGTGGAAATATTACAAAAACACTATATCTCGAATAGTATTGACGCTAGGGTAATAAAACTCGTTACAAGAAAAGGTATAATTATTTCAAAACGTAAAAAAATAAAATAATAAGTTTTGCAATGTAATAATATGTTGTAGTGCACTCCACAGTATACATTTAAACATTTATTTAATTGTTATTCACACAACTATTCATTTATTAAATACATTTAAATATTAATATACATTTAGTATTATAAACTAAAATTATCTATATTAGGCACGAAAACATTTATTGTATTGTTATTTAAAAATGAACATTGAACTTAGTCATGTTATTGCACTCACGCACTTATTTATTTAAAACGCACATTGAACTCGGTTACATTATTGCATTTTTGTTGTTACATTCATGCACTTATTTATTTAAAACGGACATTGAACTCAGTTACATTATTGCATTTTTGTTGTTACATTCACGCACTTATTTATTATTATTTAAAACGAACACTGAACATATGTTTGTCGTTGCACACACACACTTGATAATTATGTCGCGCACTATATGTAATTTATGAACATAAATTTTTTTATTTATATTTATTTTTGCTTTTTAGAATTTTTCATATAAGTATTAAATAATTGTTATTTAAGTAATAAATATGAAAAATCCTGTTAGCCTGCTATAAAAGAACAACATTTTCTGAAATAAATATAAGGCAGCGCGCAGCGGACCACAGCCTATAACATTGGAGCTGCTAAGGAACAGAGGCTCACGGCGATACCTCCGACAGATATCAAACCAAAGCACCGGCGAGAAGGTAAGCTGGTGAAATTGCGAAGGAGGGTGGCAATGCTTAAAGGCATCATTAACGCCGAAAAGCCACCAGACTTCCAGACGCCTGGCTATGTATGGAGAGAAATAGCCGAGCTGGAAAATCAACTCAAAACGAGAAGACAGAATAGTCGGCAGAAGCAGCAGCAGCAGCAGCAGCAGAAGCAGCAGCAACAGCAGCATTAAAAAACAAATATTTATATTTTTTTTGTATTTAAAATTTTTATGAATATATGATATTGTATTTTGAATTGAAAAAAAAAAATTTTTTTTGTAAAGGAAAGTGGGGAATAGTGGGTCATGGGGGAATAGTGGGTCATGGGGGAATAGTGGGTCACGGCTATTGCGCGATCATTAAACAAGTTTAAGAATTTCTAACAATTGGAATTGTTTGGTTTTCGTATAAAATAAGTTTTGATAAGCAATAGACTCGTCGACTTGCATCGCGATCTCTCTTGCAGCACCTTCTTGATAATTTATCAACAAAAGGTTTTATTTAATACTCATACTTTAGTTGTTTTTACAACATTTAAACGGAAATAAACGAAGGTAAATATGCAATTATCTCTCCTTTGCTATGAAAATTTTGATCCGCAAGTGGAATTTTTCATAAGCGCGCAGTTCCGCGCACAGGATAAGCTGAATTAAAAAATTATCATATGGGGAAATGTGGGTCAGTTGTTTTGGGGAATAGTGGGTCACGTAAATTTTATTATTTAACAAGGTGAATTCCCATTAATCAAAGCTGAATCACATAATTAACAAAACACGGCAATATTTTGCTAAATTTAAAGTTCGGAAGATGAAGATGTAGACATAGCATAATATGCAAAAAAGACATGCCAATGACATTGAACAATAATAATTCGGTCAATTGCAACAAGTGCGATCGAGCTGTGCATATAAACTGCGCGAATCTAACTACCGTCTTCTTCACATGCAGCAATTGTTATTCTGATTAAAATTGACTTTAATTATCTATTTTTGTTAATTGAATTGCATTCTTTTGTTAGTTTTCACTGTTTAATAAACATTATGCGTTTCAATTCTAAATTTTTTTTTGTGACCCACTATTCCCCACCATTTTTGAAAATGTCGAAAAAACATGTTTCCGAAAAAACATGTATGGATGACATACCAAAACTTTTTAACTACTTACAATATTAACAAACAATAAATGCAAAAAGTAAGGTAATGAAACGTACTATACTATACATTTTTAAATTTTGAAAAATGTGTATTTTTAAGCGAGTTATAGACCAATATAAAAACGTGACCCACTATTCCCCACTCTCCCCTACAAATTTTAAATCCATTTTTTTACTTTTCTTTGCTTCTTTCAGTTTCTTTATTTTTATATTTTTAGCATAGATAAAATTTTTTTTCTTCTCTTTTAATTGAATTTTTTTTTTTAATAAGACCGCGTAAACTACATCGTAAATATAGCGCGACGACTTCCACTTAGAATTTTTTGGTTTTTTTTTAAAATTATATTATTTATGCAAACACGGATAATAATTTTTTACGCACACACGACCGGCAGCTTTTCGATGAACTAACAAACGTCACTTAATTCTTTGTTTTCTTTTTGCTTTTTCCTTGCGTTACATGTTCTAAGGTTGGCAATACCACATGGTGTTCCACACGGATTAAAACAATATAGTACGAAAGTTATATGGATACAATAAAATACGGTATAATAATTTTTGAGAAATTTAAAATAAACAAAAAAGAATAAAAACAGAACATACAGTAACGAGTACATCGATAGCAAACTAAAATTTTTTAAAAGCATAAAAGCAAAAGTTGATGGTATAGAAAATAACGAAGATTGTAAAATTTTAAAAGAAAAATTCTACAAGAGTTACAAAGAGGTCAAAGAATTAATTGGCACATTAGTCGTAAAAACAAATACGCTAAATTTTAAGGATATTGTTTCGGAAGATTTGGACAAATCGAACCTTTGGGAAGAAAAAGAAATTTTGCCAAAAATGTCAAGCTTTGACATACATGTAGTAGGTAAAAACCTACAGATTTTTAAAGGAAACTATTGTAATTTGGAGGATTTTACTGTGCAAGCAGAATTATTGCATGATTTAGTTAAAGATGATGACAAAGAAATTTTTGTGAAATACGTTTATAATTTTAAATTAACTACCCAAGTACGGAGTATACTTGGACGTTCAAACCGGCCTACAACATTTTTAGAATTAAAAAACTTGTTAGAAAAATCGTACCCAAATCCGCAAAATTTACAACAGATATTAAACGAGTTCAGTTCGCTGAAGCAGAATGGTATGTCCATTACAGTGTTTAGAGAAAAAGTAGTAGAACTATCGGAACAATTAGGTAATTTTGAGATAAAAACATTAAATAATCCAAGTAAAGACGCGAAAGACGCAATATATAAAGTGAATGAAAGCATGGCGCTAAATATTTTTTCAAAAGGCGTAGGTACAGAATACCAAACAATATTATTGGCAAATCCACCAAAAACTTTCAATGAGGCTGTCGAGAGATGTATGGCAGTAGAAGAAAACTTTTTAAGCAATAGAAATAGTATTTTACACATAAATAATAATTATAACTTTAGAAACCAGAGAGAGCAGGGCGCAAGATACAACAACAATATTAACAATTTTAGAAATAGCAACAGTCAAAATAATAGTCACAGAAATTATCAAAATAATAACTCCAATAGATTTCACAGATACAACAACAATAGTTTTAACAACAATTTTCATTCAAATCAAGGTTTCAATAGAAACGGTAACTTTCAGAACAACAATAGTTTTCAAAATAACCACAACTTTAGACAAAACACTAGCATAAACATAAATTTTAGAGCAAACAATAATAATTCTAGTTTTAATTTAAAATTAATTTTACAACTTTCCAAAAATTTATCAAATTATATAATATTGAAATGTAAAAATACAAATAAACAACTTAAATTTCTTATAGATACTGGGGCTGATATTTCTGTTTGCAAAGTCTAAAATACTAACAATCTAAACACAAAACATATTTCAAAGATAACAGGTATAACAAATGAAACTATAGAATGCATTGGCACATCAAATTTAAGGTTTTGTACTGAAAGTGAAGAATTTGAGTATTATTTTCAGATAGTCGAGAATGATTTTCCGATATCAACGGATGGAATAATAGGGCGAGACATGCTGAGGAGATATATGTCAAAAATAGACTACGAGACATGTACAGTTACATTTATGATAAATGAAAATGAAATAATATTACCGATAATTTTGAAGTATTTTTTTAATGTTAAGATACCTGCTAGAACGGAAGCGATTGTACCAATTAATGTTAATGTTAGAGAAGATAGCATAATCCAAAATGAAGAGATAACTGAGGGAGTATTTTTAGGAAATAGTATTATACCCGCTGAAGGAGTAGCACACGTCAAGTTGTTGAACACAAAAAATAAAGAAACAGATATAATGAACTTGAAAGTTAAAACTAAACCACTAAAAAATTATAACATTTCCCGATGCATATTAGATAAACAATGTAGCAAAGATAGACTCAACAAACTTATTAATAATATTGAATATTGTAATGGACCAGAGGTCAGAAAATCAATAATAAACATTATAATAGAATATCAAGATATTTTTCACCTAGCTGGAGAACATCTAAGCGTAAACAATTTTTTATTCACAGCAAATACAAACTACAGATTCGACACCCGTTTACATAAAAATTTACCGACAACCACATACACAAATGACAGAAATAAACGAACAGGTAGACAAACTTTTACAAGACAACATCATCGAACATTCAGTTAGTCCTTACAATTCACCGCTTCTAGTAGTACCAAGAAAATCGACAGACGACAAAAAGAAATGGAGACTAGTCGTAGATTTTAGAAAACTAAATGAGAAAATCGTGAGTGATAAATTTCCTCTGACTAAAATAGAAGACGTTCTTGACAGACTTGGAAGAGCAAAATACTTTTCAACATTGGACATGACCAGCTCGTTCCACCAAATAGAACTAGACGAAGACTCGCGACCACTTACCGCATTTTCAACAGGGAACGGACATTTTCAATTTACACGTTTACCATTTGGACTTAAGATATGGTCCAACAGTTTTCAACGAATGTTGACGATAGCATTGACAGGACTAGATGCAGAAGCTTTCTTGTACGTAGACGACATTATTATGTTTGGTTGCAGCTTACAGCACCATAACGAAAATTTAGCGAAAGTATTCAATAGAATGAGAAAGTTTCATCTTAAATTAAACCCAGATAAATGCTCATTTTTGAAGCCAGAAGTTGTCTATCTTGGCCATTTAATTACAAATGAAGGTATAAGAACTGACCCAGCTAAGAATAAAGTAATTGAAAACTACCCAGTCCCCACAAACTTGTTGCCTTTGCCAATTATTATAGGCGCTTTATACCAAAATTCGCTGATATAGCTAAAAATTTAAATGCTTTACTAAAAAAAAATACACAGTTTATTTGGAATGACGCATGTCAACAACCATTTGAAACTTTAAAATTAAAATTACTCAATCCCCCAATACTTCAATACCCTGATTTCGATAAACCATTCGTGCTAACTACTGACGCATCAAAGTATGCTCTTGGCGCAGTATTGTCGCAAGGTGAGATCGGATCAGACTTACCAATCTCATACACGAGCAAATCACTCGGAAAGCACGATCAAAACAAACCAGTTTTAGAAAAAGAACTATTGGTTATACATTGGGCGATAAATTTTTTAGGCCTTATCTTTATGGTCGCAGATTTTCAGTTGTCACAGACCACAGACCATTGGTGTCTCTTTTTTCGCATAAAAACCCATCGTCAGAAATGACACGTATCAGGTTGGACCTATGCGACTATGATTTTGAGATAAGGTACAAAACAGGCAAAACTAATACCAATGCAGACGGATTGTCAAGGATTATAATAAATAGCGACTCTCTGAGAGCTATGATTCCAACCAGCTTAGAAAATGAAGACACAAAAATACTAGCCATAACAAGAAGTATGGATATGAAAAAACATACAGAAAACCAAAATAGTAAAGATTTAGAATGTATTCCAGCCAGGAAGACTGATCACCTTTTTGTGTGGAAATGCACATCACTAACGGACGTAAACAAAATAAGAAAACTTAAGTTTATAACAGATAAAGATTTTAAGAGTACACAAACAGATATAGAAGACAATCAGGTTATTGTACGATGCAGTGATAATCCGATGATCACACAGATGACTTTGGAGAAACTGATTTCGAAAATGCAAAAACTGGAGATTGAAGAGTTAGCATTGAATATTAATGATGATATATTTAAAACCATGCGCATGGAAGATTTTAAAAGAATTTACAACGATTTAAAGTTTAGCAGAAACAAATTGAAAATACTTATTTGTAAAGAACCAGAAAGAATAATAGGGATAGAAAACCAGGAAAGAATAATTGAAGAGTATCATAATTCGACCCACGGAGGTCATATGGGAATTAGAAAAACGATTTTAAAAATAAAGCAGAAGTATATATGGAAGAATATGTGTAGAATGATTAAAAAGTACATAAATAATTGCGAAACATGAAAAATTAACAAACAAACCATACATACAAAAGAACAACAAACTTTGACAAACACCAGGAACTAGTTTTGAAGTAGTTTCAATAGATACGGTAGGTCCTCTACGTTTAACAAATAATTACCGCTACATACTAACCATGCAGTGCGAACTGACAAAATATGTTATAGCATGTCCTATGGAAACGAAAGACGCCAAAACAGTAGCCAAAACATTGATAGAAAACCTAATTTTGATTTATGGTCATTTTAAAATATTAAATTCGGATAGGGGTACAGAGTTTACTAACGAGTTGATGTCCGAAATATGTAGCCAGTTAAACATAAAACAAGTGTTTAGCACACCATATCATCACGAAACTCTAGGTTCTATAGAAAGGAACCACAGAGTGTTAAATGAATTTTTACTAAATTTTTGCAAGGATGATGAATGGGACCATTGGATCCCATACATCACTTTTGCGTACAATACAACACCTCATATTGATACAAATTACAGTCCTTTTGAACTCATTTTTGGCAAATTGGCAAACCTGCCAAACGAACGATTAGAATCATTTAAAACTCACAATACTGAAAATTACGCGCAAGAACTAAAAACTAGATTAGCATACTCTCTAAAAAAGGCACATGAATTGATAAATATAGCTAAAGAGAAGCGAAAGAAAGATAATGAAATTTAAAACCCTTTAAATATAAATATTGGTGATAAAATAATTGTTAAGAGAATGAATAGGAAAAAATATCAATCACCATATCATGGTCCGTACACAGTTGTAAATAAAAATGGAGTAAATACAATAATAAATGTAAATGGACAATTAAAAGAATACCACAATAATTTGTTGAAAAAATTGATTTAATTGAAATAAAATATTTTCCTAAAATTGTAAAATATTTGCATTATATAAATTATTCTCAAACATTTGGATTGTATAATTTAGAAATAAAATTATTCTTTTAAAATCAAATAATTTTATCTTAAGGAAGGGGGTGTAGTGCACTCCACAGTATACATTTAAACATTTATTTAATTGTTATTCACACAACTATTCATTTATTAAATACATTTAAATATTAATATACATTTAGTATTATAAACTAAAATTATCTATATTAGGCACGTAAACATTTATTTTCTTGTTATTTAAAAATGAACATTGAACTTAGTCATGTTATTGCACTCACGCAATTATTTATTTAAAACGCACATTGAACTCGGTTACATTATTGCATTTTTGTTGTTACATTCACGCACTTATGTATTTAAAACGCACATTGAACTCAGTTACATTATTGCATTTTTGTTGTTACATTCACGGACTTATTTATTATTATTTAAAACGAACACTGAAAACGAACATAAATTTTTTTATTTATATTTATTTTTGCTTTTTAGAATTTTTCATATAAGTATTAAATAATTGTTATTTAAGTAATAAATATGAAAAATCCTGTTAGCCTACTATAAAAGAAGAACATTTTCTGAAATAAATTCACTAAGTTTTGAGTTTCCGAACTTGCTATTTTTTTTTTATTTTCAACTTTTGCTGTTAACCATTTTTGGACCACGGCACCGCAAAAGTCTCTTTTTTTTTGTTAACAGGTCAACAGCGTTTTTAAGCGCTGGCACAAAAATCATATTTTTCGCGCACTAAATATAATTTTTATAAAGTCGAATTTTTCCACGAAAATTAAATTTCGTTCACGCCCGAAGAACCATCACAATGTATAAATTATCAAATATGACCAAGAAATTAAAAGAAAAAGTTATTTTAAAATTATTTTTTACTTTGTACTGATTTTTAGTCGTTTTTTTGCTTAAAAAAAATTTTTTTGGTAATTTTATATTCGTTTTATATTTTTACTTATTCTTTTTCATTGACTTATCATTCTCTAAAATAAAAATAAAATACCCAAGAACTCAGTGTCTACTACTGAGCATTTCAACGCATTTCAATTTTACTTTATATGCTTGCTTTGATGAAGTGCTCGATTTTCTTGTTTTCTTCATGCTAATTTGTTCTTGCTCTCTATGTTGTTAATGTTTAAATGCTGTTAATGATGAGAGTTGAATAGAGTGAGCATGCGAACCACAAATAAATGTTTTCCAAACATACCCGTGCAGCTCTTTAGTAGTTATATAGTATACCTTTTAAAGTTTCAATGCACAAATGGTTTCTGACTTTTGTTTTGTTCAAATTTAATATGCGTTCAACGTACATTAAAACTGAAATACCAAGAAATACTAAAGATTTTTTCCCCCTTTTTGATAGAAGAAACTGTTTTCCGGAAATATTCAATTTCCACTCCTAAATCACTAAATAGATGAGCTAATTTCTAAATCATAGTAAAAAAAAACGAGTCAACTAAAAATCATCATTTTCGGCATCAAAATGAAAGAAATGTCATAATTCATGCCAAAAATCGTTAAAATGACTATAAATCGTCAATGTTCCTATCACTGGCTTTTCGGGTACTGTCTCAACCTCAAACCCTTAATATTTGTACTGCACAGCTCCAATCACACGCTCCAATCACATATCGACTCCTTTGACCAATATTCTGGCGGCTTATTGGTAGTTCAACGCGCTCCACGTAGAATGCTCTTCATCTCAAGTCTGGCACCAAGTACTACAGAGGATAATGTTCTGAAGTATCTTAAGGACAAAGTCAACCTTTCACTTTCAGCAACATTGAGCTGCCGTAAAATTCAAAAAATATTCTTAAGCTCTAGTTCTCTTGGCTCCCAGCTTGTCATTTGACATCAGAAATTTTTAATGCCTCATGCTACAATGTTTTTCGTAAAGATCGTTGCTCTAGAGCTACTGGTTTATCAAGGCGTGGGGAGAGCTGGTTGCAGTTCAAAACAGAGAATGAAAATAAATAATAAAAAATCGTTCCATTTCGTTACGTTTCGATCTCTCAAACGTACAAAACAAAAACGAACGAAATAATAAAAGCATAGCAGAATTGTAAGGTACGGCCGACTCGGAGAGAATGAAGTAGACAGCAGAGAAAATGCTGGCTAGTTGTCAAAATCAGCTGTTCATCTCGAGTTCCTTTGTGTTCACGTTTAGCAGTTGATTTTGGGTTAGAATTGCTACGAGTTTTCATTCATAACTAGCCGGCATTTTCTCTGCTGTCTACTTCATTCTTCTCCGAGTCGGCCCTACCTTATAATTATGCCATGGTGTTATCGTTCAATGCCTTATGCATAACAGTGATAATTAATGAAACGTTTGCTTTGGTATCGTTTTTTATACATTTGACACATTAGCAAAAATTTTAAAAATTACGTTACCTCTCTCTTCCACTGAAAGGGTTCGTGTTTCGTTCGCCCTCACCACGATTCGAATGAAAATATCGACTGTAATATCACTCTCTGAGAGATCGGTTCGGATATCGTTTCGTTTATTTTCGTTCTCTGGTTCAAAATGGTTATTCATGTAACCAAGTTGAATTGTCTCCCCTGGTTCTTATTCGGTGGATCAAGGCATTGTTAAGGTTCGCCAAGTCAAAATTTTTAATTAATTATTGTCTTTAGTTATATCCCTCCGTCTAGCAGCTTTGATCTTTACGAACAGCATGTAGTTAATTGTAAATCCTTATGAGACTCATTAAACCTAAACCAGCATACAGTTTTTACGGGTGATTTTAATCTTGGTAACATTACTTGGAGCTTTGATTGCGATGATAAATAGCTTATTGCAAGTGATATTGAGGCATTATTGAAAGATTATTTTAGTCAATATGATTCAATTCAGGTAAATGACATATTTAATGATAATAATCGTATTCTTGATCTTATTTTTCTCGGCAAAGATTTCGCTATACCTGTCAATCCAATTTTTCATAAATCAATTAACCGTACTCCTATTTTGCTCGAGTTGTATAATTTTCTTTATTATAAACAGAATGTATTGGAAAAAATGTCTATGATTATTATAATGGAAATTTGCAAGCTATGAGCTCTTATCTTTATACATTGGACTGGGTCTCATTGCTTACTGAACTAGGTCTCAGTAGCATGTATAATAAATTTTTAGTTATCCTAAAAGAGGCAAGAGACACATTTGTGCCAATTAAACGTATTAGAAATAATAATAATCCCCCATAGCTTAATATGAGACTCTGTAACGTTAAAAATAAGAACAAAGCATATAAGCCGTTTAAACATTCTAATGACGACATACAACTGAAGTCCAATTACTTACACATAATAAATATATAATAAATCGGGGATTGGCCGAAGCGGACCACAGTAGGTCCCTTTCCGTCCCCATTAGACAAAGGACGCTACCGCTTGGAGTCCTCAAACGTGAGCATGCTCCTTACATAAGCATCCTTTGTCACCTCAAGCATATCCTTGTAGGTCAGTTGACCAATCTCGGCTTCGCCAATAAATAGACGTCCCAGAATGTTCAATCTTATGCTAGCCAGCGCCAGACACTGGCACAAAATGTGTGCTGTTGTTTCCGACTCCTCTAGGCATAACTTAAACGCATCGTCGGCGGTCAGAGTCATCTTCCTGAGATGGTACATGTAGGGACCGTGTCCTGTGACCAGTGCAGTAAGCCTGCTTAAAGTCCTTCGATTGTTTTGGATAACTTTTGCTGTCTCACTACGAGACCACTTCACGGCCGCCTTCGATTGCCTGCAATTAACTGCTTCTTCTCACCTTGTACGGTGTTCCGAGCCCGTCCATTGCTTAATAAGGCCTGCCACCATATTGTCGCCTATGGCGATACGTGGATTTGGTCCACAGAACTCTGCTGATCCTTCTTTCGCTAAATAATCAGCATTTTCATTCCGTTCTATGCCAGAATGTCCTTTCACCCACGTAAGTGTGAGCTCATTTGTCTGAGCGCACCTATTGCGTTTTCTTTTCAATCTTACTTACTATCCACTGAAGAAAAACTAAAAAAAAATAGTAAATCTTTCTGGGCTTTTATTAAAACCAAGACAAAATCTAATGGCCTTCCAACCTTTATGCACTACCTAGATGACTCCTCTGACGGCCCAAAAACGATATGCAACTTTTTCGCTAACTACTTCAAATCGGTATACTCTAGTATTAATACTAACGTTTCTTCAACTCCTGACGCTATTTGCGATTTGGACATTATTACCATTAACATATTCGATGTTGAGCCAGCCCTAATTAATATTGAGGGTAAATATACCGATGGACCTAATAGTATTGCGCCTATCTTGTTAAAAAATTGTGTCTCTAAGTCTCTTTCGTTTCCGTTGTTTACTATCTTCAGTAAACTGCTATCATGTATTTTTCTTGATGCTTGGAAAGTTACACATATTGTTCCTATTTACAAGTCGTGCCCTACGCAAGATGTTCGTAATTATAGACCCATATATAAAATATCGTCAATACCTAAATTATTCAAAAAAATTGTTTATGATAAAATCAATCCCTGTTTTTCCAATGTCTTGTCTGATTGTCAACACGGTTTCCGGACTGGCAGATCTACTGCCACTAATCTTCTTATTTTTTGTAATTATATAATCAACTGTTTTGTCAACCATTTGCAAACGGATGTGATATTCACGTACTTTGCAAAAGCTTTTGACAAGGTTCATCATGCCTCTTTTGTCTATAAGCTATGTTGTTTGGGTTTCCGGGAAGGTGCTTGAATTGGATTGACTCGTATTCATCTAATCGCCTTCAATTTGTAAAAAGAAATTAATTGTTGTCCAATCCTATAATTATGTCATCAGGTGTTCCCCAAGGGAGTCCTCTAGGTCCATTACTATTTCTGTTATTCATTAATGATCTACCTCTGGTTATTAAACAATCTCAGTGTTTGCTGTTTGCAGGTGATAGTAGATACAATATGTTCGTTCTGGGGCAGGAGCAGGAGCAAGCCGATGACGTCACGCCCGCACCCCAGCTCCATCTAGTGGGGGCTTTTCATGCTAAAAATCGGCAAGTTGGTGTATGTCTTTGCTAAAAGCTATTAAAACTCGACAAGTTTGGGGTATGTCTTTGCTAAAAGCTATTAAAAATCAGCAAGTTTGGGGTATGTCTTTGCTAAAAGCTATTAAAAATCGGCAAGTTTGGTGTATGTCTTTGCTTTAAACTTTTAAAATTGGCAAGTTTGAGGTATGTCTTTGCTTTAAACTTTTAAATTGGCAAGTTTGGGGTATGTCTTTGCTTTAAGCGTTGATCATAATTTTATTTACTACATTGTCGGTAGTGGTAGTCAAGCGAGTTCTTATCAGTGTTTGCATGTTTTGTTTTTTCTTAACCCTCGAATACCTAATAGCAATGACTCAAATTCTGCTGGTTGAGTTTGGCTTAAATGATATGACTTGCTTTATGAAAATATATGCATTAATATGGGTTGAAGCAATTTAGGTACGGCGAAGGGTTAAATAAATGTTTATAAATTTATCATAATGGTGCTTAGTATTAGGCGCGTGTATTAGATTTGCATAAGTAGTTTAAGAATTGGATGACAACCATTTGAAACATAGGCGCATATTATTGGGATACATCTGAGGTACAAGTCTCAATCCCCCGGTCAAGTCGTCCAGCAAAATCTCCGCCTCTGGCTTATATTTTATATAAATTCAAGAGTCTGTAAAGCTTCGAGATGCAGAAACTTCGAGAACATTTTAGAAGCCGACTTATGTCATTGTATGCCGAAGCGAATGGCGTGAGAGAGAAAGGGAGAGAGAGAATTTGATAGTAAGAGAGAGAAAGGGAGATAGCAAATAGCGCGATCCTATACAAATAATACTTCAGAATCAACCTAACCTAAGCCAATGCCATAGGTATACTCTGTACCTATATAGGTATATAGACCACTCTATAGGTATAGACTATCAGTTTATAATGAATAAGCATAATGTCAATAACAATCTCTTTGAGCGGAACTACTTCAACTCTTGTTGCAAAATATTTTCCTCCGGTTTTATTACCTACAAGATATGTTTGTGGACTTGTAGACTTTGTATCAATTAATTCTATACCAAATATACATGATCACAATAATTTATTCCATATCGGACCACATACTATTACAATTCCAGTTGGTTCATATGAACCGAAAGACATTGCTTCTTTCTTAGAGTCAAGTATAAAATCCATTTATGATTCGATTTACTTAAAAATTGAGCGAAACAATAACACCCTAAAAACTGAAATTACTTCCTCCGAGGACATAGATTTTTCAAAACCAAACAGTGTATTGCCGGGGGTACGGGTTTTATTTCGATTTTAACGATTACTTAAACAAAGTACACAAACGCTTTAGGGTTTTCGATTTGATTTATTTTCGTTGCGGGAGCAACGCTTTAGTTCAGCGGAAGTACCAAGCTTTTAAGGAAAAAAAAAAATCGAACAAAAAAAAAGAAGAAGATCGTGCACGGAAGCACTGTAGCCAACATGACCATCCAAAAAAAGCACAAAACTAAGAATAATGTAATATATAATGTACAAGATGAGATGACGAATAATATCGGTGATTCGATGTCACGTCGACATGCCGCCCGCCTTGCATGTGTGCAAGCTTACAACATGCTCTGCAATTTCTGCAGCGCTCGAATGGCCTCACCTAGTTGTTCGCGTGGATTGATTAGGGCCGTTCTACCGCGCTCGGCCACCCGGGTGCGGGCCTGCGACCGGTCGGGGGTCGGAGAAGCGGCGAAGCGTATCCGGGACCGAGATCGTTGCTCGGAGTGAACATCTGGCGCATGCGAGCGTCGTGGTGGTTGAGGAGAAGCGCTTCTGTAGCGTGAGTCTGCCCGTCGTCCGAGTCGTGGGAACGGGCCAAGCAATTGCAGCAGTACCCGTGCCTACGTACCGCCTGCCGTCTCTGTAGCATGGACATCCTTTTAAACCTTGAACAAAATCGGATGGAGTGATGTTTGTCTCACAATTTGCATTGGTATACACTAGAAAGAGATAAAACTTATTAGTGTTTTAATCAAATCAGAGATGGAGAGAAGAGTGAAGAAGTGTGAGGAGTGATGTGAAGGGGATGTAGGATTATATTTAAACATGATTTCGAGCGAACGATACGTAAATAAAATCTATGAGTTAATAGGAAGAAATGTATTTTAAGTGATTGAGAAAAGCGTGTGAATGAGTTTACTGGGACGGAAGAACGCATAATTTTACGATCGGCCGTGTAATTATACCGGACTGGGTTTTTATATCGGCTACACGAAAACGAGTATCGGGACCAGTATATACTTTGATGATTCGGCCCAGCCGCCACTCGGTTGGGGGGAGTAGTTAATTTTTAATAACTACCAAATCACCGTCGCAAAGGTTGCGTTCAGGGTAGTTCCATTTGTAACGTTTATGAAGTTTGGTTAAGTATTACTCTTTCCACCGGCGACTGAATTGATGGTGTAGAACTTTCAATTTTTCCCATCGGTTTATCAGAGAGAGATTTTCTTTGTTCGGTTCTACCAGGGCAAGAAGGGGGCACCGCGAAGGAAATGTCCTGGGGTTAGGGGCAAGAGGTGTGAAGGATCTTCACTAACACTAGTTTACAAAATTTGACCTTTTCTCGAGACCTGGTTTCTGACACATTTTTTTTAACGTATTTTGGAGCGCAGATTCCAAAATTGTAAACCATTTTTTTTTCTTAAGAATAGTTTTCGAGATATCCCAAAAAAACCCGTTTTCTGGCCCGTTTTTTGGTTTTCAGCCCATATCTCCACCAAACTATGTTTAGTGGACCAATATTATGCATGGTATTTAAGGATAATAAAATTATCTTTCCAATGGTATACTTTTTTAACAGATCCAATCATATTTAATGAAGCTATATGCGATCAAAGTATAAAAAAAAAGTGATTTTTCGGCATTTTTTGAAAATCACTAAATTTCAATTGCTCCGTTTAAAAAAAGTTGAACTGAAAAAATTATTTTTAAGATTTAAAATGAAATATTATTCTTTTGTGAATATTTTGAGTATAATTTGGTGCTATTCGGACCAAAAATGTAAAAGTTATTCAAAAATGTATGCGGAAAGGTATTTTTACAATTTTTAGTAATTCTTGATTTTGGTCGAAAGAATATTTTTATGGGTAAATAAAAGGTAAATTAAAATTGAAAATATGTTTTTTACGCCCAAAAATGGGCATGGCTAGTACAGAAAAGTGCAAGTATTCTTGATCAGTGTCGTTCCTTAAATAAATATAGCCCTATCTTTCTGTTATTCTGTCCATCTGTGTACTTGTGTGTTGTCCGTGCAAACAGGATAAAAAGATGGTGTTGACGTAATTGCATGAAACTCAGTGCATACATTTAAATAAGCCCAAAGATCTTACCTGCTGAATATTTTCTGCATATGCCTAAAAAACCCTTTTTCAAATAAAATAAACTTAATCTTTTTATTTTTAAGAAAAAAAAAACATTAATATGGAACTTCATTATTTCAGTATAAAATATAAAAAAATTGTACAAAGGATTAAGAAAATAAATAAAAACTCATGAACAAATTATAATTTGTTAAATAATTATTTATGCGTTTACGATGATATTCGAAAATACTTCTTTATTCCGATTTTTTTCCGTTTGTGCTTTGTTGGGTCTTCACGAATTTGCATCCAACAATAATCTGCCATCATGCCTTCATCCCAAAAACCCTCATAGCGTTTTTCTATGTTCGCAATGTCTTGGTGGAACCGCTCACCTTGTTCATCGCTCTCTGCACCTAAATTTGGAGGGAAAGATTCATAATGGCTATGAAGGAAATGCATTTTCAATGATATGCGCGCACCTGAAAATGAAAATAACGTCCCCTGTAATACAAATTATTTGCATACAACATAACGGATAAGAGAGGTTTACGGTGAATATTTTACTTACCAATGGCATGAAATGAATCCATCATTTTCTGGATCAGTTCGCGGTCGTTATCGCTTCTGTGGTTTCCCAAAAACCCGTGAACAATATTTTTGAATGCTTCCCATGGTTTGGACTGGACCTCATTTAAGTATTCCTGCGGACCAACGATTATCCCTGCTTTGATTTTTTCCGTAGACAATCTGGGAAACTTTTTTTTCAAATACTCAATAGCAACACTATCCACAGCTTTATCCAGCGCTTTCACAAAATTCTTCATGAGCCCAAGTTTAATAAGGTGGGAAGAGTACGTCATTTTTGTCAACAAGTGATTCATTTATAATGTTGGCTTCTCCTAATACATGACTGACACGCCGCGGCCAATCGCGTTGAGTGAAATGATTTTTATCGTCTCGGCTGTTCCATAAACATAAGAAGCAGCTATGTTTAGTATAACCACCTTGCAAGCCAGTGAGCAGTGCGACAACTTTTAAGTCGCAGCAAATTTTCCACTTGTACAAGCTGTACTTCACCAATTGTAAAAGATCTTTCAAAGTCGTGTATGTTTCTTTGATAGTTGTCGAGTGGGCAATAGGAATGGATGGTTTCTGGTTTCCCTTTTGGAGTAAAACAGCTTTCACGCTATATTTGCCCCCGTCGATAAAAAGTCGCCAATCTTTCGGATCGTGCTTTTCTCCAAATGCACCAAACAATCCATTCACATCGTTGCAGAAACAAAAGTTTTTTGTTTTAGAAAAGAACTGTTCGAAATTTTTATTGCGACTTCGGTAAAAACTGATTTGGGTCTGTGGATCCAAAAATCTATGTTCTTGTAAGCGTGAAGCGAGTAATTCAGAACTGTCTTTGGATAAGTTCAGATCCCGGCATAGATCGCTGAGTTCAATTTGGCTCATCAGCTTTATCTTTGTCCGTTCTCCCTCTGAATCACTACTGAGAACAAAATCCGAGTCAGATTGCTCTTGGTTTTTTTGTTTGTTCTCTTTTGGAGGCTCTCGTTTTGGAAATTGAAATGAATGAGCCTTTGTCTTTGCCACTGATCTTACGTTAGGGTAAATAGCTTTCCTGTTCTTTCCTCCTTGAACTTTTGTAAGGCAAAAGTAGCAGTCAGACACATGATCAATAGGATTTCTCCAATCAACTGGCTTCCCGAACGATAAATACTTCTTCTTACTTAAGCTAAATTCAATTAATCTCACGTAGCATGTAGTACAGAAGGAATTAGGAGTCCAAAGTTCATTTACATGTTTTGCTTGAAATCCAAAGTATTTTTTATAAGCAGTCAGAACTGTTTCGGTTATTAATTTTTGACCACTTTTCTTAAATATATACTTGCCACAAGCAAAACAAAACTTTTCCAACGCGTTTTTACACATTTTGAAAATATTTCGCGAACGCGTATACAAGATAAAAGTGAATTTTACTGAATAGTTTAACTTTCACAGATTAATGATGAGAAAAATTCTGACTTGTAAAACAAGTCCGATTGTAATACAACAAAAATATTTAAGAAGTTAATTATAAAGTATAAATTTTTGTTTATTTTTTCTTTTTTTTTAAATTAATGTACACCAATCATATTAACTGTAAAGTTAAAAAATTTTCGTTCGACCAAAATCAAGAATTGCAAAAATGGTAAAAATACCTTTCCGCATACATTTTTGAATAATTTTTACATTTTTGGTCCGAATAGCACAAAATTATACTCAAAATATTCACAAAAGAATAATATTTAATTTTAAATCTTAAAAATAATTTTTTCTTGTCAATTTTTTTAAATGGAGCAATTGAAATTTAGTGATTTTCAAAAAATGCCGAAAAATCACTTTTTTTATACTTTGATCGCATATAGCTTCATTAAATATGATTGGATCTGTTAAAAGAGTATACCGTTGGAAAGATAATTTTATTATCCTTAAATACCATGCATAATATTGGACCAATAAATGCAGTTTGGTGGAGATATGGGCTGAAAACCAAAAAACGGGCCAGAAAACGGGTTTTTTTGGGATATCGCGAAAACTATTCTTAAGAAAAAAAAAATGGTTTACATTTTTGGAATCTGCGCCCCAAAATACGTTAAAAAAAATGTGTGAGAAACCAGGTCTTTTTCGTGTAAACTAGTGTAATTGGAGATAGCGGTCGAGAGTTTAAGACAACCTCGATTCGGGCAAGGAGCGTTGAGAACTCCTCGAACGTGAACTTATGGTTTTGAGCAATCTTTTTAAAGTGAGTTTTAAAACTTTTGACTGCTGCTTCCCATAGTCCACCCATATGAGGAGCACTTGGTGGGATAAAAGAACATTCGAAGCCGTGTGAAGAGTATGGAGCCGTGTGAAGAGTTTAAGAAAGAGCTCAAATTCTTTTAACAGGGATCGGCTAGCACCGACAAAGTTGCAGCCATTATCTGAGATCATCTTCTTTGGGAACCTACGTCGGCCTACAAATCGAGCGAAGGCTGCGCAAAATGCTTCAGAGGTCAAATCGGAGACGCATTCGAGATGAATGGCTTTAGTAGAAAGACATGTAAAGACGCTGACATAGCCTTTGGATATAGAGCTTTTCGAAGTGTAGAAGTTTTCATTTCGAATGGTCCTGCAAAGTCCACTCCAGTAACAGTGAATGGTAAGGTAAAATTGACTCGCTCAGGAGGTAGCGCGTCCATTATCTGCGTTTGTACCTTCTGCTTGTGGATAGTACAAATCTTGCATTGTAAGATACAGTATTTTAACTTGTTTTTCATTTTGGGAACGTAATATTCCTGGCGTATCATTCTGAGCATGAGACAATGCTCAGCGTGAAGCAGGGCCTTATGAGTGAAACTGAGCATAAGGTGGCAGAGGCGGGACTTCTCAGATAGAATGATGGGATGTCTTTCATTGTAACTGAGATTCGCGCTTGCCAATCTACCATTTACTCTCATAACTGCGCTTCGGTCAAGAAAGGGATTCAAAGTCAAGAGAGAACTTTTTTTTGAGATGAGCTTTGTGTTCTGCAAATCTTTATATTCGTCAGGGAAATATAAAATTTGCGACTGTATAATGAGACGGTGTTTGACGAAATTCAGTTCACTTTGAGTCAACTCTCCCGCTTTTTTTGTGAACTCGCTGCGACTCTTCTGACAATTATGTAAAAATCTAAGCATGTATGCTATTACCCGAAGAGCTCTAGGGTATGATAAGAATCTATTGAGAAGATCCTGGTCAGTGGTGGCGATGTGAAGAACTTCAACTTCCTTTGCTTCAGGAGCGATTATAGAAACTGGATGCAGTGGTGGCCAATGATCAGATGACTTGGGTAGCCAGTACGGACTATGCCACCATAAGGAGTTTTCTATGAGATCTTGGGGCGAACAGCCTCGTGTACCTAGATCTGCAGGGTTTTCTCCTGAGGGTACATGTTTTCATGTGGAGTTTTCTACATTTTTACGAATCTCAGAGATTCGATTCGCAACATATGTTTTCCAAGCGTATGGTGGTTTTTCAAGCCATGCTAAAACAATTGATGAGTCTGACCAGAGAAAAATTTAATGCATTGGGAAGTTTAGTTGAACGAGAACGTGTTTCACTAATTTTGAGAGAAGTACTGCCGCCTAGAGTTCTAGCCTGGGCAAGCTTATGGTTTGAAGCGGGGCTACTTTTGTTTTTGCAACCAACAGATGGCATTTTATATTACAATTCGGTTCTAAGCTGCGGACATAAATGCAAGCGCAATATGCTTTTTCTGAGGAGTCGCAGAACCCATGAATTTGTAGGCTATTTACCGGGGCAAAACTAATCCATCTTGGGATCTGTATTTTGGCAATGCATGGCAAGTTCGCCAGAAATGCGTTCCATTTTGCCAAAGATAATGGTTTCACGCATTCATCCCAGTCAACACCTTCCAGCCAGAGTTGCTGTAACAGGGTTTTAGCTTGGACAATTATAGGGGACAACCATCCTGCTGGGTCAAACAGTGCCGCGACAGCGGCAAGGATTTGCCTTTTGGTGGCAGAGATACTTTGAGTCGCTGGTTTTATGGAGTAGGAAAAGGAGTCGCTAAGAGCATTCCAGCGAATGCCAAAAGTTTTGGTGGAGCTGGCATCATAGAATTTGAGAAAATCTCCATCGAGCAACTCCTCAGGGGCCAAATGGCGTAAAAGATGTGGGTGATTTGCCGTAGCGAAATCTTCTACCGGATTATTCGGGCTTGTGCGAAAGAGAATTCTTTGAAATGCACGACCATCTTCATGCACAAGAATTTGACGATACATCTTCTCTATATCGCCGTTAAATACAAATCGATAGAGCCGCCAATTGAGAATGACGCTCATCAAATCGGATTGAAGAGTTGGGCCGATGCAGAGCACATCGTTTAGAGACAGCCCGTTATGGGTAGATTTAGAGGCATTAAATACTACCCGTACTTTTGTGGAAGTACTTTGAGATTGTATTACCGCATGATGAGGGAAGTAAAAAGAGAAATATTTCTCATCATGGCAGATTCCTTGTGGACAAGTTTTCTGCATATGTGACAATGTCAAATATTCATTGAGAACATGATTATATTCGCGTTGTAATTCGGGCCTTTTCTTTAAGTTCTTCACCATGCTATCGTATTGCTTAAGAGCGACAAAACGAGATTTTCCGAGGGATAATTGACGCGGAAAATCTCTTTTAAAGGGGAGCCTGACTACATATCGTTCGTCGGACTGACGAGTCGTAGTTTTCTTGAACAGGTCTTCACAATACGCGTCTTCTTCTGAAAGTGGAGGCGTGCCTGGAACTTCTTCTATTTCCCAGAATTTCCGTAGAAGATCGCTTAGAGAGGGTTCGATAGCATAGTTGACTTGGGTCGAAAAGGAAAGAGTTTGAGAGCTAAAGGGCCACTAAGGTACCATCCAAAGACAGTATTTTGTGCCATTAGACTACCGAACACATTGAGTTTCAGACCATCAAGCATGATATGTGGGAGGATATCGCTGCCGATGATCATATCAATCTGAGCTGACAAATAGAAATTGGGGTCGGCGAGGGTTAAGCTGTCTAATTCGTTGAAATTAGGTTTTGAGATAGTGAATGGCGGTAAAAAGTTTGTCAGTTTGGGCAAAACAATAGCTGACACTTCAAATTGAAATTTGAGGTCTTTGGTCACAATTTTAATTGAACAGACTTTATTTGAGTTTCCAACAACTTGACCACCCATGCCAGAGATATTGGTAAAAAGCTTTGTTGTTGGAAGAAGTAGTCGATTTTGGACCTTTTCGGAGATAAAGGTTTTTTGCGAACCTTGATCTATCAACGCTCTGAGAGTAAATATTTCACCTAGATGGTGGAGGTGTACTAGAGCTGTGGGTAGCACTGTTTTTTCCTCACTTCCTGCAAAGTGGGCGTGAATATTTATACTTTCCGTAGAAACCGAATCAGAGTGAGAAGCGGGACTTTGATCTGGTTGCACTTCTAAGTGCATTGAATTCACAGGTCGTGCTCTGGAAGTCGAGGGCAGTGAGTCGTCAGTTTGTTGAGTGTTTAAATGCAAGAGCGAGTGATGTCGTTCCTTGCAATATAAACACAAAAAATGAGTGTTGCACTTACTTTGGGTGTGCGAATATGCCAAGCAATTTGAGCAAAATTTGTTTTTCGCAACAAATTTAATCCTTTCTTGAGCCGAAAGATTCTTAAACTGCGGGCATAATCTTAGAGCATGTTTCTCATTGCATTTCTTACAGTTTAGAGAACCTGTAGATGTATTGTTTTCTGCATAAAAAGACTGCACATGAGCACTATTTGGGTTTATATGCGATGAAAACTTATTGGAGACAAAATTTCGACTGAGTCCCGGTGACTGTACGGGATTTCGGTAGAAGTTAGGGTAACTTCTGTTTAGAGTAGAGTTATGCGTATTCCCACGTTGTTTTGAGTTTTTGAGGCTGTTTATCCTCTCAACAACTTCGTATGGTGTCGTCAGGAATTCATCCATTTGTTCCCACTTGGGCAGCTCTCGCCTGGAGTTCAGCGATTGCGCCCAAAGCGCCAGCGTATCTTCCGGCAGTTTTGATGAGCAGAGGAATACTAGTATCGGGTCCCAGTTGTCCACACTAACATTTTGAGATGTGAGCATGAAGAGACAGTCATTTATTGTTGACTGAATTCTCTGGATAGCCGCACTGTTCTCTGATGACGCTGCTGGTAGGTTGAACAGTATTTTTAACTGGTTATCCACAAGAATCCTTTTATTGTCGTACCGTGAACGAAGAGCTTTCCACGCTAGAGTAAAATTGTCATCGCAAAGTTGGTATCTCTTTACGATTTGCCCTGCAGAGCCGCGGGTTTTGTTTCGCAAGTGATACAACTTTTGCGCTCGGGTGAGTTTCGGGTGACTCGAGTAGACTGCCGTGAACATATCCCTGAAGGATGGCCAGTCCTCATAACTACCGTAGAAAATCTATGTATCACAAGGGGGTACTTTGATACATGTAGAAGAGTTTTCGCGGGAATTCTCGGGAAAGCCGTGAAACGAGGATTGGTCTTGCAGAGTTGAGGTTTGAGGTGCTCTGGGAACTCTTTGATCTTCGAGTAGTTTTCGAAGATCTAAAATTTGAGCTTTGCACCTCTTGTACGTTTCCTCACATTTGTTGAATGTGGCTTTGGCTGTGCGCTTAAAGGCTTCCAGCGACGAGTCCTCGGCTACCATGACCTCTTCAAATGCGCCAGTGAGCTTCATCCAGCACCGATCAATTTCGGGTAGCGTCACTTGTAGGCTCGAGTCCGTGTGGTCTTCCACTGGATAAGAGTCAAAATTTGAGCAGAATTTTTCCATCTGTTCGGAAGAAAAAATAAATTTGTTTTTGAAGCGAAGCTTTTTACTCCTCGTTCTGTGATTTGCTTGGAGTGAAATCTAAAAAATTTTCGACAGATTTTTTCTTGGAAATTTGATGGTTTCTTTGTTGCTAGTGCTTATTACAACAAGAAAATTTAATACTTTAACATTAAATAATAAAAATTTTTGTTGGTCTGCCCGTGGGGATCGAACCCACGTCCTCTTACACGAAAGTCCAATGCACTATCCACTAGGCCATAAAGACTTGTTAGAAAATCGTGTTAATTCAATCCTAATTATAACAGAAGCTATGCTGCAGTAGATCGTCACCATCTATCAATAGATAGAGGATTGTGTATTTGCTATGCTACAACTATCAAAAATTTGCTTTTATTTGCCACAAGGTGTTTCCAGCATCGGTTTGTTTGTATTGTGAATGCGTTTGTGGTGCTGTTGCCATAGAGTGTAAATTATTATCTAGAGATTGCATTAACTCTGCTAAATGTTAATGTATGCATGTGTTAACCGAGTTATTTCTTTTAAAAACATGAAGAAAAAAAACTCTGTTAACCTCTGTTAACACATGCCAGAGATTTAGCAGAGTTGATGCAATCTCTAGATAATAATTTATACTCTATGCTGTTGGTACGAAGAAAATTAGAAATGCCTACAAGTGCATAGAGTATAAATTATTATCTAGAGATTGCTTCAACTCTCCTAAATCTCTGGCATGTGTTAACAGAGGTTAACAGAGTTTTTTTTCTTCATGTTTTTAAGTGAAATAACTCTGAAATAATAATTTACACTCTATGACAAGTGCGTTGACAAGTGCGTTTTTAAGTGTCAAAAAAATAGATATCAATAAATATGGAATTAACAA
This sequence comes from Coremacera marginata, assembly GCA_914767935.1. NCBI lineage: Eukaryota > Metazoa > Arthropoda > Insecta > Diptera > Sciomyzidae > Coremacera > Coremacera marginata. The sequence continues at coordinate 77,890,402 of OU612046.1, forward strand.
ACGCATGCATGAGTCAGTGCAGCCAAGTTCACAACCATGTGTGGAGAGTTAAAATGGAGAGTCGCTGGCATTATATGCCCGTATATGTAATCGGCGTGGAAATTTGACATTCAACAATAAAAAAATAAGCAGTAAATATGTTTTCTGTATATATGCAATTTATTTTATGTTCTTTTAAATTTTTGAATTTAAAAGTTAATTTATTAAAAAGAAAAAATTATTAAGCTATCAAATCTATGTAACTGCGAAAAAGCTTCGCTTCTCTCGTGTGTCCAACTCGCACCTGTATTTATTTTAAGACTCATCTTTGTTGTAGATTTGAGCCACCGTTTAGTTTGAGACGCTAATTCGGTTACCAAATCACTTGACTACTGGGATGTAGTGTGATGACTCTTAATTCAGATGTTGGACGAGTTGGCAACTCTGAATTGCAGAGAACTTAAAATAAATTTGTTTGCAGCCGTTGCCCGAGTTGGCAACTCCGCAGTATTGAGCTAGAGAGCAGGTTATACTTTAACACCCGAAAATACTTTGCAGGTGCCCGAGGTGGCCGCTCTGCACTATTGAGAAAAGATTTAGAAGTTGCCCGAGATGGCCACTCTAAACTATTGTGAACAGAAAAGTTTGTTGACAAAAATTTAAAAAAACATCAAAATTGAATTTAATAAAAAATGTCCAGTATTTGCAGAGATGGCAACCTTTTTTTTTTACCAAAGAGATAGAAATAAATTGATATAACTCTATATGTGGTGGTATAAGAATGAATGTAAAATATATACCATATAGAAAAATTTCGGGCTTATATCTGTGCGCATATACTTACAACCCGGCCAGCTAGTCTGCTGGGCTGTTAACTTTGTAAGTGGATATGTATGTGTATGTGACCATTAGTGGCCTGCATATATGTGTGAAAGAAAAAAACCTGAAAATGTGTGTCAAAGATTGCGATGCCTATGTGCATACGACCACGCAGCTAGCAACGGAAATTTTGCTGTTACCTTTGACCTTAGGAACTTCTTCAAGATCGATGTCTTTGAGCCTCAGGCTACCACTTGAATGGAGTCTTGATGTAGGTTCGTCAGACGAAATTCTATGCAGGGTATGTTGCAGGAACGTAGTTTCGACGCCGGAATTGTCTTTAAACTATACGCGATAGCACCAGACTCTGCTTTTTGATTCAGCGCCTGCTTTTTGACGACGATTAGCACTTTTTTTTTTCTAACTTTCAATCGCTTAGCACTGTTGTTTTTTTTCCTGCGGTTTTTTTTTTTGCCTGTTTTTGCTGCTAGCGAGCACAATTTTGTTTTTGTTTTATATTATTAGCAATCTAGCACTTTCCGTTTAATCCAACTTAATTCACTTTTCACTTTCAGGTAATCGTCTTTTTTATTTTGTTTTTTTCGGAGTTAAACCTTAGTTAATTATCACCAATTTTTTTTCCACTCTCACACGAAATTTTTTTTTTTTCTCGAAGCACCATGTTGCAGGGGGTACGGGTTTTATTTCGATTTTAACGATTACTAAAACAAAGTGCACACACGATTTAGGGTTTTCGGTTTGATTTATTTTCGTTGCGGGAGCAAGGCTTTAATTCAGCGGGAGTACCAAGTTTTTAAGGAAAAAAAAAATCTAACAAAAAAAAAAGAAGAAGATCGTGCGCGGAAGCACTGTAGCCAACATGACCATCCAAAAAAGCACAGAACTAAGAATAATGTAATATATAATGTACAAGATGAGATGACGAATAATATCGATGATTCGATGTCACGTCGACAAACAGTGTAGGACAGTTGTTGGGATTCAGTAAAAGAAAGTTGATAGAAAATGAGCTACCGTACGAGCAATTTATCAAAGTGGTTACTATAGAGCCATTACAAGATATAGAAAAAAAAAATATATAAATATAGATCAGTCAGATATAACTAGAAAATTTCAATCTGACTTACCTTTGAATATTACAAATGTAAATACAATACGTATCAAAAGCAACTTGACAGATGGATCATATATTAATAGCACTATGGTTCACACTATTCACGAATTTTCTCTAGATGTTCCACCCGGATATAAAATTAAAGAGAAACCTCAAAATGTCATTTATTTACCTGTCAACTCTTAACAAATAAACAACATAATGATTAGAATCTTAAATCAAGACGGTGACCTTATAAATTTTCGAGGGGAAAAGATAACCGTAAGACTGAACTTCAAGCCAGAACATCAACATCAACACTGGAACGAGGAAGAAGAGCTAAAAAACCATTGACAAGATATAATTTAGAATTTTTAAAATCATTCGGACTTAATCTTGGGAGAAGAGTCAACAACAACTATTATTAAACTGCTAAACTGGTCTGTACTATTCAACAGCTAACTGCTAAAACTGATCTGTTTTGTTCAACAGCTAAACTGGTCTGTACCACTCAACAGCTAACTGCTAAAACTGATCTGTACTGTTAAACAGCTACCTGCTAAAACTGATCGATAATCAATCAATCAATCACAATATCGATAATCAATCAACCAATAATTCAATATGAATGAAATACTCAATGTACTTCAACAACCTATGTACGATGAGAGTATTATAAAAAGAGACTATCTAGTTACTATCCATACCAAAAATCGTTTAACAATAACGATGAGATTCGTATACCCATTCAAAATCAGGATCTCTTTGTCTTACCAAATGAGAGTATGATTTACATTCATGGCTTTATAGTACAACAGGAAGGAGGAAATGATGTAGTAACAACAGGTGTGAAATTTAAAAACAACTTTGTTTTATATCTGTTTAATGAAATTCGATATGAAATTAATGGGTTTGATCGTACACGTAATCTTGGAATTTCATCAACCATGAAAAATTTCGTATCATTGAATAAAGCTGAAAGTGTCGCATTAAGACACGCTGGTTGGGTTCCTGATGAAAATTTCACATTGGAAAAATCTCATTTTAGTTGTTGTGTGCCATTGAAAATATTCCTGGGTTTTGCTGAAGATTATAATAAAATAATATTAAATTCGAAGCATGAACCTCACCCTCAACGTTCTTCATATAATGTTAGATCATATCATTCTACAAATGGAACAGATCAGTTAAAGCTAACAATACTGGACATAGTTTGGAAGATGCCTCATATACAATTATCAGATTTTGCAAAATTGGAAATGTACAAGATAATTAAAAACGAAAATTTGCTAATACCAATGGCGTTTAGAAGTTGGGACTATCATATAAATCCTATACTACCAAAGGAAACAAAAGTTTTATGGAATGTAAAGCTTTCACCGCAAAATGAAAGGCCACGATTTCTTATAATCGGTTTACAAAGAGAAAAAACTAAACAGGAAGGAAATATATTTGATCATTGTAATATATCTAATTTAAAAGTATATATTAACTATGAATCATATCCCTATGATGATTTAAATAGTCGCTTTGAAATGGGACAGTATGCTGTACTATATGATATGCATGCAAAATTTCAACAAAGTTATTATATGCGGGAACCTCAACCATTGCTAGATGTCGTTGGATTTAAGGCTATTGCACCACTTATTGTTGTTGATGTAACACACCAAAATGAAGCAGTTAAAGTTGGACCTATTGATGTACGAATTGAATTTGAAACCAAAGCAAACAAACCGATTCCAGATAGAACCTCGGCCCACTGTTTAGTAAATCATGATCGATTAATTGAATATTCACCTCTAACAAATGAAATCAGAAAAAATTAATTAAATATAAGATCACTTTTTTCCATTAACAAAATTATACAATTTGTTTATATATATTTATATATAAATAATAATAATAATAGTAATAAAGAAAAATTCGTTTATTTTAGCTTTAAACTTCTATACTGCTCCCTTATCTTGAACTTGCGGTTTTTTTTCGTTTGAGTACGCTTACTATGCTTATTATGAAGCTTGGCTCTTATCACTTTAACCTTGAATTCTTTTTATAGCGACTTGATATTAATTTAAAATATAAATAAAATTAAAATCCGTATCAGGGATGGGGATGGGTGACGTCATCGGCATACAATGACATAAGTCTGCTTCTAAAATGTTCTCGAAGTTTCTGCATATCGAAGCTTTACAGACTCTTGAATTTTTATAAAATATAAGCCAGAGGCGGAGATTTCGCTGGACGACTTGACCGGGGGATTGAGACTTGTACCTCAGATGTATCCCACTAATATACGCCTATGTTTCAAATGGTTGTCATCCAATTCTTAAACTACTTATGCAAATCTAATACACGCACCTAATACTTAGCACCATTATGATAAATTTATAAACATTTATTTAACCCTTCGCCGTACCTAAATTGCTTCAACAATTATTAATGCATATATTTTCATAAAGCAAGTCATATCATTTAAGCCAAACTCAACCAGCAGAATTTGAGTCATTGCTATTAGGCATTCGAGGGTTAAGAAAAAACAAAACATGCAAACACTGATAAGAACTCGCTTGACTACCACTACCGACAATGTAGTAAATAAAATTATGATCAACGCTTGAAGCAAAGACATACCCCAAACTTGCCAATTTAAAAGTTTAAAGCAAAGACATACCTCAAACTTGCCAATTTTAAAAGTTTAAAGCAAAGACATACACCAAACTTGCCGATTTTTAATAGCTTTTAGCAAAGACATACCCCAAACTTGCCAATTTTAAAAGTTTAAAGCTAAGACATACACCAAACTTGCCAATTTTAAAAGCTTAAAGCAAAGACATACACCAAACTTGTCAATTTTAAAAGCTTAAAACAAAGACATACACCAAACTTGCCGATTTTTAGCAAAAAAAAAAAGCCCCCACTAGATGGCGCTGGGGTGCGAGCGTGACGTCATCGGCTTGCTCCTGCTCCTGCCCCAGAACGAACATATTGTATCTACTGATGATCTAAAGTTATTCCACTCTATCAACTCTGTAGTTGACAGTCATTTGCTGCAGACAGACTTGAATGCGGTGGCTTCTTGGTGCACTGATTTGGATTTATAAGAGCTTTATTTGGCTCTATGAAGAAATTGTTAGGTTTAAAAAGTCGTTTTCCCTTGAATACGCCGTTTTTGCAAATACTATTCGGTTATAACTACTGGATCACATGGTTTTATTGCGCAGTAGTTGAACTAAATAATGACGTAGATGCGTAAGTCTTTACTCCTCCGTTTAAAGTCCTTTTTAGGCATCGAAATTTTGTTTTTTTTTTAATAGGTGCTTTAAGGTATTTATTACAAATTTGCTGTGGGATATGTTGCGGTTTTTTTATACTTTTCTTTAAAGTTTTCATTAAATTTTCAGTCATATGCCGTAAATAAGTTAAGACACCCAAAAAGCTCAACGCTCTCTGGTATATGTAGCAAATTATGCACATTATAGGACACACTTGTCTCTCCATTAGAATTTTGAAAAATTTTTTCCGAAACTTTGTAGCATATCTTTGAAATTATTGATGTTGGCATTAAAACTCTTTGGAATTAGCAACATCCTATAAGCGCAGTGTAAAAGTGTTGAAACATCTCCTTTGAACAAAATTCTCACGGAAAAATAATAAGTCCCGTATATAAAATAAATTGCATAAACTCAATTGCTTTCCATCGCAGCACCTCTTGAAATGGTCGCGGCTTTCTTGCAAAATCTTTCAGGATAAAACGAACGAACAAAGTAAATAACAAAGATATTTCATGTCTTTTGTGGGGGGGAAAGTTTTGCAATGCTCTTTCCATTAACAAGTAGCTATATAATTTATTTTACCAACCCCAGATCTATTAAGTGCATACAGATCTGGGTCGAAAAGTATTCATTACTTTTCAATTCCAATTCCTTGGAATTACTTACTTAGGTGGTCGTAACAACCCGTGTCCGGGTTTCGGCCGACCTCATCACCTCTCGCCAGGCGCCTCTGCTTTGCGCGCGCCTTCTCCAATCGGATACACCAAGTGCGGTTAGGGCTTCCTCAGCCTGGTCCATCCATCGGAGGCATGGTCTCCCTCGTCGTCGTTGACCAGCGACCCTCGCCTCGAGCACCTTTTTCGCTGGAGCTTCGTCGTCCATACGATGGACATGACCCAGCCAGCGTAGTCGCTGCACAGTTATACGCCGAACTACGTCAATGTCATCGTAGAGCTCATACAGCTCGTGGTTCATTCGGATGCGATAGTCATCGCCGTCTCGAACAGAACCGAAGATTTTGCGAAGAACTTTTTTCTCGAACACCCCCAGAGCGGCTGCGTCAGTTTGCGAAACTACCCATGCCTCAGCGCCATAAAGCAGCACAGGTAGAACGAGCGTCTTGTAGAGTGTTAGTTTTGTCGATCGAGAGAGGGCTCTGGAACTTAGTTGCTTACTGAGCCCGTTGTAGCACCTATTAGCAATTATTGTTCTTCTCTTTATCTCCAGGCTGATTTCGTTGTTGGAATTAATGGCGGTGCCAAGGTAAACGAACTCCTTGACTACTTCAAAGTTATAGCTGCCGGATGAAACGTGGGAGTCTAAACGCCGAGCTCCCTTGGTTGTAGACAGCATATACTTTGTTTTACCTTTATTTATCGTCAAACCTACTTTGGCTGATTCCTTTTCGATAGCGGCGAAAGCAGCGGTAACATCTCTCTTGGTTCTGCCGACAATATCAATATCATCAGCGTGCGCAAGGAGCTGGACACCTTTATAGAAAATGGTGCCTTTCGTACGATCCCCTCCATGATGATGTTGAAGAGGTCGCAAGACAGTGAATCGCCTTGCCTGAAACCTCTTTCGGTATTGAAGGTTTCGGAGAGGTCATTTCGTACCTTGACGAAGCTGCGTGTGTTGCTCAACCTCATTCTGCAAAATCTAATCAACTTTGCAGGTATACCGAACTCAGACATTGTTGCGTATAGGCAATCCCTTCTCGGGCTATCGAACGCAGCTTTAAAATCGACAAAGAGATGGTGTGAGTCAATTTAATTTTCGTGGGTTTTCTCCAGGATTTGTCGTAGCGTGAAAATCTGGTCTATGGTGGACTTTTCAGCTCGAAAGTCACACTGATAAGGTCCAATCAGTGTTTTTGTAATCGGCTTTCACCTTCCACACAGTGAGAGAACCTTATATGCGATGGAAATAAGACCAATACCTCTATAACTGGCGCAGATTGTTGGGTCTCCTTTCTTAAGTATAGGGCACAGTTCGCTGAGGTTCCAATCGTCGGGAATGCTTTCTGCTAGCCATATTTTGCTGATGCATGCGCCTTATCAATTCATCGCCGCCGGTTATAAACAATTCAGCTGACAGGCCGTCAGCACCCGCTGCTTTATTGTTTTTGAGTCGTTGGATAGCAACTCGAACCTCTTCATGGATAGGTGGTGATACTTCCACTCCGTCATCGTCGATTGGTGGCACTGCACTGCGCTCTCCATGGGCGGCATTGGTGGAATCGTCGCCAGTAAGTAAATTGGAGAAGTGCCGTCTCCACAATCTCAGCACACACTGTGTATCCGTATTCAGATCTCCATTTTGTCTCTACAAGTGGATGCTCCGGGCTTGAAACCTTGGGTTAGACGCTTAACCTGTTGCTTAACCTCACGCTTTTCCTACTCTCTTTTCTTGCGTCTGAAAAGGCGCCTCTCTTCCTTCCTCTTTTCGCGGTAGTTTTCTCGCACGGATCGCGTTGCAGCTGACTGCAGCGTTTTTTTATATGCGGCGTTTTTAATGCTGTCGCGATGCGACATTCCTGATCATACCTTTAGTTCGAGGTTGCGGGCTCCGGAAACCAATGACTTCTTCAGCGGCAGCGCGCATGGAGTGGAATATATGCGCCCAAAGTCCGCCGGCGTCGTCGGGTCCAGAGGTTAGTTGGTTGAGCTTAACCGAGAGTTGAGCGGAGTAGGCTTCGGCAGTCCGTTGTAATTGCAGCTTAGCGACATCTAGCTTTCGTTGCATTCCTGTACGTATGTTCTTCGTATTGCATAATCGCATGCGGATCTTGGGTGCAACAAGATAATGGTCGGAGTCAATGTTGACCCCCGAAATGTACGCACATCTAGAACACTAAAGGCATGCCTTCCGTCGTTACAACATGATCAATTTGGTTTCGCGTTTTTTGATCCGGGGACAGCCAGATGGCCTTGTGGATGTCGAGGTGCTTAAATCTGGTGCTACTAACTACCATGTTTCGCGCCGCGGCGAAGTCGATCAGTCTTAGACCGTTGTTCGTGGAGGTCTCATGAAGACTGAACTGACCGACAGTGGGGCCAAAGATGCCTTCCCTTCCGACTTTCGCATTCAAATCGAATACGTCCTCAAGACTAGCGTAGAAAGAGTCTTTGACGGCTTCGTCCTTTTCCTCCGTCGGGGCGTGCGCCAATCTTTCGTTCACAGGTGTAAACCGGGAAACAAGGTGGCGTAGTTTCCGGCTCTAGTAGATATCACAGTGTGCTTGTTTAGATCAGCCTTGCCCTTTCCATCGCATTTCCTGGATAGCGGTGATGTCAGCTTTTATTGTTTTGAGGGCTTCCGCCAGTTGGATAATGGCACCTTCCCTATAAAGGGTCCGGACATTCCAGGTGCATATCCGTAAATCATTGTCCGTTTTTCGTTTGCGGTGGTCGTCAACGTAATTGGGGTTCTTATCCGAGGTTGGTTTAGTTTTCATTGGGCAGTAGTAATGTGGAGGGACCCAAACCCTGCGCACATTCCATGTTTAAGGTCTATGGGGTGACCCGCCGCTCAAATTAGCCGTCAAACTGACGGATGCCAGTTTGCAGTTGCCCAGGGAACACCACGTGGGGGTTTGAGTCGACTTGAGACGATTTCGACATGGATAATGCTGGCCTCGCCAGGTTGAGGCGGTCAGACTCGTTGCCATGTGAAGGTTCGCCCCCTGTTCCCTGATGAGATGACCAATTACCAATTCCTTATTCCAAGGAATTGGAATTGAGGCGGAATTAATTCCAAAAGGAATCATTACAACCCAGCTCTGAGTGCATAGCATCTAAGGGGAACTGCGAAATAATTTTTATACCTATTTCTTCAAGACAGTGAACCATATTTATATGTGAAGGTTGATGGAAATTTTCCTCAAGTCGACTTGTGAAAGAGCCGTCACTGCGTATCACTCCCTCTTCAGAGCTATATTAGAGCTTACATTTTTTATTCGTAATCCCGTTTGTTGACTCTTACTACATCCTGAAAAGGATGTCTGTCCTTTGATGCAACAGATAAACAATCGAGAAGTAGCAGCATCGCCTATAAAGGCTCGAATTCTAAATGCTACTATCTTTTCCTCAATAGCAAAACCATTTTCTTGCAAATTTTAAACTTATGCTATGAAATCGTGTAAGTAGGACTCCATAATATATGGTTTATGTTTACCTACGTAACTGCCAATTTGAAACACGACCTAAAATTGGCCATAGGTCCCATTGCTGAACTTTTAAAGAGCGGTAGGCCGTCAGTAGGGATTTCTAAAACGACATCATTTAGCTCCATATGCTAATCTACATTATTATTACGCAAGCGCATTTTTTGTGGTGACTATCAAATCTATACTACAGACGCGATTTTCATAAATAGAGAAGCAATTAAAGGTCTTTTTAGACGTAGACGTGCCTCTGTATGATGTGACTCTGTAGATGTGCAATAAGGACATATTTTTTCATATTGTGTATTTTTTAAAAAAAGCTAAAACTAAAAACTCCCAAATTTCTTTGTGATGCCTAAAAGTATGTGATAGATTTTTTTATTTTTTTGTTTTGTTGTTTGTGGCGGCCGTGGCGTAGTTGGTAGAGTTTGTGAGTCTTACGCCAGAGAACCCAGATTCAAATCCTCCATCTGACACAGAAAATTTTTTCAATTGAATTAATTTTTCTGTTCGGCCGTCACCTCTCTGCAGACAATGGCAAACGTCAGAGAGTAAAAACTGTCATGAAGAGCTTCTTGAGAACATAAGCCGTTCAGAGACTGCGTAAAACATGTAGGTCCAGTTCTCGATCATTTGTATGCAAACATTTTACATCACACACAACACAATTTATCATAAGCTCGGTCAAAGTCCTTTCAAGGGTTGAGATGGCCATTTCGTTTTTTTTTTTTTAGATTTTATATAATGCTAAGTTAAGAATTAACTGGGCTACTTAACAATTCAACAGAAACATAGAAAGTTTCTATGGAATCCTTGGTTCAGAGGTAAAAATATTTCTTAACTAGCTGGATACCCGGCCTTACTCGCGAGTTGATATAAATAATTTTTTAATACATTCGTCGATTTGAAAAAAGTTTTCACAAACTATTGAAGGAATTTTGTGTACATCTTTCAAACCGGTAACTTCGGCGAAGTAAGCAAAATGTAGATTCAACACCTAAAAATCGTGATGTGTGTGATAGTGATCGCTTGCAAAAGTATATTTTAAAATTCTCCATTTTATTGGATAGATTGGACATTTTTAAAAACTTCAAAACGTCAATTTCGAATTTAAATTATTTTTTCAACATTTTGCGCCATTTTTTAAGAAAACATTAAATATTATGGACCATTCTTGAACAAAAATTTAAAAAATATAAAGGCCTTACTAACTGCTATTATTATTTTTATACAGTACTTTTATTGACCTTTCAGACAAAAAAAATTGAGTTGTTAAATGTATTCAAAAACAGCAGAGCAACTTGCATCGACAGTCAAAACTTTAACTTTCTGACCATTTTTCCTTGCAGCAGGTAATATTGATAAGTTAAAAAATTCATTTTACTAAAAATTTGTATTGTTTTGAAATTAATGACATGAGTGTTTAACGGTAAGTTTTTCAAATTAATTATCCTTCAGAAATTTTGAATTACTAATGTAAATATGTACTAAATAGTTACATACATTAAATAGAAAAATGCAAGTTGTAGCCTGTTCGAGAGATAAGCTTAACCAATGTTAGCTTGTATATACATATCAGGGGCAACTGCCCTCTCCTGCGCTACCGTCATTACGCCCATGTATATGTTTATATGTGTATAATACATACATGTATTTACATATACATTTCAAGGGGGCCATCTGCCCTACCCTCGCTACGCCCATGTAAATGTATATATGTTTATGTAGTTATATATATATAGTTATGTATAATAAATACTTGTATATACATACACATATCAGGGGGGCAACTTCCCTCCTCTGTCCCATCCTCACTACGCCCATGTTTATGTATATATGTTTATATATGTATATATGCATAATATATACATGTATATTCATGTCAGGGGGCAACTGCCCTTCTCTTCCTTACCCTCGCTACGCCATGGATATGTATTTATATTTATGTATGTATATATGTTTCATATAAACATGCATATTAGATAAAATATGAAAATATTAAATATCGTCGCAAATTACATACGATGCAAGTCTTCCAACGAAAAACGCATCAACATTTTTTACTGTGTAGGCACGGTAAAATAAACTCAAACATGTATGCGTGGCAGCATAAGTTCAGAGCTTCTGACCACGAAGCTAAGGTTTAGTGGTCCTTACTGCGGTTGCTTTTTGTGCTTTTTTTAAATTGAAAATATTTACAATCATACCGGCAGCTTTTGTTTTTTTTAAGAAAATTGAAAATAAATTATGTAAATAATGCCGGAGTTATAATCGATTAATGATTATTTTAGATAAACAATAAATTTTTTTGTCATCAATCCTATGGGATAAATAGGAAGATGTATACTATGCTTATATTCGGGTTTGTTCGTATTTTGTTCGCTTAGCTGCAAGGGAGGCAATGGTGCGATGGTGCACGTTCAACTTGCAGCCGACGCAGGTTTTTCGACAAATTTTTTCTTTTAAATATTTATAAATAAAACTAGTAAGGAATGGAGCCGAAGCTAAAATACCCCCGAAGCTAAAATACCCCCGCGGCCATACTGAAGTATATCCGAAGTCTTTAGACGTCTACAAAATTTTTATGTATAATCTGCTAAAATATTTGTGTCATACGCTTAATTTGGGTACATACAGACACGATGTCATTCAGTTTTATATATTTACGAATGTTTTTCAATTTTGATGACGTCGCTTTGTATTGAAGGTAGGCTTGGTTTTCATCCGATTTTGCCAAATATCATAGTGATAGTCTATATTATATATAAAAGCCTATGTGCAAAATTCCAAGACATTTCTGCAATTTGAGCAGATTTTTAAGGGATTTTACGGTTAATATAAAGCTATTTTGTATGGGAGGTAGGCGTGGATTTTATCCGATTTTTCCAAATTTCATTTTCAGGATTGATATTGAATACCGTAGGCGTGGTTTTCGTCCGATTTTTCCAAATTTCATTGCTATGATTTATATTGAAGATCAAACCTTACATGCAAAATTTCTAGGCATTCCGTTAATTTTTGTGTATTTTGAAGAGATTTTACTGTTAAAATAAAGTCACTTTATATGGGAGGTAGGCGTGGTTTTCATTAGATTTTTCCAAATTTCATAGTTAGGATTTAGATCGCTTTAGATTGAAAGCTTACGTGCCAAATTTCAAGGCATTTCTTTAATTTTTGTGGATTTTAAAAACATTTACGGTTAAAATAAAGTCACTTTGTATGGGAGGTAGGCGTGGTTTTCATCCGATTTGGCCCATTTCCGAACTTGATCTTTCTTTTTTAAAAATAAACTTATATATCGAATTTCATCGCCATAGCTTTAAAATTACGGCTGTAATCGTGACGACAAACGGACACACGGAAATCGACTCAGGAGGTGATGCTGATCAAAAATATGTATATATTTTTCTATACCTTCCACGCCTCCTTGGCGTTACAAATGGAATGACAAAGTTAATATACCCCTTACGCAGTACGGGTTGGGGTATAAATATATTTATCAAAAAATAAAACAGCAAGTTTTGTCGTCTGTGATATGAGGATCGAGTATGGGTACTACTTAAGTCATCAAATTAAAATAATAAATCCTCCACTCAGAAAAAACATTCTAAAATCAAAGGAAATTTACTAAATTTTAGGAAAATTTTACTTGTTTTAGCGCCAAAAAATTTTTTTTATATCAAAGTGAAATTTTTCTTTGAAAGAAAAATAAAATTATTTTTGAAATAAAAAGGAGTATTTTAGAATAAAAAAAAATTCTTAAGAACTGAATATATCATAAATTTCATTTAATCTAGTGGGGGTATTGTGCTTCCATAAATTTGACATATATCTTGATATTTTCTCTTATATATCAAGTGTTTCCAAATTTTTTTCTTCTTTCCTTCTTCTCCTCTACAAAAATTAATTTTTGGCAATTTTGCAGAAATTTCGATTTTAAAATAGTTTTAAGATTTTTATTATGGTGTGCTTTAACTTTTTTAACCCCAAAAAGCTTTGATTTTTACCTTGACTTTCAACCCCGTGTAACATGATGAAAAAAATTTAATAAAATTTGAAAAAGCCACAAACTTTGTTATTTGAACATCGCTCTTTCAAATGGGGTGCATCCAATTTAAAAAAAAATTACAATTTACATTTTTGCAGAAATACCTCAAAAAATGCAAATTAATTTTTTTTTATCCCAATTTTCTTTATGATACCGGATCTTGAGTGCATTGAAATATATGCATGCATATAAGATATGCAATGAGAAATTTTTTCTATCCCTTAAATTGAAAAAATGGCGTCCAAAAGCAAATTTTTTTTTTGATTTTTCTTTTTTTCCCAATTTTTCGAGAAATTATGTTTTTTACGAGTTTCGGCGACGGTTGCAAGCTTCTGACTACCTTTGAAATCAAAATTAATTCGTCTTGGGGAAATTTAGAATAAACATGTAGCAGGTAGTGAGTTTTTACATGCAAACTGTTTTTAAGGGTATTGAAAAGTATTTAAGCCCTTGAGATCAGAAATTGTATATGTAAGTATATGTAAATTAGACCGCACGCATTTTTCTAAAAGAAAAGAAATTTCTAAATTTTTTCAACTTTAATATCGTTCAATTTGAAACATAGCCGTTGTTGGGAAAATTAATGTAAAAACCAAAGTCTCTATAACGCTCTTTAAAAACTTCCATTAAATTTATTTTTTAAGTTTTTGCAGAAATGCATACGATAAAATTAGAAAAAATTTTAGTAATTCATTTGATTATGGCATTAGTAATTGGTGTTGAAACAACACTGAGGACTCTGAACGATTTTTTAATAGTTTTGTCGAAAAAATTCTGCACTAAAAACTTAACATATAAGAAACAGTACAATTTTGATTTTTTATGAATTTTAAAACAACAAAAAATTTAAATATTGAAACTATTGAGAAAATTAAAAAAAACAGTGCAGACGTAACTTGGAGGTAATTAAGTTACGGATTTTTTTATTTAACCAAATCGGACAAATTTTTCTTGTGCGAAAATATGTGGTGGAATCTCCTTCATTTTTAAAATAAAGGTTTATCTCGAGAACCAGAGTCAATTCAAACAATGTAAATAGTAGGATTAGAACGTCGTTATTCCATGTATCTAAATTGACTCCAAAAAGTTACGCCGCAGAAAAAAAAGCTTAATTTTGTTACCCTGTGTTATTAGTTCTGATTATTTTTGCTTTATGATGTAAGTTTTTAAAAAAATACTATTATTTCATGTCGCATCCGTATCTCTTTATATCGCATTTTATTTCGAAATCATATGCTGGGCAATGCCTTAAATTGGGAATAACAAAGTTCTCCCCAAGTGATGCAAATTAACTAAAACATCTTCACATAAATCTATTCATCTATGTTTTTTTATCTTCTCCATGTTTTAAGCGATCGAATCTCTTTCCTGTAGCTGAAAATACCTATATGCTAGGCAACTATGTCCTAATCATATAAAAACCACAGCAAAAAGATGTTATTTTTAAACAGATATTTTTTCTATTCACCGAAAAATTCTAGGGACTCTTTTATCGATGCTTACTTTAGTAAATTGGTTATTTTAAATTAATTTTATTAAGGCCAACTTTATTATTTTTAGTTTTTATTTTAATAGAAATTTTGTTTTGAATTTTCAATTCAAGATAAAAAAAAAATTAGCTACCATTAAATTCAACATAATTTTGTAATAATTGAATAAAAAAAAAAGTGCTTATATTTTATACAAGAATTTAGTTATAATTAATATTTTCTTTTCTAGGAGGCGAACAAAGGTGTTATTTTCACAGCATTCCCGCCTGTCTTGCATTTGCATTTGATGCGTTTCCAGTATGATCCCATCACGGATAGCTCAATAAAATATAATGATCGTTTTGAGTTTTATGAAAAGATTAATCTGGATCGTTTTTTGGCCGAAAGGGAAAAAACTCCAGCTGATTATGTGCTGCATGCTGTGCTTGTACATTCTGGCGACAATCATGGAGGGCACTATGTCGTTTTCATCAATCCTAAAGCAGATGGTAAATGGTATAAGTTTGACGATGACGTTGTTTCGAGCTGTCGCAAAGTCGAAGCAATAGAACAAAACTATGGTGGGATGGATGAAGAAATATCATTTCATGCTAAATGCAGCAATGCATATATGTTGGTTTACATACGTAACTCTGAACTGGAACGTGTACTGAGCGATATTCCAGAACACGAAATACCAAGTGAATTAGTTGAACGCCTGGATTTAGAAAAACGAATTGAGATAGCGCGTCGCAAAGAGCGCAGCGAAGCGAATTTGTATGTTTCTATTCATGTCATTCTTGAAGAATACTTTGAGGCTCAACAGAAACGACGACTGTTTGACTTGGATAAGGTTCATCCACGTTTGTTTAAGCTAAAACAAACTCAAACAGTAGATGACATGATTGAAGCGTTTGTTAAAACATTCTGCGTTCCAAAAGAACGTATGCGCCTATGGATAATGTATGCTGCGCAATCACAAAAATTTTTGTACTTTGATTTTCAACGAGAGCTTTCACACACCATTGAACAAATCGCTACTGCGCAGAAGCCATGGGTAATATTTCTCGAACTAGCTCAACCTGATCTCCCAGGAAACGCTCTGCCGCCATTCGACCCGAAGCGTGAAGTACTTGTGTTCTTTAAGTATTACGATGCACGCAATAAGCGGCTAAACTATTTAGGCTGCTCTCACCAAGAACTTAGTAGCCGGCTGTCTGACATCATACCCGAAGTAAATACACACTTGGGATTTGAGCCAGACACTGAATTAACAGTTTTCGATGAGTGTACCGACAAGAAAATCACCAACCTCAATGAACCGCTCGAAAAAGTACTTGCTCTGCACCAAGACAATTTACAGGGCTATATTCTAATTTTTGAAAAAGAACACATTGGCTTGAAACTGGATTTGCCCACTGTTGAGGACTATTTTTTGGATTTGGTCTATAGAGTCGAAATAACTTTCTGCGACAAATGCAATCCAAACGAACCGGAAATAGTGCTTGAGCTTTCGAACCGATACACTTACGACCAAATGGCCCAGGCAGTGGCAGAACGACTTAATACAGATCCGAATAAGCTCCAATTTTTTATGTGTGTTAGTAGCTACAAGGAGGTGCCGGGTAATCCAATACCATACACTCATAAGGTAAAACTATATATATATAAAGTAAAGAGTCTGTATGTATGTTCTATATAAAAATTTTTATTATTCAACCCATGTGAACAAAATTTGGCACATCTATTTTATGGGACCAAGCAGTGGTCATGTAAATATAAATTTTAACACATTTACTGTAACCGCCCGCCCACAAATGAATAAAAAAACTATATGGGGCATTCCACGTAAAAGAGGAAAATGAGATAAATTATGTTTTTTTTTTTTTAATTAACTTTAATTTGGTAAAAAGCTATATCTAAATGTCTATGCTTTATTAATCTGTGAAAAGAGATGTAAAAAAATTACCCAAAAAATCCTTTTTCGAATATTGTAAATATTTTTTCGTACAGAGTTGCTAAGGAGTAAAATGTTGATTATGTTTGTAACACTGTTATCGGGCATTCTATCAACTGTAGAAACCTGGCGAGCGTCTTTTGTAGAAGCTTGGAAATAACTTATTTCTTATATAAAAATAACGCGAATAGGAATGCAAATTTTTAGGCATTTCTTCTTTGAACAGATGCAAGTCGCATGTCCCAGTAGTCACACAAAAATATACAGAAGTTGTTTTCCTAACCTTAAACGTGACATCATAATTTCAATACTTCCTAGATTGAATGAATATATCTTCAATATCTTCATGTCGTCATAGTATAATATCAGCTAACTGCTGAAGCTAAGATCGACTGGGAAATAAAAGAGCAACAACAACTAGCACAACAAAATCTTTGAGTATTTAGAAAAGCTTTGATCTATCTTCGAATAATAGAACATCCTTTCCCTGAAAGTATGCTTCACAAATTAGAAGAACTTTAAGCTGCTTTCATATCATTTGTATTCTCGTACCGCAATTCAGGGTAATTTACTAATTGCATTCGTGAAACAAGTAGAAAATTAAGAGCTTAGTGGATCACAGCAAGAATCACGAAAAAAGGCTACTGATGAGTTGGTGTAGCGGCCAACGAAACAGCTGTCTAGTCTGCTATGTGATTGATACTCTATATAGGGTATTGTTGTTGTTGGTTGTTTTTCCTTCAGTTGTTTTCTTCGGAAAGCAACATTGTCCTTGAGCTCGATAAAATATAACCTTTAATAATTCAAAAATTATTGGAAACTTTATTCTATTTTTCAGATAAAATGTTTTCTTTATTTCTGCAGATTTTCAATCCCATTTCTGAAATAGAAACAAAAATTATTTATTTTGACATGTTAAAAAATGACAAATCAGAAACAATCTAAACGAGCGCTTAATCGGAAGCGTATGGTTCACAATGCAGTCCAACACGGTATAGACAGTTTGCCATTTGATGTTAAGTCTATCGTCTTGAAATTTACAACTTTATTTCAATGTATACAATTAGAGTTAAAAATTTAAATTGGTTTGATGCTGAAGTCGAATTTTAAAACTGCATCTGCAAGTATTGACTTTTATTTTATTCATATTTCTTACCATTAGGAAATTATCCTACTTCGCTGAAAAATTGTTTGCAGTTGGAATTAAGTGAAGCTTATTTATTTGCATTCCATTCATTTTGGTTTTTATTTCATGACAAAATAACGGCTATGGAAAATGAAAGAATTTCTCTTATAGAAACAATGTCGCCTTATATCCGAATTGATAGATGTGATAATGGAAAGATTTAGAAATTAATTTTTCCTTTGAGAGTTAAACAAGTTTAAAAAATTTATAAAACAAAAGGATAATGAAAGTGAAACCGAGATTTTAAAAAGTAATTTATTCACTAGTTACAAAATATCTTATGATTATTTAAAAGCATGGTCCAAATAATTGGAATGAATACATTAAATATAATGAGTGAATGAAAACGTGAGTAGAATGGAATGAAAATTCTGCTGAATTTGTTTAAAAAAATTTAAATAACAAATAGTTCAAACAATTATTTTCCTATAAAAAATGGATGAAATACTTTCAAAATTGTTCTAGTAGCGAATTTTTAAGCCCCAACGCGTACTGCGTGAGGGGTATATTAACTTTGCCATTCCGTTTGTAACGCATAAGGAGGCGTGTCAGGCATAGAACAGTATGTCTATTTTCTATCAGCATCACCATCTGAGTCGATATCCGTCTGTGATCACGATTACAATCGCAATATTGAAGCTATAGCGATGAAATTCAAAATATAGGCTTTTTCTAAAAAAATAAAGATCAAGTTCCAGATCAAGATCAAGTAAACATGTTTTAATATAATAATTTGCTTTCGGAACTGTTTTAAAATGTGTCCCAGCAGTCACGGAAAATCCTGATTTTATTTAAATGCCGTTATTTATAGCTTAACTTACTTTTCTAGCCAAAAACGAAATAGTTACAGATTCTTTATGTCTTACTTGAGTATTAAATGGCTGAATGTATTGATTAGTCAAGATGAATGCCGCGGAGAGAAAGAGGAAATCTGAGAAAAATTAAAAAAGATAAGACCACGCCCATTTCTTGCACAGTCACTAAAAGTAACCATTTGAACAAAACTACCAAATTTTAGTTTTAAACGATTAAAATCGTCTGATATATAGCATTTTTTTTTTGGTTTGTGGGCGATAGAGCCAATTTGGGTTGTATGGGAGAAAGAGTGGAATCGAAAACAGAGAGAGAGAAAAAAAAGGCATGATTGTGAGCCAGGAAACAAACATTACAACAGACTTGTACTACTCACTTACTCACTTACTTGACTTACTCAGGGGCTAGGGGGCTTAGTCCCCACGCGTTTGCATCTTCTACGGCAAAAGCCGTCTGATATAAAGCATTTTTACTGATTTGTGGGCGGTAAAAGTGGGCGTGACAACATTTATAGATACATAGTGACTGCCACTTGGACCCATAGCACCTGCATACCAAGATTCACTATTAAAACTTTAACATCTCAAGAATTAAAATGATTTCTGAAGTGGGCGTAGATATAGTGAGACCACGCCCATTTCTTGCACAGTCACTGAAAGTAACCATTTAAACAAAATTACCAAATTTGAGTTTTATACGATTAAAACCGTCTGATTATAGCATTTTTTTTGGTTTGTGGGCGATAGAGCCAATTTGGGGTGTATGGGAGGTACCACGCCCCCTTGTCCAATCAACACCAAACTTCACAGGAACACTCTCAGAATGTTGCTTCAGTATCCCAAAAAATTTCATAAAGATTGGTTCGGCGGTTTTGGAATCTATACGTGTTATTCACACATACCCACATACATACATCCATTTTTATATATACCCTGTAGGAAAATCAACTAATTTAAAAGTAGTTGAAAAAGTCGTTTTTTATCAACCACAACTAGTTGAAATTCTGACTTTTTTCCATAGAACGAACTAACATATTTTGTATGGTGATGTCCGCTAAATAAGTCAATTGACTTTCATCTTCATATATTTTCAACTACTTGTTAAACTAGTTAAATTTAAATTATTTTTTAACTTCTTTAAAATAACCAATTGAAAACTATTTAATATTCCACTGACTGAAGATGAATTTAAAAGCATAAAAAATTTAAATTTCTATACATCAAAGAGATCATTTATTTGACTGTTTTGAAAAATACATAAATCATGCCAAAAAAAATTTCTGAAATATAAAAATGATCAGAGTTTTTTAATGGAAAATTGTGGAATGTCGTTCTTTGTGGTGTTTTAATTGATTTTAAAATAATTCAAAAGTGATTCATGCCAAGCTTCATTGCCAGTTAATTCAAAAAAGGACTAGTAATTACATTCAAGGACGCTGCAACAGAAGTACGCTGCGATGGTAAATATAATTTAATTATTTCTTTCTTCATCGGACTATTTCTGCTTCCAACAGGTGATAGTTCCAGAAGCTGGAGGAACTCTGCGCTTATATGTGAATAAGAAATAAGTCAATTGACTTTCGTCTGCATATATTTTCAACTACTTGTTAAATTAGTTACATTTAAATTATTTTTTTAATTGCTTTAAAATAACCAATTGAAAACTATTACTGATTGCCAAAAGTTAATAATATTTGATGAAATAACATGGTTAAATATTTATAAACTTGTAATCTAATAAAAATTTTCAATTAAAACATGTCAAAATAAGAGTAGTTGCCGCCTTAATATAATTCAAAGTAGTTTATCAACCACTTTTTAAGTAGTATTTCAATTACTTCATATATAATGCAATAAAAACTATTTAGAATTGAAGTGGATCCCGCCTTAATATAATTCAAAGCACTTCATATACTAGTTTATTTTAAACTAGTTTTTTAATTAGTTGTTTTTAAAAACAAGTTAGTTTGTTCCTATAGGGTAGAATATATACTATAGTATATGAACTACTTTGAATTATATTAAGGCGGCATCCACTTCAATATATGAAGTAATTGAAATACTACTTAAAAACCAGTGATTGATAAACTACTTTGAATTATATTAAGGCGGCAACTACTCTGATTTTGGCATGTTTTAATTGAAAATTTTTATTAGATTACAAGCTTATATATATTTAACCATGTTATTTCATCAAATATTATTAACTTTTGGCAATCAGTAATAGTTTTCAATTGGTTATTTTAAAGCAATTAAAAAAATAATTTAAATGTAACTAATTTAACAAGTAGTTGAAAATATATGCAGACGAAAGTCAATTGACTTATTTAGCGGACATCACCATACAAAATAAGTTAGTTCGTTCTATGGAAAAAAGTCAGAATTTCAACTAGTTGTGGTTGACAAAAAACTACTTTATCAACTACTTTTAAATTAGTTGATTTTCCTACAGGGTATAGAGTAGAGATAGAAGATATATATATAAACATATATACAGGGTGCCCCGCAATTGAGTGCAACTTTTAACGGAGGTGAAAAGTTATGTCGAGCTGAGCAAAAAATCGTATGGGAGGGGGTGTGAAAATCGTATTTTCACATTCTTAGGAGCTACAGGGTTTATTAATATTTCCCGACTTTGATTCACGTTATTGTTTCTACCACAAAAATTAAGTCACGGAAACTTTGATAGCTCATTGCAAAGGCAATAAAATCACATTTTCAACGGTATATCAACAAACAGCACCGACATAACCGTTACCAAGCAGTGCTCGTTCAAAAATGAAATCAATCGGTTGAAACTACTAAATTTCAACTTTGAATGCAAATTTCTCAGAATTTCGCGTAATAAATGAAATTATTTTTATAATTAGTTTTGTAATTTATTTAATTTTCTTTTTATTGACACCAAAAACATAAATTTATCTTAAAAAATAAAAAAGTTGGCTGTACTAAAAAATTATACCTGTTCGAAAACAATGGTTAATAATGACCATTCAATTAGTTATGCAGTAGATAATATCATTGTTTTCTAATAAGTATAATTTTTTTAGTACAGCCAACTTTTTTATTTTTTAAGATATGTTTATGTTATTGGTGTCATTAGAGAGAAAATTTAATAAATTATAAAATTTAATATCGTTGTTTTCTAATAAGTATAATTTTTTTAATACAGCCAACTTTTTTGTTTTTTAAGATACATTTATGTTATTGGTGTCATTGGAAAGAAAATTTAATAAGTTATACACTTATCTATACACTTTTGCATGCGTTTGAACCAATTGTCGAAGCACTTTTGCCACTCTGATTGAGGTATCTCCAAAACATGCATTCTGAATGCCGCAACCGCTTCTTCGGGCGTCGAAAATCGTTGTCCACGCAGTTTATTCTTCACGGTTGGGAATAAAAAGAAGTCATTCGGTGCCAAGTCAGGACTATACGGCGGATGACCCATCAAATCGATGTTTTGGGTGCTCAAAAATGCAGTTGTTTGAGCCGATGTGTGAGAGCTCGCATTGTCGTGGTGAAGAGTGATCCGTCTTCGGCGGTTGGTTTTCCTGATTTCTTGGAAGACAACTGGCAAACAAATGGTTGTGTACCACTCAGAGTTGACTGTTCTGCGTTGTTCTAGTAGTACGGTTGCGACATGTCCATATTTTCCGAAAAAACAGGCGACCATTTGCTTGGAAGTGCTTCGTGCGCGAACAACTTTTGTTGGATTTGGCTCATCTTGAAACACCCATACAGTCGACTGCTGTTTACTTTCGGGCTCATACGCGTAAATCCACGATTCATCACCTGTCACGATGTCATAGACGTGTTTCGAAGCACCGCGATCGTATTTTTTGAGCATTTCCTTCGACCAATCGACACGAGCCTTTTTTTGAGCGATTGACAAATTGTGTTGGATCCAACGCGAACAAATTTTTTTGACAGTCAAATGTTTATGCAATATTGAATGTATGCTGGTCCCACTTATGCCTAAGGTTGCTTCAATCTCACGATAGGTAACATGACGATCTTGCAATATCAGTTCGCGCACAGCATCAATGGTTTTCGGAACAACAGCTGATTTCGGACGACCTTCACGAAATTCGTCTTGGAGTGAACTACGACCACGATTGAATTCACCATACCATCGATAAACACTGGTCCTTGATGAAGCTTCATCGCCAAAAATTGAATTAAGTTCATCCATGCACTGTTGCTGTGTTAATTCACGTCGAAAGTTGTAAAAAATAATCGCACGAAAATGTTCACGATTTAATTCCATTTTTAGACCGAGATGAATCTTTTAAGTTACTATAAACAACACAAATAGCGCTCGTATGTCAAAACGTTCTGAGTACGTATAAGCCAACAAATGTCAAACTTTGCGATAGAGCTTTCAGTTGACAGATTGCAACACCAGGGTTGCCAAATCCCGAAATATAAAAGGCACCCTACGTAAAATTGAATATCGTTGTTTTCTAATAAGTATAATTTTTTTAATACAGCCAAATTTTTTGTTTTTTAAAATACATTTATGTTATTAGTGTCATTGGAAAGAATATTTAATAAATTATGAAATTAATTCAAAAAAAATTCATTTATTTATTCATTTATTACATGAAATTCTGAGAAATTTGCACTCAAAGTTTAAATTTGGTAGTTAAAACCGATTGATTTCATCTTCACACGAGCACAGCTCGTTAACGGTTAAGTCGTTAGACTTCGTTGATATACCGTTAGAAAGGCAATGTTATAAGTAGGTTAGTTTTTCTGCTAGAAGCAATAACGTGAATCAACGTCGTCAAATAATAATTAACCCTGTAGCTCCTAAGAACGTGCAAATAGACCCCACCCTCTCATATAATTTTTTGCTCAACTCGACGTAACCTTTCACCTCCGTAAATAGTTGCACTCAATTGCGGGACACCCTGTATATACATGTGCGTAGCGAGGGTGGGGCAGTTTCCTCCCCTGATATATATGCATATACATGTATATAGCATACAAGTATACATATTAAAGAGCTGCATGAATACATTTGTTTTGCCTGTAGCAAAGTGTACACTTTCGTACTGTACCACATTTTATAGCATCTTTCAAACTTTTGTACAGTACTTTCAAATCAAACACAGGCTGAAGCGAGTACTGTACAACATTTGGTTGGATCTTAACAGAGTGTGTACATAATTTGTTTGCAGCATACATAGCTAACTGCAGCAGTTTCTCTTTGAAATACACCAAAAACATACGAGTATACAAATTATACCAAGTAGGTGAAGAACAATACAACTTTACAAAGTTGAGAAAATGACAAAAAGACTCAAGACACGAACTCGCTCTGATGTGAAGGAGAAAGTGTGTTTGTGTGATGCAAACAAGCGCACATCAACATGTTGTCAACAGCGCATAACCTTCTGCTTATACATGATGTGTTTCTGTTCTATCCTGTGTACTTGGTATTTGAGTGAATTTCATATTGAAAACACATTTGTTTTGAGTACAGTACTGGAATGTTTTGCTTTTGTTTTGTAGTGTATTCAATCGTAGTTGGTTGTTGACTATGATAGAATGTAAGTATACGTGTTTCAAGCAAATGTTTTGTAGAGGCGTACGGATGTATTCGTGCATATCTCTAATACATATACATGAGCGTAGTGAGGGTAGGGCAGAGGAGGGAAGTGTCCCCCTGATATGTATATGTATATACATGTATATATTATACATAACTACATACATAAACATATATACATGGGCATAGCGAAGGTAGGGTAGAGGAGGGCAGTTAGTCCCCCTTATATGAATATGTTTATACATTATATATTATGCATATTTAAACATATATACGTAAACATGGGCGTAGCGAGGGGAGGGCAGTTGTCCCCTGATATGTATATTCATATATATTATACAGTTGCGGTCAAAATAATAGCACCATATCCTAGTGAATGATATTTTCACTCTCTGTTGGCTTTGTTTTTAAACAGAACGTATTGTATGGTGGGAGAGGATCGCGTTTGTATTTTAGAAGGCATTCAAGGACGGAGTACAATCGAAAGTTCACTTGGAAAACGATTATTCATGGTGGATCTAGTATTGCTGTGTGGGCTTCTTTTTCGTTTTATGGCGTCTGACCTATATATTGGACAAAAACTATAATGAATCAACATATCTATGTGGATATTTTAAATGAGGTCATGTAACCGTATGCCGAGGATGAAATGCCGTTAATTTGGATTTGCCAACAGGACAACGATCCAAAGCATACGAGCAAGTAGGCGAAAAACTGTTTTACAAATAACCATATTAATGTTGTGGAATCGCCCAACAGTCCCCAAACCAAAGCCCAATAAAAATCTTTCGGACGGAAGTTTAAAATGGCAGTTTCAGAAAATATGACAAAAAATAACAATGACTTTTGGCTTGCTACTGAGCAGCCGTAGAAAGCAGTTTCTTTAAAAAAATGCTAACAAGTAGTTGATTCAATGTCTGATCGCTGCGCAACAGTCATTACCAACTACGAGAATGCGACAAAATATTAAATTACTATCCTTAGACAATAAGCAACGAAAATACAATTAAAACCTGTAAAAGTAACCGAAACTTATTTCTTTTTCTTAAGAGAATAATATGTGGTACTATTATTTTGACCGTCGTCATTTTGCATTATCTAATATAAATATTACATTAAAGATTATTTACACTGATATATTTGTTTATCTCACTAGCGATATATTGTATATAAACTGGCGATCAAAACTGAGTGGATGTTTCGTAATTCATCATTCATCAGCCTGTCAATTCTTTAATATTTAACAAAACTTAATAAAAATTTCACCATTTATTCTTTAAAGTGCTTACAACAAACTCTGTTTCCAGAACAATTCATGTAAAACAAAATCAAAAATGACAACAATAAAACTGAAAAATGCGGCATTCACTCTGTTTTGCACTTTTCGGTCAGCATCAATAGAACACTTGTTTGTGTTCGTTATAACGGTTATTTTTATAAGTAGTCCCTTCTGTTTTATTCATTTATCGCTTTTAACATATTGAGTCAACTTTTATTTATGTAAAAAAATTCTGTGAGGAGAAAACTCAATTTTTGCTGATTGAAACTCAAAAGTTTCAAGTGAAAACAGTGTTGTTGCGATGAAAAAGAATGGGTTTTCATCTCGGAAAATTTGATTATAACTCAAAATAAGTCAAAGTACTGGTATTGCTGTGAAAAAAAAAGAAAGCAAATTGCTTCTACACCTAACCTTGGTGGTCGGCTAAAACTACTGTCGAACTCAGACGCACGTCTTATGGCACAAAGAATACAAAATGATTCAAAGAATGATTCCGATACACCATATTTAGCGGCTAGTACATCAACAGCCTGCCGGGCTTTGCACAGAATTAGGCTTTCAGTCGGCAATAAAAAAGAAAAAGCCTGCATTGTCTGACAAAAATGTAAAGCCTTGGTTGAAGTTCAGCAGAACCTATAGGAATTGGACAGTGGAGGACTGAAAACGTATCATATGGTCTGATGAAATAAAAATTAACCGTTTACAGTCGGATGGTAAACAATATTACTGGGCACGTGAACATGAAAGAACAAAAAAATACCATTTGAAGCAAACCGTAAGACATGGTGGTGGCAGCTTGATGGTATGGGGTTGCTTTACGTGGTGGCATGTTGGGCCTCTTGTGAAAATTTATGGTATAATGAAGAAGCAAGATTATCTTGATATTTTAAAAACCCATTTACAGGAATTTGTGGACTTGTGTGTGCACATATCCAGAAGAGGAAATAGTATTCCAACAGGATGGAGACCCAAAACACACATCCAAAATAGTCAAAAAATGGTTATCAGAGCAAACTTTCCAGCAACTGAAGTGACCAGCACAAAGCCCTGATCGGAACCCCATTGAAAATTTCCCAAATTATCCCTAGAGAGATCATTGAAAATTTTGTAGAAAATATGCCAAGGCTCATACAAGGAGTGATAAAAAGTTTTGGACAAAGTACTGATATTAGTCTAAATACTGGTGTTCTTTTGAAGCTGGTCGAAAAGTGCAAAACTGAGTGAATGCCGCATTTTTAAGTTTTGTTGTTGTAATTTTTGATTTTGTTTTACATGAATTGTTCTGGACACAGAGTTTTGTTGTTAACACTTTAAAGAATAAATGTTGAAATTTTTATTAAGTTTTGTTTAATATTAAAGAATTGGTACTGTATTGCAATTACATTTACAGTAACTTCCAATTACAATTCCTGTAATGGAATTGAAAATTTCAATTCCTGAGGAATTGAGACGTTCAATTATCAATTCCTGAGGAATTGAGATGTTCAATTACCAATTACTATTCCATTTTCCTCCAATTCCATTCCCAAGGAATTGAAAAATTCAATTACCAATTACAATTCCTGGAATAGAATTGACGATTTTTTTCCAATTCCATTCCTGAGGAATTGAGGTGTTCAATTACCAATTACATTTCCTGGAATGGAATTTTTTCTAATTCCATTCCTGAGGAATTGTGATGACCAGTTACGAATTCCTAATTCCAAGGAATTGGAATTGAGACGGAAATTATTCCAAAAGGAATCATTACAACCCAGCTCTGCTTGTGACGTCAAACCGCCAAAATAAAAAATATCTAGTGATAGGTAATTTTGATTTTATATTAAGGACTACTTTTACCTTTGAACCAATGATTTCATAGAAAATTTCTATGTTTCTGTTGAACTGTTAAGTAGGCCAGTTATTACTTATCACAGCATTATAATAAAAATATATCACCTACTTTTAGGCATCACAAGAAATGTGGATTTTTTCATAGAGAATTACTTGAGTTTTTTTTTAAAATACACAATATCTAAGAAAAAATAAGACCTTATTGCACATCTACAAAGCAAGACCTTTCAATTGCTACCCTATTTATTAAAATCGCTTCTACAGTACAGATTTGATAGTCATCACAAAAAATGCGCATAGTCATCACAATTCATCACAGTAAAAATAAAAACCAATCGTTGATCGATATTTTTCCGATCAGATTAAAAAAAGTAATTTTTGATTAAAATAATATCGATTATAATTTAAATCAAATCAATAAATAGTGTCAAAAAGTTTTTCAAATTCTAACATCAGATTCTAAATCAGCGATCCTCTGTCTACTACTATTTAATACTCTTTGAGGGGCACTTTTAAATGTGCACTAGTATACCATTTTTATAAATACTATGACTCTTGTTTATGTCTCAATTATTGTAAAAAGTATATATAAAAAAATTGGGACTGAAGGCTTTTGATGAACTATATGGTTACCTACGCTAACCAGCGCGGCTTTAGGACAAAACGCTTTCATAAAATATCAAAAATTATTATTATGATGGTAAATTCAAAGTAGAGCAAAGTGTTTTAAAGCAAGTACTTTCTGCTACAAGCTTATTATACCAAAGAATATGTTAGCAAAACTTGGTTGAAGTCGAATAAATGGTGTAGAAGAAGTTCGATTAGAATTTTATTGACATGTCACTTTGTCTCATCCCTCCTATTTTTCCTGCAGTTGCCGACGGTATTGATTCGAACTAAATTACAAAATTTTAGTTTAATACAACCAAAACCGTCTGAAATATAGCATTTTTATTAATTTGTTTGCGGTAAAAAGGGGTGTGGCAATTTTTGGTTTTTTATAAACTGAGATATTAACCTTAATAACAGATGTAAATTTGTTGACCTTAGGTGTTACCGTTCCTGAGATCTAATGGAACACCCACCCGCTTGAATGATTTTATATATATAGAAGGGCGGTAAAAGTAGGCGTGTCAATATTTATATATATAGTGACCACTACTTGGTCTCATAGCACCTACACACCAAGTTTCACTATCAAAACATGTACAATTCAGGAATTGTATTGATTTCTGAAAAATTAGCGTAGTTATAATTCTACCACGCCCATTTTTTTTTTTTGTGGAGTTGCCGAGAGTAACCATACGAACTAGATTCCAAAATTTTATTTCAATACAACAGAATTCATCTGACATATAGCATTTTTATTGATTTGTGGGCGGTAATAAGGGGTGTGACACCTTTTTTTTATTATTCGAGATTTTAGCCTTGACAACAAATATTGTAAATTTGCAAAATTTTTTTTATTTAGTCGGTATGCAAAATTTTTTTATTTTAATGTTACTGCAATATATTGAACGTTTTTCAGAACAGTATGTTGTAAAAGCACTGTAATAATGGCAAAAAAGAATTACAATTTGAGCGTTAATGCTTTCAACCCGTCGTAGGACGGGCTTTTATACTAGTTGTATCGTAATTGAGCAAGTGCTTTATACTAAAATATATAACATTTTTGATAACAATTGTTACATAATTTTTTACTTTTGTTTTTGACGAATGAATGTAAAAAAAGTTTTATTTAACAAACCCTGCAGAAATAAATGTTGATTAAAAAAAAAAAATGTACTATGCAGTTTAGCGTTTTTGCCTGTTTATTTGCTCAATTGTGTTGCATACTGTATATTCGATATAAATACGATACGATTTAATGCATAAAACAAACTTTAAACGCTTTTTTCTCAAAATATAATTCTTCAATACAGTTCCAGTGATTAACCCTCTAAGAGCCAAGGTTACTATAATAGGAAAAAATACACCAAAATATTTGTTTCTGTTAAATGTTAGTGTTAATGTTAGGTGCACAAATCCGTTGGCAGATTGTCAATTCAATTGAAAGGTTAGACGTAAGGTGAAAAAAGGACTGAAAAGTAAATTTACCAATGCAAGATATTTCTACTAAATCTATCATACACTTCGCGAAATTCAATTAAAGGCAAAACAATTCCTTAAAAAATTCTAATATTTAAACTATTATTTTTGGTTTTTTCTGAAATACTTTTAAGTAAATATCCCTGTATATTGTAAAAATTATCAACAGAACAAAATTCACGGTAAATACAAAAAAATACGCAAAATTTATATCGTTCGTTGTGCAGTAAGCTGCGAAATACAATTAAAGGCATTGCATGTTTGACGCTTCATTCGTAAAGCTGAATGCAGCGTTGATTGTGCTCTCTTCTTCGTTACTGCCGGTATTGTCAATGGCGCTCCCTGCTTGCAGTTAATATTTTATTTATTTAATTTTCCATGTTGTTTACCTTAAGCACTTTTTTATTGCTTAAATATCAATAAAAACACGAAAAAGAACAATTCTTTACAATCTTTAATTAAATAAACAAGACAATTTCAACTATTTATACTTGTTTTCTCACATCTTTCTCATAGCTTTGAGATTTTATAAGAGTTGTCAACTTCGTGTTGACATTCCCGGCAGTACGCTCTCATCTAGCGAGTTTACCTGTATTAATTCTACCATGGCTGAATGTAAAATATTAAATTCGTTCTCTGTTTTTGGTTAAATACGTTATTATAAAGAAAGTTTTCAAAGTTCGACATTAAAATTACATGCACTGCAAAAATGGGAAAAGCGAAAAGTTTAGCATCCGAAGAAATTGCAAAAATCCAAGCTTACAAGGACGTCGGTTTATCAAATCGACAAATTTCTCTAAAAATAAATAGATCTGCTACTGCCGTTCACAATGTGATAAAGTTTAAAGAAAATTATAATAAGAACCGTTCAAATAAAAATAATGAAAAAATTCAGAGCGCCAAGAAGCAGCAATTATAAGAAGAAAACAGCGCTTAGCGCAAGTCATAAAATCAAAAGATTAGAGTTTGGAAAAATTACATGGAATGGTCAAATGAATGGAAAAACGTAATATTTTCGGACGAAAAAAATTTAATTTGGACGGACCTGACGGTTTTAACTTCTATTGGCACGATTTAAAATCCGAGAAACAAATGTCAACAAGCAGGAACTTTGGAGGGGTACGGTAATGGTTTGGACTGGCTTTAGTTATTATAGCAGGACACCAATATGCAAAATTTCGACACGAATGAATTTAAAAGACTATGTTCATCTCCTCGACGAAGTTTTAATTGAATTTGGAGAAAGACAGCTAGAGGAAAATTGGATATTTCAGCAAGATAATGCAGCCATCCACAAGTCTCGAGAAACAATGACATGGTTCCAGGAGAAGGAAATTATGTTGTTGAACTGGCCTGCTCATTCTCCGGACTTAAATCCAATCGAGAACTTGTGGGGGACTTAGCACGTGAGGTATATGCCAATGGATGCAAGTTCAATACGGTAGAAGAACTCCGGAAAAATTTCTACAGATTTGAAAAAGATCCCAGCATCAGAGCTAGAACGCTTGATTGAATCTATGCCGAATCGAATTTTTGAAGTCATAATGAAAACTGGAGGCTGTACACATTATTAACCAAGTAAATAATCAAATTCAAACACGATATGAATGCTTTAATTTAAATTGAAACAAGTGCCTTTAATGGAATTTCGCACATATAATAAGGCAATTCACAAGTAGTTGTAAAGTTGTATGTTGTATTGTTGTAAGTGAAAGGTTTTCTCATTTTCTCCCTTATTAGTAAAGCGATTTTTTTGAAATTTTGGTTGCATGTTTTGTTTATAGAAGTTGTATGATGTGTATAAAATTGGCGTTATCGGCCCGGTAGTACGCCTACCTCCCATACAAATTTATTTTTTTTACATCATTTTGTATGGAAGGTAGGCGTACTTCCGTCCCGATCACGCCAATTTTATACACATCATACAACCACTATTAACAAAACATGCAACCAAAATTTCAAAAAAATCGCTTCACTAATAAGGAAGAACATAAGTAAATCTTTCACTTACAACAATACAACTTTACAACATCTTGTGAATTGCCTAAATGTTATTCATTTTTTCTTTTTTCTTAAAATAAATACATATTTAAAGAAATATTGTTTTTTTGTTGATTTTATCAAATAAAATGTTGAATTAAATAAATAATTTTACATGCTATGTTTTTGGTTTCTCAATCCGTTAAGATATCTGGTAAAATTTATATGCCTTTAATTGAATTTCGCTGAGTGTATTATGTTTCCGTCAAAAAGTACAGAGACCACCTAAAAAATTTACTAATATTGAACACTTCAAAAAATATATTTTTCTTTTGATGCTGTGCAAGCAATAATTTATATGTCAAAAAACAAAAAAAATCACTTTTAAATTACTAAACTAATAACATTTTAATTATAAAACTGACAATATGTTGAAAAAAGCTTGAGAAAATGAAAACGTCAAAATTAAACTGAAAAAGCTATGGTTGCCTTATACCGCGCACGCTTATTGCTGAACCGAGCCGAAAAACACGTGTGAGCAACAGAGGCAGCAAGTCATGCATAATGTGACCATATATCCCGCCTTGGGCTGTCTGTCCCACTGTCCCCAGCTTGAGAAAAAATGTCCCGCTTTTGCAAACAAACCAAATTTATACATTTCCTTACCTATCTCCATCAAATTCATTGCATTCGAACCGCGCGAAAGACGACAGTCAAAAAAATCATGATTATTTTACTACGAGTAAGAAACAAAACCCTCCCCCGAACGATAACCCAAAGACTACGTCGCGACGCGTTGGCGCTATAAAGCTAGCAAGTAATATCAATTGTGTCTGATTGCGAAAAGTATCACTTTTGCTTAGCTTGGGATCAAATGATCGTATGTGAATCATCCACAAATTTTTTCTTTATATTTTTTTTATTTATACACAAAATTCTGTAAGCGTCCCGCTTTGACACATAAAAATAATGGTCACTTTAGGTGTGCATCTCTTTTCCCCCAATGTGTTTTTCTGCTCGGCTCGGCTCAGCAATAAGCGTGCACTATAGACGCGGCCTCAGGGTGTTTTACACCAAGGACGGAGCTATCCATTGCCCTTTTATTTTTGAGATGTTTTAGCAACAGCAACAAAAAATTTTGTTTTGTGAACGTTAAGAGTTGCTTAACCCATTAATTCCGGGAAGCGCACAATTTTCGTACGATGTTTGAGACTTATTTTCTGACATAAAAAATTGAAAAAAAAAAACATTCCAAACATACCTATTCTACTATTTTTGAGTGACCCTCTTTCGATTGGTGCAGTCAGATTCGCATAATAATAACTTTATGGCGCATTTAAAAAAAAAAGCAGCAAAATTTTTTGGGTTTTTTTTTATATATAACTAGGAATATTTTTTGCTCTGAATCTAACCTCAAATTCGTAATCAGCGACCTTAAAAACTCCCCTATACATATTTTTTGCAGTATTTTTGGAATTTGGTCGGCCATATTGAATCCGCCATCTTTATTTTGGAAATGTAACCTCTTGCTAGTTGTAGTTTAGATATTTGGTGCACTTTTGATTGTGGTTTGGCATCGATTCAGTAACTTTATTGATTCAAAAAAAGATTCACAAAAAAAAAAACGCAAATTATTTTGGTTTTTTTTTTATTAAAAATGCGCCATATTTTTTTTTTAAAGTCGTTATTATGCTTATCTTTATTTCAATTTATTATGGCAGAAAATAAGTCTCAAACATCGTAAGAAAATTGTGCTTTTCCTGGACTTAATAGGTTAATACGTAAAACAATTTGTACATAAACATAATAACGGTTTGCTGTAAAAAAATTCCAAAAATCATAAAATTTATTGACTACAGTTTTGAAAATTAAATTATTTTATCAACAAATGTTATTGTGCCAAAAGCTTTTACCAACTGAGTTCGAATTTATTTTATAACAGCCGTCATCTTGTTAGTGGATGTTGGTAAAGAAATACGTACATAATGAAGTTAGTGGCGACCATGGCTGCACGGTCAAGTGTGTAGACTGCATGCAAATCCCATCTGACAGAATGATTTTTTCAATTCAAATTAATATTTCAAACCTCAGAGTAAAAAATGCCGGGTAAGGCTTGTTGAGAAAATAATCCGTTCGGTGTTGACATAAAACTTATAGGTCCAGTTCTCGGTTATTTGTGTACAAACATGTAATAACACGCACAACACAATTGAACATAAGCTTGGTTAAAGTCCTTTTAAGGCCTGAAATGGCCAAATGTTTTTTTTAATAAAACGATCCTTAAAAATCTTCTATGGAAATAATTTTGCAATAACCACTTCAATTCTAAAATTTCTTATTTATTTCTTTGAATCTTTTTAATTGTATGTTTTTTTAGGGCACCATCAAGGATATTAACTCTAGTAAACCAAGAAAAATTTTCTATCAAAGGCTATCATTAAGCATTCATGAACTCGACAATAAAAAACAATTTAAATGCATCTGGGTCTCCAATGATTTGAAAGAGGAAAAAGAGCTTGTACTTTATCCTAATAAAAATGAGAATGTCAAAGGGTTGCTTGATGAAGCCGCGAAGAAAATACAATTTCCAGAAAACAGCCGAAAAAAGTTGAGACTACTCAAAGTGGGAAATCACAAAATAATAACTATTTATAAAGAGGATACGCCGCTAGAATCACTTCAAAAATCAAATGAAAACAACACCGGTCAAAGTGGTCAAAAAACGTATCGCATTGAGGACGTTCCAGCAGAAGACATGCAATTGGCCGAGAATGAAATGTTGATACCCGTAGCACATTACAGCAAAGAGAATTATAATTCATTTGGAGTTCCCTTTTTAATAAGAGCCAAACATGATGAGCCCTACGGTTTGCTTAAACAGCGCATTCAAAAAAGGCTTAATATCCCAGACAAAGAATGGGAAAATTACAAGTTCACCGTAGTCACAACAGGGCATACTTATAATATAAATGATAACACTCCAGTAGATTTGGAGATCTATCGTGTTATTATGACTCAGACAGGCAACCACTTACCCTACTTTGGATTGGATCATATTAATAAATCGCGGAAGCGAACATCTTTAAATTTCTCAGAGAAGGCGATTAAGATTTACAATTGAAGAAAAAATAAGCGAAATGCAAAAAACAAAAATATATTTAGACAAATGCGAGTACTGCGTTTATTATTTATATATGAAATTATCTGTATGTGGTTAAGATGCTTTTCTGATTTAAAATTTAATTTATCACAAAGGAACTAACAAAAATAAAAGAATCGCAACATTAAATCTAATTTACGACTAAACAGTTAAAGTTAATAATATCTCCAATGCTTACATAATCAATACACAAAAAAATTTTTAAATCTGTGGAAATAAAATGTTAAAGCCTTCCTTACTTTCAAATTGCATTTCCCATAATAACTTTGTAATATTTTCGTGTATTAAAAATTTCGTTCAAAGAACATAATAATAATTATTTTCAAAGATTTGGCACCTTTTTAATAACAAAACAACAAGCTTTGCAGTGTATAGAATGATATAAATTAAAACAAATATTTTATATATAAAGCTTTGGCTTAAAAAATATATATATATATATATAAATGTATTCTAGCATGCACCAAAAATAAAAGTGTCCGCATTCATCGTTGTTTTTCAAATGAAACGACTATGAAGCGAGGCATAAAACGTGAGTTTTTTTTTTTTGTAAGAAAAAGGGCGCCAATAAAAACTCTAAAGTTCTTAATACCTTACAAAGATGAAACACAGCAGTGCGTGTGTGTGTGTATTTGTGCTGTTTCGGAAATAAATTTTATTTTACTGTTATTGAATAAAATTATGTTAATGCCTATTATCTATCAACGTTTTCTTTTAAAATATATTAAAGAATATTATAACATATATGTATGTGTAAAAACAACTTCAACAAAATAAATTCAACTTACAACAGAAAAACAAAGATTCGTGTTAACAAACAGTAGGGAAAAATATAACTTTTTTACGGTACACGAATCATATTTTTCAGGAGTCAATAAAACATTTTTGGTTTAAGTATATTAACATTTTTTAATATTTTCCCAATTTTTAAAAATTGAACTACTTTGGATTTTTTTTTATGATCTAAAGTATGTGTTCCCGTACTTTTTTGCAAAAAAATCGCTGATATTTGCAAAAGAAAATAAGTTCTTTTCATTATAAAACACTGCTTAGCAGAAAATAGCAACATTTGAAAAGAACTGGATTTCTCATTTCCGCTCGTTTTCACGATTTTTTTTTGTACAGGAACAGAAAATGGCAGAAAATCGTACGAATTCGTACGAATTTTCAAGTACGGGAACAGACCTTGTATGCCTATGATTTTGCAAATATTCTCAAGTATATTTACTAGTGATGCAACGGATAGTGATTTGGCCGGATAGCCGAATATCCGGCTAGTAGGCCCTTTGCCTCGTTGTCACCAAATTAAATATATTTATGGCAAATAAAGTTCATAACACCTTTGACATAATACAAATAATTGCTAAAATACTAAAAGGTACCAGTTTAGCAGGTTTCAGTCCAAGAAGCGTTCCCGTACTCGAAAAATGGTAATATAGAGTGCAGTCGAGAGAATAAAATATTTCCCCTACCTGTCAAAAGTTGCAAGTTTTAGTCAGAGAAATTTCTTCCGGCAAAAATTTTAAAAGTATCAAAGTGCTTAAAATCAGCTGTTTATTACAAGTTAGCAAGGAAATTGAGAAATAACAAAAGCTCTTTGAAATAAATAAAAGGCTCTATGAAATAAAGCCCCAGGAAATAAGGCCCCAAACTACAAATGAAATAAGGCCCCAATATTTCTATACAAACCAACAATACGAATAATTGGGGTATTATTTCCTATTTTGGGGGTTATTGCATATTTTTAGAAAATGGGGCTTTATTTCATTGTGAAAAGTTGAGTATGACTCAAAAAATGTATGTATGAAATATTAGTTTTTGGGGGTCTTTATTTAATTTTTTAATTTGGGCCTTATTTCATCGTTAAATGGCGCATCAAAAATTTCGAAACTCATTGGGGGGAAGAGGGGGTCTTAATAACGGTTGTTATAGCAACGCTTCAATTTTTGCTGGTTGATGGTTGGCCAAGCTAAAAAGATTTTTAAAATCACGAGATCTCGTAAGAGTAGTCAGATGATTCGGAAAAAATATTATTTCTAAGTGTGGGAATAAGTGTACGTCGGGGATTTATAAAAATTGGGCCGGAAAAAGAGGATGCAAAAGACAGATAACTTGAGAAAATTCTAAGCTTGATAAAAAAAAATCCAGGCTTATCCATTTGCGATTTGGCCAAAAAAAGCGAACACAAGTTTAGCAATGACTCAACGATTCAAGAAAAGAAACAACATATAGAAAACAAAAATGCACGAAAAATTTTGAAAACCAAATTTTCACGTGCAAAACCAGGCTAAATAAGATATGCGAGCTTCTTGTGAAAGAAAAATTTGACTGCAATATCATGGACGACGAGACATATGTAAAAATGGACTTTACACCAAAACTTAAGACTAACACCCCTTTTAACAATTTTCATACGATACACGATAGACGCTTGCTTTCGTATTATCGCTTTCATACACCCGGTAGATATATTATTATGAATGACAGTGATTTTTGTTTACATTTTACTATGAATTCAAGAAATAACTGCTGAAATTCTCAAATTTTCATTAAAAGTTGAAAAATAAAATATATAAACATGTTTTCGACGGCATCCATTTCGTTTTATATATTGGTGGAAAAAGGCAGTTGAGGGATGCTTCCAATCCTTTGGAAATGAACTCGACATTGTATGTTAATTTTTAAAGAGTATTTCTGTAGGTTTCATACAATGAACGAACTAGCGACCCACATGAATTTAATTTCTGACCGATTTTTCCCCATCTGTATTTAGCCAGAGCTTCGAGACACACCTCTTGCCAGATCTGCGTTTGCTTCCATGTGGCAAAGCGCTCCAGTTGAGTTATCGAGCTCACAACTCTTGGCCTGAAAACAACGCATTAATTTTGTTCAAATCCTGTTTAAAAACTCATTTCTATCACTTTAATACTTACATATTTCAAAAAAGAAGAATAATTTAAAGTTTATTTTAGAGACGTATCGTTTCACAATACCACTTTTTCCGATAAACGCTAACTGTCGGATTTAATACGACAAACGTAAGTTCGTCGCATAACAGAATGCAAGCGTTTGTCGTGTATCGTATTAATTCGTAATACGGGTGTAAGTCAGCAAAATTCAGCTGGAAAAATTTTCTAGTCTAGCAAGGTATTTACAGTTGCGGCATTAAGAATTCAACATTTTTTACAATAAGCGATAAAATTTACCAGGAGTGCCTGAAAAAACGACTAGTTCCATTTAACAAGCGCCATAAAGATTCAAAAATATTTTGGCCTGACTTGGCAGCAGCCCATTACGTGAAG
This sequence comes from Coremacera marginata, assembly GCA_914767935.1. NCBI lineage: Eukaryota > Metazoa > Arthropoda > Insecta > Diptera > Sciomyzidae > Coremacera > Coremacera marginata. Next base: position 77,928,425 of record OU612046.1, read on the forward strand.
TCAACTAGAGCTTTTTAAATCAAAATGAAGTCAAATTTTTTGTGGCCTTATTTCACAGAGTCAAATAAAAGCTTTTGGAATAGAAACCAAAAAAATGAGAAATTGTGTGAAAACTGAATATAAATGTTAGTTTGAGAATTAATTTCAATATTGCTAAAATATTTGATCATCAAGCTAACGATGGAGGTGAATCAAGCAAATCTGTTTTTGACAAACGGCTTTATTTGACAGTTTACACAACTTTAGTACGAAAAACGTTTCCGTACTTTTTGTGTTTTGCTATATTTTTGAGAGATTTTTTCTTACACTCACACAATAAACAGTTTTACCATTTTTAGTCCAAAAAGTACGGGTACAGACCTAAAATCTAAATAGTTTTTACTCCTTTTTGTTCAGCGTAAGTTCTCTTCTCAAAAATTGTTGAAACCATGACAAATTCATAAGGTAGGCTCATTTTAAAATAGCTGCTCAAAAGACAAGTTTTCCAACAACAAAGCTGATGCTAATGACAATAGTAACTTTAAAAACTAGCTCCATTTATTCTAGTTCCTCTCCAAGCTGAATCTGCCTTATGATTGTGTCATGATTCCAAACTTTGAAAGAGTTAAAAACTTCAACCTGTCAATACTGAAAACCTTCATATTAAAACAGCTAATTGTTTATTTGTATATTTGCCATGTTGTCAATTAAAAAGTCGCCTATTGCCTACAAACGCTGAAAATTTAGTTTTTATTCATCATCATCTACCTCTTCATATAATTTTGATTATTAATTTTAATCATTTTAATAATTGAACGTTTTTCTAAGTTTTTAATTTATATGATATGAATTTATCATTAAAGCGAATACTAAGAATGTAATCTAAGTTTTTTGGAAAATACATTGTAAATTTTTTATTATTTTTTTACAGGGACCGCAAAAAACGATTATCGCTATCAATCAATCATTTTATAGCCATTATTTTTTGATCAATATTTTTTCGATCAGAAATAAAAGATATTTTTTTAAAGTTATTTTTTTTATCGTTACTTTTACGATCAATAATAAATATATTTTGCAATCGTTATTTTTGCAATCAGAATATAAGTTATTTTTTAATTGTTATTTTTTCGTTTAGAAATAAAAATAATTTTGTAATCGTTTTTTTTTTTCTATCAGAAATGAAAGTTATTTTTTAATCGTTATTTTTTGATCAGAAATAAGAGTTATTTTTTATCGTTTTTTTTTCAATCAGAAAAAAATTTTTTGATTGCTTCTTTTCCAATCAGAAATAAAAATTATTTTTTAATCGTAATTTTTTTCGATCAGAAATAAAAATCATTTTGTGATCGTTATTTTTTAATCAGAAATAAAAGTTATGTTTTGATCGATATTTTTCCGAACAGATTAAAAAAAATTATTTTTTGACTAAAATAATATAGATTAGAATTAAAATCAAATCAATATTAACGCATACAACAGTTATTGAGTTCAAATTAGAAATTTATTGAGCATATAAAAAATAAAGTTCATACTAACCACTCTTCGAACCCATGTTTACTATCATACAATCAAGTTGTCTTGGGCAAGGATTTGAACAACGATTTTGGCAAGGATAAGAACAAGATTTTTAGATATGGATTTGGAAAAGTATTTGCATAAGGATCTTGCCAAGGATTAGGACAAGTGTTTGAACAAGGACTCGCGCAAGGTTTCGGATAAGGATTTTGGCAAGGATTTGAAAAAGGATCAGACCAAGGTTTTAAATAAGCAAAAGGTGGAAAGTAGTAGTAGTAGTCGAAAATGGTAGTATTAAATAGTTGTAGATATGGCAGTAGATAGAGGGTCGCTGATTTAGAATATGATGTTAGAATTTGAAGAACTTTTTTTTTACACTAGGGTGGATCCCAAAAATTTTTTGTTTTTCACACGTTTTGAACATACGCTTGCAGAATAAGAGTCGCTGATTTTAAATTTGATGTTAGAATTTCAGAAGTTTTATGTGGCACTAGAGTGGACCCTGAAAATGTTTTTGTTGACTTTATATTGCACATGGCAGTATTATACGTCGCCGATTTCGAATTTGATGCAAGAATTTACATTTTTTTTTTTGCATTGGCGCAGAATTGTCACCATTCTGGTCCCTACCTCAATCACAATTTTTAACAAACAGTTTTTAAAAATAATAAAAAAACTTAACAAATTCAATCGGAGAAGACCTTAATATAGTTTTTCATATAATTTTTTCTTACTTTAAGACAAGAAAATTATATTTTGGCAATCCTGGAATTTCCAAACCTTGGCCAACCTAGGATTGCAAAACTTTTTAAAAAAAAAAAATGAGTAATATTTTTGTAAAATTGAGTCGTTCCTCTTCAAAAGTAATCTTATTCCTCTATTTAAATGTTAAGATATTAATGCTTTTTTGTTTAATTAGTATAAGTCGTGGAAGTATTGATATATATTGAAGTTTAAACTTCTAAGTTGCCTATTGCTTTTTATTGCCAACACTTATTAACCAAAATAAAAAAATAAGACATACTTATGTAATAGGAAATAATAAGGATCTAAGTCACTAAGGATAAGACAAGTTTTCATTTTTCAATGCATACTTTATTTGTATGTCAATGAGATAAGACAAGCTATGAAAACTCTTAATATAGCTGTAGTAGTAAAATAAAATACAAAAGTATATTTTAAAACCCTTATTAAAGAAACCTTAAGTCTAGTCTTCATTAAACTCTTAAAATATCTGAATATTAAATTTAAATTTACAAAATTTGGACTGACAGTATGAGAGGATACCGCTGGTTTTGAAACGAAAGCTACTTTTTGCCGACTTATAACTTCGATATAAGGCAAGTTTTTATATATCAGATTTAAAGGGCTCACGCTGTACCATTAACAATGATTACTCACTATCAACTCAGTTCGTGTCATAGAGTGGATAAAACGAGTTTTGAAATGGAATCACTCAATTTTTTTTGTGTTCCATATGCCAGAAAAGGACACTTTAAGGATTTTTTTTAAAAAAAGTCAACTTTGAACAAATTTAACTTTCGTTTGCGAATTTTGGTTTTTTAATTTTTTGAACAAAATAGCTCAAGATTATGACTTAAGCACCCGTAATATTTTTTTTTTATAGTTTGGATTTTTGGGAATTTTTTTCGTAAAAATACTCAAACTCGAAATTTTTAAAACGGTATACTTTTCGGAAAACGTTCATTTCGATCAGGTTATTTTACGTAATCGCACAATTTTTTGTGTCAATGTTAATCATAGTTTTAGAAAATATTTTCGCTGGAACTTATTGAAACACTGTCATTTAGATTTTTGCGATTTTTTTTCGAAAAGTAAAAACTAAGATTTTATCAAAAAGTTAAAAATTAGATTTTTTCAAAAAGTTAAAGTTTACAACTTTGGTTTCTTCCAATTTTCATATTTGATGTCATTTTAATTAAAAATTAAACAAGAAACGAATTGTATAAAATATTTTTGGCAGTTTTCCAGAATATACCATTCCGTTCACAGGATAATAACTCTGTGAGTCGCATAACCACCATACTTTCAAACCATACTTAGCTGGCTTTGACGGAATATATTGTGTGAAGCGGGTGCGGCCTCTGTAAGGGAACAACTGCTCATCAACTGTTAGTGCTTCATGAGGAGTGTAAGCTGCTGCCAAGTTATGTTGCAACATTTGCCAAATATCGTCAATAGCCGCAGTTTTGCTGTTGATGAGTCGCTGTTGTCGAGTATTTCCATTGTCGAATCGAGTAAATTGCTTTATACACATGAAGCGATCGTACGACAACGCAGCTTTGTATATTGGGCAACGCGTCGCGCCCCATTATTCCATAGCTGGTTCATGGTTTGATCTTGTGAGTCCAGCATACAAAAGAATAGCTACAAAGGCGTCAAACTCTTTCACTGCCACTGGCTTCCACTCCTTTTTCTTCGTGGGATTCGCCAAATTCCATGCAGCTGTAACCTCCCTGCCTTTACGATTTGTTTCACGTAGCACTAAGTGTATTATTTCCTCTGTCATGATTGAACTCATTATTGTATAGGGGTCGTGTATATTTCCTGTTGGTCCTGGTTTCTTTCTTGTGAAGTCGACCACGTTATGATTACGAGTGCGTGATGTTGGTGGTGCTTTTTTACTCCATTGGGTGCCATCTTTACCAATATAGTAACTTTTTTTCGTTTCCTGTCCATCATTTTCTTCCTCTTCATCATCGTCGTCATCAGTATCTTCATTTAGCTCGACGTATCCTTCAGTTTCGGCATCTGACTCTTCAGCAGGTTGGTATGTGCGATCTTCATCATCCTCAACTTCATAATTATCAATTGCAGCAATATCAATTTCTTCATCCATGTCTTCGTCCATAAAATCAGCAAATCTACTATCAGCTGCACGCCTTTCATCCGCAGTCATTTGCTGGTAACGTGTACTACGGCGTACAACAATTTCAGCAACGTCCAAATTACTTGCATCTGCCATATTTATATTTTTGTTTCTATCACACACGATTTTACACTTCGCTGTCTAAACTTTGACTGATTTGGCTTACGAAACTACAACTTCTTTTATACTCTTTCGTACGTCTACCTAAACTCAAAGACATTAGGGATGATGATAAAAACAAAAAATTCTAAGAAAAAATTCTAAGAACAAAAATACTAAGAACAAAAAATACTAAGAACAAAATACTAAGAACAAAAAATTCTAAGAACTGGTTTATTGCTAGTAGTATAAAATTAGAATATTGTGCCTTTCCTTGAAAGCAATAAAGTTCATGTCTTCAAATTTTTCTTAGAATTTTTTGTTTTTACCATCATCCCTAATGTCTTTGAGTTTAGGTCTTTGTGTTCAGAACAAGTAAATTATGTGTTGAAACAATAAAAAAATTATAATGATGCCCAAAAACATACATTTATTAGTGAAATTCAGTACAAGGTCCATACGGACCTATTCACACGTCCGCGTACTATTCTCACTAAAACCTCAATAACTCCTAAAGTAATGATCTGATCGGCTTTATTTTTTTTCCAAAAGATGCGCAACAAAATACTCTTAGAATACAGAGTAACTTTGGGGGGGGGGGTTGTAGTGGCCGAAGTAGGAGTAATTTCAGTTTGAAAAGGCAAAAAGGTCCCTAGGGACCTTCTCACTCATCGGAGGGTTAACTTTGTCGCCCGACGTTGCCGTCGGCTTCAATTTAATTCTTATTTGTCAGCCAGCAAAAGCCGTGGCGAAACACAAATATTGCTGTTATTTGTTTTATTTTTTTTATTTATTTTACTTCATTAGTCTTTGAACAATATTTCTTATATACTAGAACAATGAATAATTGATTAATTAAAAACAACGTTACAAAATGGTGATTACAAAAATTTTCATTTGATTATTGGATATGGAAAAATCGACATTATGAGTGCAACTTAAGACGTTGAAAAGATTAAGAGCTCTAAAAATATGCGCATTTGCAGAATAGTTAGTGCGACACATATCCAAATAGAAAGGATGAAAACTCGTAGAGTTCTAGCCGGCAAATTAAACTTAATCCTTGCCAACAGTTCAGGCCTATCGGCGACACCAGAAATGATATCATGGATATAAAGTAGTGATAAAACATTTCTCCTAATCTCCAAAGATTTAAGACCAATTAAAAGACATCTGGCTCCATAAGATGAAATCGAACCTTCGAAATTAAAAGAGCGTAATGCAAACCTAGTGAAAGATTTTTGGACGCGTTCAAGTCTCAACTTACGCGTCGAATAATGCGGGTACCAAACAACGGCCGCATACTTAAGTCTGGAACGAACCAAACTTATGAATACTTAACCAAACCTTACTGAACCAAACTTATACTTTTAAAGTATAGGGATCCAAAAAGCAAGAACTATTACGACGAATAAAAGCCAGTATGGCATATGCCTTTGGAATAATATGGTCAAAATGTGAGGAAAACGAAAACTTAACATCAAACTCAACACCAAGGCATATTGTACACGCAATATGATATGATGACGGACAGACATTGGCAGACCTTGAGTAGGTCATGAAAACACATTTACTGGCATTAACGAAGAGACAATTATTAGAACCCCAATTATAAAGTTTGTGAATTTCACTTTGAAGAAAATCACAATCCGACGAGTTTTTGAATTTAAGGAAAATTTTTAGGTCATAAGCATATAACAAGCAACCACACTGACAAGGAGAAATAATACTCTTTACTGCAAAAAACAGTTTTAGCTTAACAATCGATTCAAACAATTTTAAAATAGTCGATAATTTTGATATCGGTCTGTAATTTGAGATAATCAGCCCTATTCTAGGATCCGTCGTAATATATCTACGAACGTAAGACTACGCTACGAATACGGAAAATTTGCTATTCTAGCTTCCGGACAAAACTAAGGTGAGTGTTGCCTCATTGAAATTTAATTTCGAAAATTCGGAAACATCTGTATAATAATTAGTGTTTTATGTTACAATAAATTCAATTTCCATTTTTGCACAGCATGAGGAGTGTGAATTGACTCCAATTCCTGGCAGCACCTTCCATCGTGACAGAAAGCAGAATGCAGTAGCTATTGCCTTTTGGTATGGACCTGCAGCTGCATTGGTGATAGCGTTGGTGGCTGCCTTTGTTGACGCCATTCCACATGGAAAAACTTTTTCCTACTGGAAGTGTCTTTTGTTGGTGTCCCGAGACTGTTGAGCTGTGCACTGGCATTCCCCCAGAAACGCATAACATTTTTTTTTTAGTCCTTACTGAATCCCTGACCAAATGCGCGTACTGGTTCCTATTTGTCGTGTTTGACCTATAAAAAGGGATAATAAACCTTTTTTTGGTGATTTAAATGAAAATTCTTATTTTTTTTTTTCTATGTGCGGCCTCTTTTCTAAAAGAAAACACAAAAAATATTCCTGTTAAAAATAAATTTCGACAATGAAAACCTGTCGTACAAGAACCCGCAAAAAAACTGTCAAATATTGATACGTTCGGAACGTGGAATGACAAATGTTACGAATTTCGAATACGATGTAACGATTCGAATCGTAGAATACAACTTTACGAATCCGAATGAAAATCACAGCTACGACGGATCCTGGAATAAGGCTGATTATTTTTTAGAACTCGATTTATGTATGGGTGTTACATACGAGACTTTAGGGGCGGTCACATTATCAAATTCTTCATCAACATATTGGTCAAACAGTTTGACCACGCGAGTGTTCATATTATCAAATTTCATTATTGCCTTGCACACCGAAGTGAACACATCAGGAGCACTCCATATGCTTTATATCTAAATAATCTTTTTTTTGTAAATTTCCGATTTAAACTGCCAGTTATGGATGTAGTCTATAAATTTCAATAAAATCATTACAAAAATCTTCTTCATCGTGCATTTTGATTGATATTTGCGTTGAAATCTTTTTTTCTTAGTGATGAAATCGCACTAGAAAATTTGACGAGTTCACCCGTTCACATGTCAAATTTTTCATCAAATCGTTGTTCAAACAACCGAAAAATCAAAATATTTTGATCACATGTCAAGTTTTTCGTCAAATTCCATATATATTTCTGTTGGTCAAATTTTGTGATGACTTGTTGGATGAAAAATTTGATCATGTGACCGAGCCTTTTCCAGCAGTCTTAAAAAAATTCCAGGACTCAGTGACTTGTTAAAGATGAGCATTAACGCATTGTCCACACCGTACGTACAGTTTTTTAGGAGAAAAGCATGATACAATGATATGGTAGGCCCATGATACTAAATGCTCTCACGCGTCAACGAAGAGCGGATAATGAGAAGGAAGATGCTTGTCAAAACGACGAAGTACGTAGAAACGTCAAATGAAATAAAAATATAATGTTTTCAAATCGTAAACAAACTCTGACACAAACTCTGGCACTCTTGCAAGTAAAGCGAGTAGAAAACCTTGCACACCAAAACCAAGGTGTCATAGGTTACCTTCAAGGCATCAGCATAGCCCTCTTGTACCTTCGCCAGCTGCATGGTGGCCAGCAGCAGTTGATGGCTTGGCCATGCGATGTAGCACCAATTTAATTTCCTCCCATAAAGTTGCAAACATAAACATCCATAAAGTGCGGTCGCGTGTGTTAAATTTGTGATAATTTGAGTGAAAATATTATAACAGTGTAATAAAAACTATAAAATGTGAAACTCTTAAAATTGCAAACAAATCTGTAACAAATTCTAACCTACAAACTGCGAACGTGAGTATAAAGAAATTTGCTATGAACAGCTGATTTTGACCTCAATCTAGCTTTATTCTGCCTTCTACTCCATTCCTCTCCGTGATGAGCTTACCTTATAATTCTGCCATGGGAGAAAAGAACCCATCAATAACGTCATCTTCTGTCAGAGAGAGAAATCCAAAGTCTATTTGAGTAGCAATATAATCTATTTGAGCGAGATCAACATCAACCGGGCTTACAGGCTCATAGTTGGAAAAAATCAGCAAAATGATTAGTCGTGGAACTAACATTATTTGAGACAGTGTTATTTAGAAACATCGACGCAGGGATATTAGATGTACCTTTTTTAGATTTGACGAAACGCCAAAACGACTTAGGGTTTGATTTAATATTACTTTCAAATTTTAAAATGTATTGCTTATAAAGGTATTTATCAAGAACATTAAATTCCCTCTTGTCGTGCCTATATTTGGGAAAATAAAAATTCAGATTTGTTTTTAAGAATTTTTTGTAATATTTAGTTCGCAGATTTTTAAATTTTTTAAGACCACGAGTGCACTATGGCAACTCGTAAGATTTTTGCTTTATTTTTGGAATATCGTCATTACAAATCCCGGAGAATAGGGACTTAAACTTATCGAAACACGCGGAAGGATCGAGACTATTAAACTCATTATCCCAATTTATATTGACAATAGCTGAGTCAATTTCAAAAAAGTTACACTCATTTAAGTTAAAATTGTATGTATTATCGTTGCTTAAGGCCAAATATTTATAAAATGAAATTTGATCTCTATAGGGATATGGTGTGCACTAAATGGTGAAATTGGAAAAGCTGATTCAAATAAATTAAAATGTATATTACAAGTAATAAAAACTAAATATAATAATCTAGATAACAAATTAAAACAAGAATTTATTTGATGCAAACAAAGTCCTAAAAATTTATGTATTAAGTACATTTCAGAATTACTAGACAAATTAAATGGAGATAAAAAAGAGTCAAGATTGTTGCTTATTCCATACCACGTTTGGCGTATTGAAATCACCAAGCACCCGTACTTTCTTATTATCATCGGCAAAATCAGCAGAGTTGATATATTATCGGAATGCGCTTTATAAATGTCAAACGAACTATTTGGCGGGATATAAGATGTACAGATTAGGTAAACTTCAGACATGCCACTTATTAATACGCAAAGCTGACCTAGCACTGGATCAGCATTAGGTAATGGAACACTAGATCACATTAGAGTACGATTAACTGCAACTAACACACCACCACCACGGAGCTTCCCAGTAACTAGAAAATCACGATCTTTACGATACACATTGTAGAAATTTGCATCGAAAAATTCCTCATTATGAAAATTTCCATGTAACCATGTCTCAGTCGGAACAAATACATCATATAGACATTAGGCCGTGGTAGTAAAAATTTCGTTTGATTTAGTCCTAAGACCCGAAACATTTTGATAATAAAGTTTTATTGCATTACCATCCAGAATTGAATCTGGTGCCTTTGATGCTGATATATTAGTATCGGAAATGTATTGTGACACTGAAGATGACGGGAAGACATTAATTGGCAAACAGCAAGAACCGAGTTAATTTGTAACATCACCAGCAATAGATTTAGTTATATCTCTCGTCGTACGTTCACCGGCTTCGGAAAAAACTCGAACGGACGAATTTTAATATCAGCCGGCCAGAGCTCGGGGTTGAACAGCTTTTCATTCATTCATTAGAAATTAGAAGCTACTCCCAATTTAAAATTAACACTCCTTAGGTTCTCAGTGTCCGCGTCTTTTTTTATTAAACAGAAGCAAAAAAGTTGATCACTTTCAATGCTGGTATGTTTATTTAAGTAAGAAATAATTTGATCGCTTGTTACTGTCGGCTTAAAAGATGAAAGGTGCACCCACTTCTTTTTAACCATTACATCAAGTTCTCTGTTATTATTATTTCCAACAACAACATTAGTTTTTCCTTCAATTCCTTTATGCCCACAATTTGCCACTCAGACGCAACAGAGGGTAAGTGAGAGTCTACAATACCTGGCACAGCAGAAAACGAATCATTGGCGCACGAGTATGGTTAGCAACAAGGTTGATTTATAAGGTTGTCGCAGGGCTGATCTCACTCTCTTCTCAGTACCCATAACTGTCAAAACCAGCCAATTTTGCGAATGACTACGAAAGAAAAACGGATGATAATAGAGAGCACTTGCAGATTTTCTATGAGATGTCAACTTCGATTTGACAATTATGGGTACTAGCTCTCTCCCTTGCGACAACCTTATAAATCAACCTTGGTTAGCAACAACTTCAGAAAATGTCAAAGAGACATTATCAGAACAGGTGAGAGGTGTGATTGGAACACGAGCAGTGGCAGCAACAAGCAAAGATAACAAGATAGGAAACTTCTGTGGGGAATCCTTGTTCACCTAAAGTAAAACACACGTACACGAAAAATTCGTTCACCACGAATTTCTTAACACTCATCTGACTTTGTTTTTGCTCAACTGTCAATTTGCAAAAATAGTGAGGTGAATATGTCAGTTGCTAATTATGCTACTAAAGAGTTATCTGTAAAGTGCATTAATTATTATCAAATAGGCTAAACATATTTATTGTTGTACTGTAGCTTCATGTTAAATGTACTTTTATATATAAAAAACACATTATTTTCTTCCAAAAAGTAAACAACTTTTACATGGAAGATTCGGGTTAAAAATATCAGCTGTTCAAATTAATGAATGAAATAAATTTTTTTTCCATTTCATTGTCAGTAGTAGAGTTGCCAATTTCACTTTTTTCAGGCTAGCTTTTAATATGAAAAAAAACAACTTAAAATATCGATAAGGTGTTATAGCGGTCTGTTTAGCATAGAAGATCAATTGGGTCTACGGGACGTCAAAAAACATGCTGAAAATTATAAAATCAGGTAGATAAAAATATTTTGTTATTACTTGCCCAAGTATATATTCATTATTGCTCATATGTTCTTATTGTCTATGAGACAAAATGGTGTTCGAAATATATTTATATATGTAACAGTTATTCCCGTAAAATTTAAAAATGAAGTACGTAATGTTGGAAATTGCAGTTAAAAGGTTTGCTGACTAAGCCGTATTATATTTCACCTGACAATTATACAATAAAATACTTAGGGCCAGTTTTTAAGTTCGAGTTTAAACTTTAGTCAAATTAAACAGAGCTTATCTCACCAAAATTGGACGTTTAAGCTCGGTTTAACTAGATATTTTAGCATTCGTATAAGTTAAGTTGGCTTAAACTATCATGGATGTGTTTCTTTTTTGCCTAAATTGAGCTTAAACGATGTCACTAATATTTCCATTTTTATTTTTAATAGTTTTTTATCATTTTTTTCCCACATAATAATTTAAAAAATTTTGTATTTTTCAGATGAGCTTTACTATTTTTTATTTTGAAGCAGTTTTTATGAAACATTATGTGAAAAAATTAATTTAAAATTCTTATGTTGTTTTTCAAGTGGTACCTTGACAATAAAGCATATTTAACTAATCATATAAAAACAAAGCTTGCGTTTTGCACAAATTAAAAAAAATGTGCTTTAAAATTTTCTTTAGGAAATTTAAGTCTTCTTGATTTTGTACTTCTAAAATCCAAGCAGAAATGTAAAATCTATATAAAAAAAAAATTTAAAATAATGATAATAATAAAAATAGAGTTTTATTTTTTACGAAAAGTATACCCTTTTTCCAATAGCACATTCCTAAACTAAAAATAGATTGTTTTGAAGTGGCTTAATTTTTGCACTGCATAAAAAAAGACTTCATATATCCATAAAGGGGTTACAACCACTGTATTTACTAAACGGAAAATCTGATCCGTTTAGTAATATCCTCTTTATTACAAATGCATCAACATTTTTTTTAAATATCCTATTTTTTAAAAAATCATTTGGACGAAGCCTCCCATACAAGCGGCCCCTATGTGCGATGTGCTGGATTTATTTATTTGATGCAAAATTTAAGTTGATCTATAAGCACATAATGGGTGGCAGATGGAGGTGTGGGTGTGTTCAGAAGAAATGATTAGGGACAAAAAATAATAGGACCAGCTCATACATTTCACTACTCTAGGGGTCAATTCGGGGGAGATATGAATACTAATCGACACTTTTTGTGTTTTTCGCATTGAGGCCCAGAGAAGGGCGGATAGGGCAGATAGGGGGTAGGTATGTTCGAAAGAAATACTGTGGACCAAAAAATAATAGGACCAGCTAATACATTTGACCAGTCTAGGGGTCCAGTTACGGACGATATAAACGATTTTCGACATTTATCTCTTTTGTGTTTTTGTAGGAGGACCCTCAAGAAGGTGACAAAGAAAGGTGGGGACGTTGAGAAGAAATATTGGTGGTGAAAAAATAATAAGACCTGGTCATACATTTTACCCCTCAATGGTGCACCCCGGGGAGCTATGAATATTTTTCGTTAATTTTTTTTCCTATTTAGGACCTTTTTTGAGCTAGTGCAAAAATTGCAATAAATTGAATTTGGGTTTGTCAAAACTTGCGAACGAGAAACATTAAATGAATGAAATGCAGAGAGCGCTCTTCAAGTCAGTTTTTTTGAGGAGCGCAATTTATGAACGAAAACTGTTAAAGAGAAATGAATCAACATATAATGAAAGAGCGTTCATGTTTTTTTTCTTCACGAATGAAGAAAGCAAAGTGAGCCGTTCGTGAATTGAATAATATTGATGAGGAGGTGTGTAATCATGCTCTTCACTTGAGAGTTTTTCCTAACCCTCATTTCGAAGCATCGAAATGTCGTAAATTTTTTGTATGTATGTGCAGCGTGGCAATAAAAATACAATACCAAAGCATTCTGTGATTATGCGGTTACTTCTACAGTTCATAAACAAAAGAATGTAGTCAGCTCTTCACGAAAATTAATATGAGCAGGTTTTTTTTATCTAAAAATTGCCTCATATTCATGAAACTTCATTAGAGCAAATACGAACCCTGCTTCTACTTCCTCTTTATATGCATTTTTATATTTTAAAGTAGAAATAATATTTACAGTTTTAAGTAGTTCCATTAAATCCAACTTAATATTTTACGCAAATACATGATCAATGCAATTTTATAAAGCTAAGAGATAAACATATGCCATTTCGTACCAGCGCAATATTTATGCTATCCAAGAGAATTCTTAAGAAAACAATCAGAGTTGGCAACTCTGATGGCATGAAACTTTCACAAATCGGTAGTGGTGAAAATAAAAATCAATTTATTATGTGAAAATATGCAAACTTTGTTTGGCGATAAAAAGTAAAATAAGAGCATGCATGTAATTATTTGGGTGTTAAACAGATTCCTGTAACACAACTTAAAGATTAAAACATTAATGTACTCAATCCATGCACTATTTTTCTTGTTTGAAAACGAAGTTTCAGCAGAAAAAGAAGAAGAGCGTTCTTTTTTCTTATCTCACCTCGAATAGCGGGGGCTTGTGTAAACTAACGGGGGCTTGTGAAAATTAAATTTTTCAAAAATATTGACAAATACAACAACTGAAGAAATTGGCAAACTTTAAAAGCATATATTAACCAAAATAAGGGGATGCAATAATCAGTTTAGGTTGCAAACAGGTAGTTGCAACCCAACTTAAATATTTATGCAATAAAAAATAGATGATATGCATTATTTGAAGGGGTTGCAAAGTGATTTCTTTTAGAGTTTGGGGCCGATGAAGAACAAGAGTGGCGTTAAGGGTTGCATTTTTCGGTTCACAAATACATGCAAACCTTCTTTGAGGTTATGTTTTTAAAGTTTCCTATCTTGTTATCTTTGGCAACAAGAACATCAGTAACAGCAGAGGAAGAGCGACCATCAGTGGCCATGCATGGAGTTTCAGAATTTATAACATGTTTCTTTTTCTTTCAAGTTATTATTAAAAATTTTGGCATTTTCACTTAAAGCAGTTTGTACAAAGCCACGCAAATCTTTAACTTCAGTAGTAAGCACCGAATTTGAAGAAACTGTATTATTATCAGTTAAATGTTGTTTCGCAAAAACTAGTTCACTTTGTAATTTATCAATTTTTTCAGTTAAGAGCAGTTTGTCATCATTAAAAGCATGATACAATTATAAGGTAGGCTCACATTTAAATGGCAGCTCAAACAACAAATTTTGCAGCAACAAAGCTGTGAGAACGCTAAACGTCAAATGATAAAGGCAACAACAACAATAAGAAAACTAAAATTCGACCAGCCGATTTTGACATACAGCTTCCTTTTTACTCCAACTTGAGCCTACCTTATAATTCTACCATGATTAAAAGAATATATTTAAGAGAGCGCACGGGAATTTTCAGCTCTGAGAGCAGCAATCTCATCAAAAATAGCACGCATAGGGCCATAGCAGAATTATAAGGTAGGGCCGACTCGGAGAGGAATGAAGTAGAAAGAAGAATAAAGCGGGCTAGATGTCAAAATCAGCTGTTTATCGCGAATTTCTTTATGCTCACGTTTCGCAGTTGTTTTTAGGTTAAAACTGTTTTCAGGTTTTCTTTGCAATTTTAAAACTTCTTTCAAATTATATAGTTTTCATTACACATTTTTTATAAAATTTTCACTCAAATTATCACCAATTTTAAACACGCGACCGCACTGTTTGCAACTTGGAAACATAAAATATTTTCTTCATTTGCAATTTCTCGAAATTCGTCGTTTTGACAACTAACCAACCTTTTTAATATCCACTCTTCGTTGACGCGTGAGGGCACTAAGCGAAGCGGCCCTACCTTATAATTCTGCCATGCATAGAACTATGTCAAGGTATATTTAACAAGGTAGTTTCGTCTCGGAGCGGTGGGTACCGCAGCTGTCAAATACGTAGAATATCATAATTTGCAAAGTTTGTTATTTGTTTTGCTTTTATTTGTTAAAACCTGGTTTTGACAGATGCGGTACCCAGCACAAGAGAGAATTTGAACTACTAACACTACCTTGTCTTATTCTACCATGGAACTATGTTATGCTGGCGATCATGGGCACGCATTGTTGTTGTTTCAATGTAAATTGAAAAATTGAAAGCCAGAGAATAAATTTTGCCAACGACCATGAAAGAATAATAAGGTAGGTGCAACTGGGAGATAAAAATATGAAAAAGCAAAACATTGGCGTAAGTATAATATCAGCTTTGACATTTGGCGTTTGCTCGTTCAGCCATAGGGAGGTATAATTTACTTATAACCACATAAATAGATTGAGTACCCAGATTTTATGTGTGGAAATGTAAGAAAAATAAGCAAAAACCTACAAATTTAATAAAATTAACAGTGTTTTTTTAAATATAATACATAATTAATTGAATTTTGGCCTTGAACGAGGCAAATAAAAGTTAACAATTAATAGTTTTTAATTCGACTAATTAGTTCGTTTGTGCGGTAACCAATTTATTTGTGTCACTATGTACGGCTGCTTTGAACTGTCAAAATATATTTTGACAAGGAAAATTGCTACTGAAAAACATTAAATTTATTCTTTTTAAAGAAATCTGCGATTGTTCGCTTATTTTATCGTTTAAAGGAACAAGATGATACCGCATCTTTCAACATTAACCTCGCTGTTAAGCAAAAACAGCAGCAGCAGCTGCAAATAAAACTGCCCGTCGGCTGATTTTGACATTATACCTACGCCTTTGTTATTGTTTTATTATCGGAGAGAGCGTGTCTCAAATGCACCTACCCTATAATTGTATCATCTGACAACGATTTGACGTATGCAGACAATTTTTGACGTTTGCTTGGAAAAAATGCTGAGAAATGTTAAAAAAACTAGAAAAAAGCACTTCGAAACAGAAACGCAGTGTGAAAGTTAAGTTTTCCGCACAAAATTTAATTTTTTCGTTGGCCAACGATCTCCCGGTGCATTACTTTTTGATCTCACAACTTCCACATCGAAAAACATATATGCAAACCAAAAACAGCGCTTTTATATTCTTTTTGATTCTTTTTCTTTTTTCTATTCGCTTTCAAAGGAAACGTCCAATAACGAAACAAATGTCATTTATTGTCTTGCAGTCGGCTTGCCCACCTACGTCATAATCAGACAATTTCCTTGCAGCTGACGATAATCTGACAACTAATACAGATTATGAAATATTTATGAAAATTGTCTGGTGTAGACGCAGCGTTATAGTTAATGCACTAATACTATGCTGTTGCGTTAAAGCAGAAAAAGATTGATGATTTTGGTCCATACAGGGGCTTAACACTTGAACTTGTTGAAGCGGCACAAGATTAGACAATAGCAAAGTAGTCGAGCTATTGTTTTTGTTATCATTCGAAACTTTCACAGGGGGCGAATGCAAAGATTTCCGATTCAATAACACACAAGATTTACAGTGAAATGAAGTATTAGTACCTTGCATCTTATACACATAAAAAAAAAAACGAAATGGCCATTTCAGCCCTTGAAAGGACTTTGACCGAGCTTCTTATGATCAATTGTGTTGTGAGTGATGTGAAATGTTTGCACACAAATGGTCGAGAACTGGACCTACATGTTTTACGCCGACTCCGAACGGCTTATGTTCTCAAGAAGCTTTTCATGGCAGTTTTTACTTTCTGCGGTTTGCCATTGTCTGCAGAGAGGTGACGGCCGAACAGAAAAATTAATCCAATTGAAAAAATTCTCTGTGTCAGATGGAGGATTCGAACCTGGGTTCTCTGGCGTAAGAGTCACACACTCTACCCACTACGCCACGGCCGCGACACCTTATACCACTAGTATGATATAAAACGCGTTTTAAGTGTGAAACAGAATGTAGCGATTCCATGTAGTAACCTCATCAGCTGTTTAGTATGTAGCGCGCCACGCCAAAAATATGTCCACAATGGCATGAGCGCTTCAGAGAACACTTATTTATCAATTTTTCGATTTTACAAATACTGTTAATTTCGAACACTTATTTTGGTACCGACAACGTTTGCAGTATCGATTTGATATACTCAATCCTAAAAAATCATCATTAATACAATTTTCATAGCAGCGTAGTACTCAAAAGTTAAAGTTAACTTAACTTGCGCTACAACTACAGCTACGTGACACAGACGTACTACGCATTCTGTGCGATTCATTGCATTTAGTATATTTTAACTTTTGACAGGTCAAACTACGTACTACAAGCTACACCATTCTGGTTCCCACTTTAGCTTCGTTGAAAAATGTGAATAAAGGCGAATTTACAAGATTCACTATCATTGTTCACTTTGGATGAATCATACGGTTTGAAAAGTGTAAATTGAGTTTTATCTCTAAAATGAAGATAATTGTCATCCACATTAAACAGTGAAAGAATTAGAAGTATTTGGCAGAGTTTATACGACATTCAAATTGAATGAAGAATATCGCGTTTTTTGTTCTCTCTTAGTAGGTGTTCATACATCAGTCAAATGATTGAAGTATATCGCGATTTTTTACTCTCTTTAACTCTCTCTGAAAATATTGATTGACGCTTGCTCACACACGATTTTTTGATTGAAGCTCCGACGCAGGCATTTGTTACTTTTCTGCTACTACTATTTTGTGAATTCATATCGTGCTGTGTGTATTAGTTTATTTGGGTGTTTCTTTTATTAAGTTATTTTGTGTGCATAATAATTTTACAAAATGGAAAACAATAGCGGAAATATAGTTCATGTTTAAGGATTAAAACTGATCACATTAGGAATTCAATACGCCGGAAATTATCCCTATTTGAATGACCATTGCATGCAAGTCATAAAAAAACAAAAGAATTAATGAAATTATGGCAGGAACTAAAGAAACAACACCTCTTTTTCACTTCAAAAAACTACCTTTGTTTTCAGTTAACTACTTTTCTTGATATAATTGCCTACTAAAAAGCAGACAAGTAAAATATTGTTTATTTATTTTTGTAGTTCTTGCAACAATCCTAGAACTATTATTTAATTCCCTTTTTAATTATATTAGACGGCATTGCTTTTATTTTTTTTTTAACGCCAATAAAATAAATTAACTAACGAATAATTTTTGACATTCAACATCGAATCATCCATCAAATTTTAAATTTACACTTTGAAAAATGTAAACTAAAATTTGATTCACTGTCATCATTCAACGTTCACTATCATAGTTTTGAATGTAATGTGTAAATTCGCCTTAAAAGAATTTTGATAAAGAGAGTACAAAATAATAATGCCGCGTTTCCATGTGATCTTTCAGTATCTTATCTTATCCCATATCACAAAACACATGCTATAAAGAGCGAGATGCATATATGTACTTTTTCCTATAAAAATTTGACATTTGCAAAATATGTAAACAAATCATAAATTTATCAATTTCTACAAGTTTAGTGATTGCAAGACGTGCTTATTGAAATAACTTCTTGTCTACGTACCCTAAATTGTTTTATATAATTATTATTGTGCAGACAGCATCAGGTGTTACAGGTAATCCAATTCATGTGCCACAACTGCAGCAGCATCAGTGAAATACACAAGAAAAAAGAAATATAAAAAAAAAGTTTTAAAAAATAAGTTTTGGTGAATCTACCAAGCACCAAATTAATGAAAAAAAATCACTGATGCTTTCCAAAAATGCGCTTAGGAACTCTCTAAGCGGCATAAACTGCTACTTTCACTAGTAGGAGTGACAGTTCTATTCTCGATTTGGAGTTGTCAAAAACACATTGAAAAGAGAAAATGAAGAAGCAGCAAAACAGATGAAAAGTTTAACTTTGTATTGATTTGACAACCGCCGATCGCCGCTCGTGAGAAAAAAGGTAGTTGTCAAGGCTACCTTGTAAATGATTATATCATGAATAGGCTAAAGAAAAAGAGTTCAGTACCATTTTCTCCTGTTTCTCATCCGATTTTGATGATTTTTTTTTTATGAATCAGAGTAGGGAGGAGCCCCACGAATTTTTAAGGAAAAATGCTAGCTGGAATACCAGGCGTTGCTCGGGGGTGGTATGGCATTCAGAGTGTTTCTCAAATGATTTTGATGACTTTTTTTAATGAATCAAAAAAGGGAGGAGTGCACCGAATAGTTTTTAAATAAAATAAATAAATAGTTGACCAGCGACCCTCGCCTCGAGCACCTTTTTCGCTGGAGCTTCGTCGTTCATACGATGGACATGACCCAGCCAGCGTAGTCGCTGCACAGTTATACGTCGAACTACGTCAATGTCATCGTAGAGCTCATACAGCTCGTGGTTCATTCGGATGCGATAGTCATCGCCAACTTCACCATGGGCGGCATTGGTGAAATCATCGCCAGTAAGTAAATTGGAGAAGTGCCGTCTCCACAATCTCAGCACAAACTGTGTATCCGTATTCAGATCTCCATTTTCGTCTCTACAAGTGAATGCTCCGGGCTTGAAACCTTGGGTTAGACGCTTAACCTGTTGATAGAATTTTCGTGCATCCTTCTTGCCCTGGTATACCTCTAGTTCCTCACGCTCACGCTTTTCCTGCTCTCTTTTCTTGCGTCTGAAAAGGCGCCTCTCTTCCTTCCTCTTTTCGCGGTAGTTTTCTCGCACGGATCGCGTTGCAGCTGACTGCAGCGTTTTTCTATATGCGACGTTTTTACTGCTGTCGCGATGCGACACTACTGATCGTACCATTGGTTCCGAGGTTGCGGACGCCGGAAACCAATGACTTCTTTAGCGGCAGCGCGCATGGAGTGGGATATATGCGCCCAAAGTCCGCCGCCGTCGTCGGGTCCAGAGGTTGGTTGGTTGAGCTTTACCGAGAGTTGAGCGGATCAGGCTTCGGCAGTCCGTTGTAATTGCAGCTTAGCGACATCTAGCTTTCGTTGCATTCCTGTGCGTATGTTCTTCGCATTGCATAATCGCATGCGGAACTTGGCAGCAACAAGATAATGGTCGGAGTCAATGTTGACCCCGGAAATGTACGCACATCTAGAACACTAAAGGCATGCCTTCCGTCGTTACAACATGATCAATTTGGTTTCGCGTTTTTTGATCCGGGGACAGCCAGGTGGCCTTGTGGATGTCGAGGTGCTTAAATCTGGTGCTACTAACTACCATGTTTCGTGCCGCGGCGAAGTCGATCAGTCTTAGACCGTTGTTCGTGAAGGTCTCATGAAGACTGAACTGACCGACAGTGGGGCCAAAGATGCCTTCCCTTCCGACTTTCGCATTAAAATCGCCGAGGACTATTTTCACGTCATGGACCGGAAGGTGGTCGTATACGTCCTCAAGACTAGCGTAGAAAGCGTCTTTGACGGCTTCGTCCTTTTCCTCCGTCGGGGCGTGCGCGCAAATAAGGCTGATGGAGAAAAATTTTGCCTTGATGCGGATCGTGGCCAATCTTTCGTTGACAGGTGTGAACCGGGAAACAAGGTGGCGTAGTTTCCGGCTTACAACGAATCCACATCCAAATTCGCGCCTCTCCGCATAGCAGATGTAGTAGATATCACAGTGTGCTTGTTTAGAGCAGCCTTGCCCTTTCCATGATGGCGGTGATGTCAGCCTTTATCGTTTTGAGGGTTTCCGCCAGTTGAATAATGGCACCTTCCCTATAAAGGGTTCCGTATAAAGGATCCGTAAATCATTATCCGTTTTTCGTTTGCGGTGGTCGTCAACGTAATTGGGGTTCTTATCCGAGGCTGGTTTAGTTTTCATTGGGCAGTAGTAATGTGGCGGGACCCAAACCCTGCGCACATTTCATGGTTAAGGTCTATGGAGTGACCCGCCTCTCAAATTAGCCGTCAAACTGACGGATGCCAGTTTGCCGTTGCCCAGGAAACATGACGTGGAGGTTTGAGTCGACTTGAGACGATTTCGACATGGATAATGCGGCCTCGCCAGGTTGAGGCGGTCAGACACGTTGCCATGTGAAGGTTCGCCCCCTGTTCCCCTAGAGTACTGGCGTACTCTAGTATTTATAAAATGCTTACTACAAAGCTATGACAAAGTGTTTACTCAGAAATATTCGAGCCAAATCATTAGTTAAATATTAGTAATACTGATAAATATGTAGTAATTAAGTAAATAACTAATAAATATGTACATTTATCCCTTTTTACAAATTTTTTTTTATATATAAGTTTTCGTTTATTTTTCCCCTTTACAATTTTGCGACCCGTTGGCAGTTTCCCAACCTTCCATCTGCTTAAAGGTTGCTGCCCACTTACAGCACGTAACGAAACTACAAAATAAAGCTACACTGTGTTCTTATGTATTCAAGCACACTAACCGACGACGAAACGGCAACGACCGACGAAAAAGCGGGTGGCTATAAAACCAAAGAATTCTGACCGGTTTGTCGTTTCATTACAGGCTGTAAATGGGCAGCAATCTTAATGTGGCCTTGAATATATTTCTTTTATGAAAAGTTCATTTTTCTACCATTTAAATTTAACACTTTTAAAGATGATCTATATATTTCCTTCAAAAAATGAATTTCATTACCATTCGAATTTAGATTAACAATTGCTTGATACTACAATTCATGTGATTTTATCTAATCGTTATCTTCTTGAGATATATTTTTAACAATTTCCGTGCAAAGTTTATGCAAAATTCCTTATTTTATTCTATCTTTACAAAATTGTTTATGTAATTAGTAAAACTAAGCTTTAGAAAATTTTTTAAAAATAAACACGTAGAAAAAATATTAAACTTAAAACTTTCTTCTCTTGAGAATTTCCGGCCTCCAATTAACTGGATGTGATTCTTCTGTTGCCTCATCATCCTCTTTGTATATCTTGATAGTCTTATCAGCTTCCGCAGTAATTAGGCGAGAGCCAGACTGATCAAAACACATCGCAAAAATTCCTGCTTCACTGTCCATTGAACCTGGTTGCACAGGTGCTTGGAAGCGTTGGAAATTATAGCCCGTTCGCCAATCCCAGAAGAACATTGTACCATTGTCTCCACCAGAAACCAAAACACCATCAGCATTAACTGCCATGCAATTAACTATCGCGTTGTGGCCAGAAATATTTTGTATAAAGTTACCTTCTGGACATCGCCACTGTTTAATATTATCCGGAGACGCAGATGCAAACATATACAACGTTGGATGCAATACTATGCTACGAACAGACTTTTTGTGATTGGTTAAAGTGCACACACTTTTGCCAGCAGCCAGATCCCAAAGTCGCACAGTGGAGTCGTGAGATCCAGTTATAATTTGTGGGTTGGATGCCTGTGCAACAACACTGGCGACTGTGTTTGTGTGTCCTGTGAATGTATGTATGTTTGCCTTTGTACGCATATCCCATATTCGCGCCGTTGAATCGCGACCAGATGTGGCAAGCACGTCTATCGTGGGATGCAGAGCCAACGAATATACAGCCGAGAGATGTCCGTGGTAGTGGCGAATAACTTTATTGTATTCTAAATCCCAACACTTGACTTGGCGATCCTCTCCACAACTGAAGAGATATGGATGCTTTGTACTAACAGCTAGTCCTCGAACAGTGCTAACGTGTCCAGTGAGTGAAAGCTTTAGTTTTCCGCTAGCTAAGTCCCAAATTTTAATGACACGATCACCGGCGCCGGTAGCAAACCATTCATTGCCTGGTTCCACAGCAATGCAGCGTACCCAGCCCAAATGACCTTAAATGCAAATTTATTTTATTAATCTATGGGCCTATTTCCGTGCTAACATATTAATTACCGGAAATCACCCTTGAAAGCTTCCAAGGCGGGTGCCACGAGGGTTTGGGTATTGTAGGAGCTTTTTTTGGTATAAGTTGCACATTAATGTTTATACTGCTGCGAAGTCCAGTTGGTAAAACTACAGTGCTGGATCCAGAATCAACAGCTGTCTGCTCTGATGTAGCCAACTCTAAACCATTCGATGATCCAATTGTAGACGTTCTATTAAGGGTGCTATTGGTGATAGCCAAAGGTTTTTCCGGGTCTTCAAGTCCAGCTGCAGTCGCAAACTTTTTATTCTCAGCCGCCTTAGCAACCCGATCAAATAATAGTCCATAGCTATCCTTGGCTTTGATAGATTTGCGTATTGTCTCTCTGTCAAATAATTCAAAATAAATTTATTCGAAATATTTGCAACTACTTATTGTATAGACTGCATCGTGTTTATTACAATTTCTCATCAACTTCAGGAAGCGATCCTTGGTTGGACACAAACATGTCATGGGTGCGCTTTAGTGATCGAAACACAAGGGTGTGCACGCTATGTCTTTGAACATCTTCCATTACGATTTTAATATCAACAGATAGAATAAACAAAATAACTCTTTTTCAAGCTTATGGAAGCAAAACTTGGGTTAAAACAACTAGTGATGTGACAACCCGATTATTCAAAATCGATAACTGCTGAATCTAGAGGGTTTCGGACTATCTTACATGAAAGATCAACTTGACAGGTAGGATGGACATGTATGATGTGTGAAAGCAAATACCGTGATCCGTCTGACATGTAGGATTACAATCAAAAAGTTTTAATTTTTTCTGTTTGTCCGTCCTATGCCGTGGTTATGCTAGCCAAACTTGATTAAAGAACATTTTTTGTTGTTATTGTTTCATGTGTAATGTGAGAAATTAACTTTTTCTCAAATTCATTCTCTCGCTCTCGAACCGAACATTTTTGATTGCTGATTGAAACAGCAAACATGCCGAACTCTTTGGTGTTAACTGCAGTCATTTTCCACAATAGTATAAAAAAAAGCAAAACGTATTAAAAATTTACACAAATTGTGTGCACGAGCAACCCTAAACACAAACAGCCGATATTTAGAAAAAATCAAACAAAATGTATTGTGCCTAAATTGTCAGTCTTTATTGTCGCTTTAAATAAATACTAGTAGGATTAAAGCTAGACTGGAATTATTTTTGCTATTATTATAATGCTTTTACAACTGTTCTGAAAAATGTTAAGCCTGAAAGTGTGCACACATGAACATAAAAGGCAAGAATGTCACTGATAAGTATCAAATTAATTTTCTGTGCATACTTTCAGGCTGATTGCAAAAAATTATTACAGTTTGAGTTATATCAGACGCAGAGCAGCGTGCTTGCCTCACAAGTTTACTGCAAAAAATAGGCTTAAATCAAATTGCAGAGTAATTACATCAGTTCGTATTCTTGTGTTGTAATAAATTTAATTAATTTTATGGAGAAATGGCATTTACTTGGACTCGCAGTGTGACCGAATTGTAAAAAGTGTATTAGAAAGTGTTTATATGGAAATTGGGGTAGTTTAATTTGTGTTTAGGCATATTATTACATTAATGCAACTGTGCAGCAAACAGGAGCATAACCACCAAACAGACATTTTAGCGAAGAGAATAAATTAACGAAAATGAACACCAAATGTTCGGCAATCATGTTTGGCTAGTATAACAACGGCACTAGGTCAGACGATGAATGTTTGAAAGGCATTCGAAATGATTTGCTTTCAATGTAAAAATGTAAAAAAAAACATTGTTTAAAATTTAATTGCTTTTGCTTAACTGTAATTTTTGTAAATGCTACAGCAACAGCGAAAGCAACAGCAATAACAATTATTTGTTGCTTATCATTTCATTTTGCTGTTATGAAAAAGTTACTTTTCATTTCATTTTGGTTTTGTTAACATTGCTTTCCATTTAGTTTTTTTTTTTTTTTTGGTTTTTTTTATTTTCACTAGTTAGGCTCTAGCATGGCAGAATTATAAGGTATGGTCAACTCGGAGAGGAATGGAGTAAAACGCAGAATAAAGCGAGATTGGTGTCAAAATCAGCTGTTCATCGCGAATTTCTTTATGCTCACGTTTCGCAGTTGTTTTTAGGTTAAAACTGTTACAGTTTTTTTTTTCCAATTTTAAGACTTCTTTCACATTTTATAGTTTTTGTTACACTTTTTTTATAATATTTTCACTCAAATTAGCACATATTTAACACCCGCGACCGCACTGCTTGCAACTTGGAAACATGAAATATTTTCTTCATTTGCAATTTCTACGAAATTCGTCGTTTTGACATATATGTTCCTTCTCATTATCCACTCTTCGTTGACGCGTGAGAGCACTCAGCGAAGCGTCCCTACCTTATCATTGTATCATGGGCTCTAGGTTATTCACACTTCATTGCTTATATGCTACACACTTTTAGGGGTCCCCATACAAACAATTAAGAAATTAGTTCATATCTCAATATTCCCTTAGAGATATGGCGCTTTTTTTATTTATTTCGAGATTTTATTTAGGGATGGCTACCAGTTAAAATAATGTTTTAAATGGACAGCCAGTACTTCAAAGGGGGTCGCTGAATTCGTAACTGACGTAAGGAAATAAAAATTTCTTTGACATTAGAGTGGTCCCATAAAATTGTTTTTTGCTAATTTACAAGTTTTATACATGGGCTCGTAGTTAAAGGGAGTCGATGAGTTCATATCTGATGTCAGCATTTAACAATATTTTTTTACGCTAGGGTGGTCCCATAAAATTTCCTGCGATATCAAATTAAAATACACTCAAAAAACCAACCACCATACGCTGTAAAAACACAAACAACATACATACGCGACTGTGCTTATATTAAAAACAACAACATACAAACAACTCTGTGTACAAATTCGAACTTTTACTAAGTTTGTAGAAATTCAAATGAAGTAAATATTTTTGTGTTCATAAGCAATAACAGCTTAAGTCTAAATTTTATGTCTGGAGAAATCTTGCTTCAAAGCTTTTTATCGCCATATAAATTGTATGAAAGCTTTTTGTTTTTATATCATATTTTTGGCTACGATCATGCTAGGAGCTTCAAATTTTGTATGCATATATGCGTAGATATAGAGAACACAGTAACATCAGTAACTCAAATAGGTATTAAGTAAAGCTAAGCGATTATTGCTTATTGCCACAGAATTATGAATAAATAACCTAGAGAAACGAATGAAAATAAAAAGCACACGAAAACTTTATGAAGGCAACCGCATATTGTTGCTTTTCTGTGCTACGATTCTTAACAACAGCATACTTGCTTTCCAGAGAAATTGAAAGCAAAGCACAGCGAGTAGCGAGGGTAGGGCAGGGGAGGACACTAGTTGTGCCCCCCAGATTTTTCATTCTGTTCTATGCCAGAATGTACTCTCACCCACATAAGTGTGAGCTCATTTGTCTGAGCGCACCTATTGAGTTTGGTAAGACACTCTATGGCCAACTTGGAAGTGACGCCTGTCACCTAATCCTAATCCCATGCCTGACCTAATCACCGACTGATTGTCAAGGGCAATGACAATTTTCTTGCCATTGGCCCGGTCATCTATCAGGTGGTCCAAGTGCATGCACCACGCCAAGCATTTCCGCATGGTACACAGACACAAACCTCCCTAACCTCAGTACACAGGATAGGCTCAACTCTCTGAGTAAACGCCTGCTCCGGCTCTGCAATTCATCAGAGAGCCGTTTATGAATATACTGATATCGTTACCAGTGATTTCTTCACAGACGACTCCATCTGTTATAAGAGCTCTACAACATTTTCTGTTATCCTTACTCTCTGCCTTCCGTTCATAGGCATACCCGTCTCCCTGACATCTCTATGTACAATATCAAGGATGCGCATATAGCGTGTAAGCTATTTTTGATTTATTTATTATTATATTTTTATACAATATTTTATTTCAATTTTTTTGTTTAACAAATTTTCACAACTGACTTTTATATAAAAATATTTTTGAAAATTAAAATTATATAAACTTAATTTTGAATAATATTTTATAACTCAGTGTTTTTATGTAAAGTGTTTTTAATGTTAAAAATGTGTGTGTATCAAGATGTGGTATTCAGTTACCACATTATTTCCCCTCATAATAAAAAGTTTTGTTATTTAATGTGTTAAAGTGTACTTGCTTAATTTGTTTGTGTTTTCCTGTAAGTGAGTGTGTAGTTTCTGTGTTTATAAAGGTTGTTTAATTCTATCTGTGCTAACTGTCACTATTGAATTGTTTTTAAGAATCTTAAAGTATTTTTGTGTTCGTTCAATTACTTCGAATGGACCCTCATATGGTTCCTGAAGTTTTTTATGAATGGTGTCATTTCTGACGAAAATAAATTTGCAACTGTTTAACTCTTTAGGAATAAATTGTTGAAATCTTGTGTTGTGATGTGAAATATGTGACTGTGTGTTTTCGATAGCTTCTTTTACTTTAGGTAATACTTCTGAATTATTAAATGTTTGATCTTTATGGACGACTAATTGTTGTGGTAATCTGAGAGGTTGACCAAAAACCATCTCAGCTGGTGACGTCTGTATATCTTCTTTGACCGAAGATCTGAGGCCTAACAGAACCAGTGGTAATTCTTTATACCAATTTGTTTAATTTTTGCTCGCGATGAAGGAAGCTTTAAGCTGACGGTGAAGACGTTCGCCCATACCATTAGCTTGTGGATGATAAGCTGAAGTTGTGATATGTCGACAACCAAGATCTTTAATAAAGTTTTTAAATGTATACGAAGTAAATTGTGCTCCTCGATCGGAAGTAATTTAAATCGGAACCCCAAAACGTGAAATAAATCCATTCCGGAATGTGCCAATAATCGTATCGGTATCTGTATCTTTCAATGGGTATACTTCAGGCCAACGAGTATTTCGGAGAACTATAGTGAGAAGGTATCTATAAACTTCGAAATTGGTAACGGACCGACCAGATCAATGTGTACATGTTCGAAACGACCGTGTGGAATGTTAATTTTATGTGGTGATGTTCTAGTGTATCTGTGTATTTTTGAACGTTGACATCTAACACATTCTTGAGACCACTTATTAATTTCTGTGCTCATTTTTAGCCAGAAGTAGCTCTGTGTTATTAGTCGTTGTGATGCTCGTGTTCCTGGATGTGAAATATTATGTAGTTGTTAAAAAAATTGTTTTCGTAGTGTTTGTGGAATGTATGGACGTGTTACTGAATTTGTTTGTTCGCACCAAATTTTAATGTTAAAAAATGGGATGTGTATCTGTTCTAAATTGTATGTATGTTCTGTATCAGTATCAGTAGTTGTTCTGTATCAGTAGTCTGTTCTTTGTGCAATATTTTAAAGTTAATGTCTGTAGAAGAGACAGCGTCAATTTCGGTTCGTGAAAGTGAGTCTGCTACAACATTGTCTGTACCTTTAATATGTCTTATGTCATTGGTAAACTGTGAGATGTATTCTAAATGTCTAGTTTGTCTGGGACTTCGTTCTGTTTTCGAATGAAGAATGTTAGTGAAATGTTAGTGAAATTGTTACCTTCAAGGTGATGTCTAAAATGTTTAATTGTCAAGTATATCGCAAGCAATTCGCGATCGAATGTGCTGTACTTAGTTTCCGCTTGGGAAAGTTTCTTTGAGAAAAACGCTAATGGTTCAAGTAAACTGTTCTTTTGTTGTTGTAAAACGCCACCGATTGCGGTGTTCGATGCATCTACAGCAATTGATAGTTTTGCATTACTACCAATATGATTGAGTAGTGTTTGCTTTGCAAAACTATCTTTAATTACTGTGAAGGTGTGTAGTGTAGTGCCAGTCCAGAGTAAGTGTTTGTTTTTTGTTTTTGATGATACGGTGACCATGTCATAAATTGGACCTAGCATGTGTGCAAGTTTTGGAATACATCTGTGGTAGTAGTTTGTCATACCTATAAACTTTTGCATTTGTTTTACTGTAACTGGTTGGGGATAGTCGCGTATACATTGTGTTCGTTCTTCTGAAGGTCGAATACCTTGTCCAGGAATGTTATAACTGAGGAAATTTATGTCTGTTGCTCCGAAAATACATTTGTTAGGTTTAACTTTTAAACCGTAGTCTGAAAGTCTCTGAAAAACTTGTTTTAAATGTTCGAAATGTTCCGTCTCAGTCTCGCTAGCAATAAGAATGTCGTCTAAGTACACAAATATGAAGTCCAGTCCATGTAGTACTTCGTGTATGAACCGTTGAAATGTTTGAGATGAGTTCCTCAAACCAAATGGCATACGGAGGAACTCAAACATTTCAAACGGTGTCGTGATTGCTGTTTTGTGTATGTCCTTAGGAGCCATTGGTATTTGATGGTAGGCTCTGACTAAGTCTAACTTCGAGTAAATGTTAGTGTTGTGTAAGTTAATAGAAAAATCGTGTATATGTGGTATTGGGTAACGGTCAGGTATGGTGATGGCGTTCAGTCGTCTGTAGTCATCGCATGGTCTCCAGTTATTTGATTCACGTTTGGCAACGAGTTGCAATGGAGAAGAAGATTTCGAATCTGATGGTCTACAAATACCTGACTTTATTAAGAAATCGAATTCTTGTTTTACTATTTTCATTTTTGAAACATCCAAACGTCTCGGTCTCGTGAAAGGTAACTGTCCTTCAGTTGTAATGAAGTGTTCAGTCTTGTATTTGACGGGTGTAGTGTAATCTGGTTCAATGAGGAGGGAGGGGAACTGTTTGAGTAATTGTGTGTACTTATTGTCGAGTGTGAATAACTTCGGTAATTATGTTCCGGATAACGCAGAGATTGTATTGACTGATAACTTAGTCAAAGGGTCAATCAATTTTTTGTGTTTTAAGTCTATTAATAATCCGTATTTAGTGAGAATGTCTGCACCAATTATAGGTCTTGTGATGTTTGCCAAAATGAAAGTAAATGGAAAATCTCTTCTTAGTTTTAAATTTCTGTTAAATAATTTTGTTCCGTAAGTTGAAATTGTACTGCCATTAGCTGCAATTAAAATAAGGTCTGACTTTTTATTTTGACTTTTGAATTTGGAAAAAGGAAGTACTGAAAATTCTGCACCACTGTCAATCAAAAAGTTCATGCGATTGTCCTTGTCGTAGATGAATGAAAGTGTGTTGGAGCTCGCATCATTTGCCGTTGCAATAATGGAGTTTTTTAGTTTTTTGAATTTTGTGTGTTTTGTTGGTCGTTTTGTCTGTATGAACATGGTTGTTCACATTTTCTGGAATCGCTACCGAATTTCAAATAATATTTGCATACCCAATTGGCCGGTCGTTGACTTGACCCATTCCGAGAGAATGATGTACGTCTTGAGGAACTTCGGAAGTTTGAATTCCTAGACTGTGATCGATTTCGATGTTCATTTCTGAGTTCCTGAACTTCGATGGATAATTTATTGAAACTTTCCATGATTTTGTTGGTTGTTTGAGCAAAATGTTGCGTCATCACCATTAGGTCTTTAGCTTTTATGGCTTGGTTGGGTTTATTGCTTACGACGGAGAGTTCACCTCCAGCAATAAGTTCCCACAAATTTTTAGCGAGACCAAGAAGTATATTTAGTTCTGTGTGACCTGACCCGGTCAAAGCGATGCTTAGGCTTTTCGTTAATTTTCGAAGCCAGAGTTTATAGATTAACTCACTACTGAATGTTGTACCAGCTAATAAAAGAAGTGACCGATAAAACTATGATGATTTCTGGTCACCCATCTCAGATTCCGAAAGGATTTTGTCCAAGCATTTGCTTTCGCTTATTGACAGTCTATTCATTAAGGTCTTTTTTAATCCCTCTTATGAATTTGTTGACGGAGGATTCTGAATGAAGTCTAGTACCGTTACTATGACTTCTTGTGGAAGAGCAGTAACTAGATATTCGTATTTAGTTCTGTTCACAGTAATAGATT
The DNA here is from genome assembly GCA_914767935.1 of Coremacera marginata. Taxonomy (NCBI): domain Eukaryota; kingdom Metazoa; phylum Arthropoda; class Insecta; order Diptera; family Sciomyzidae; genus Coremacera; species Coremacera marginata. Next base: position 77,959,246 of record OU612046.1, read on the forward strand.
TAGATTGGAACTGAATCTGGGTATGCGTGAACCATGCATCTGGACAATTTGTCCAGAATGTTGGTAGCTTGATAGCTGTCGCATGTATTTCTGGATGAGAATCGAAAGGATTTACCTCGAAACCTATTAAGGGTGTGTCATCCCCTTCACCCATAAGTGAAGCACGAGCGATCATTTAACAAACTTATATTTGTTATACAAGAAGTAGAGAAATATAGCTTCTTATTTAATTATAAGCTGAAAAGAGAGATTAATGTTGCGTTGTTCGTGACTTGTTCATCTGAAAGCATTGGATGCAATAATGTTAGGAATTGCAGTGGCTTGCAACTTTCTAAGCAATTGTGTTGCAATTGGATTACTTTTCAGTTTCTCCGTGTGGAAAAAGCCTAATACTTTTTAAGCTGAACTGTAGCAGGATTCCCAAAAAAGTTAACGATAATAAAAGTTGTCGTTATCGGTCATTGAGCATGTACAGTTTCATAGTAAATGACAGTTTTCGCTAGTTAACTACAGCGACAATCGTCGTTAAGGCGTTTAGGAATCCCGAAACTGGTCACGTAACAGCAATTCTTTATACTACGAAAAAAAAGGAGGAGAAAAAGTAATGAAATTAATTCATTATTTTAAGTGTCAAAAACTTCACGCAAATCACTTTAAGGGGCTTACACATTAGCGAACCTGTTCGTAGAACAAAATGGCGAAGCCAACCTGTTGGGAAAAGTTAGCGTTCAAATTAAACCAACCTGTGCCTCGAACAAGCAATTCAGTTTTGTTGTTTTTCGCTATAATTTTGTTAAAGACATTAGTAGCGCAGCAACATAAATGAAAAGGCTTTCTGCTGGTCATGTTGTCTCTACGGATTTTCATAAGGTATAAAGTTTACGTTCGAATAATAAAACACGTTCGATAGCAACCCTTGTTCGACGAAGGAAATCAAATATTGGTAACAGAGTCAACAGGTTCTTCAAACTGACAAACCAGCTTCTAAACTATCGAACTGGTTCAAAAATGGCCGCCGTTTGATGAACAGGTCTGCAAATGTGTTACCCCTTTTACTGCCATCTGACCCACCAGCAATCAAAATGTTAAAGAGGACAAATAGTTAATTGAATGCCGTTCAACCGCCGTTCAACCGATCATCGTCTGAACTCAGCTCTAGTAAGTGTGTAGTAAGTCCCCTTTCACATTGGTCAAGAATTGAAAGCAATGAAAGTGAGAACAAAAGGGAACACGAAAAAATTGACGGTACAGAGACATAGGTACCGTCAATTTTACTCCCTTTCGTCGCTTCCGATTTGCGGCAAATTGCCCACAAACTCTGAAAATTGAATTCAATTCTTGACCAATGTGAAAGGGGTGTAAGTGAGAACGCACATTCATCCGACTTCATACATTTTCTCATTTTAAAAAAAAACGTCATAGAATGGACACATGAAAAAAGGTGAACAAAGTGCAAAGTTCAATATATTAAAATGGCAGCTGTTTTTTGGAAGGAGTTCTTTGAACTTTATAGAAGTTTTCCAAAAAATGGCAAATTAAAAGTGAAGTTATAAAAACAGAATATTAAAGAAAAAATCGTTTTCAGTGCCTTTTGGAAAAATATAAGGAGCTGGAACTAGAGATGTTCGATGGTCATCGATATTCGATGTTCAGTCGCTTACGTTGGCTTGATTTAAATTTTAAGAAACAAGCAAAAAAGATATGAAATTGAATTCAATTCTTGACCAATGTAGAAGCTTTCGTCAAGTTCAAAAGAGAACGTCAAAAAAAATTGCTTTCAATTCTTGATGTGAAAGGGGACAGACACAAAGAACAAGTCCAAGGTTCATTAATATAGGTTAAGTGACTTGAGAGAAAAGCACTCTTTTTTCGCCATTGCTCGAATTGCAAAGTTGGTCCAAGGTTGATTTATAAGGTTGTCGCAGGGCTAATCGCACTCTCTTCTCAGTACCCATAATTGTCAAAACCAGCCAATTTTGCGAATGATTACGAAAGAAAAACGGATGATAATAGAGAGCACTTGCAGATTTTCAATGAGATGTCAACTTCGATTTGACAATTATGGGCACTCGCTCTCTCCCTTGCGACAACCTTATAAATCAACCTTGAGTTGGTCAAGAATTGAATTCAATTTTCAGAGTTTGTAGGCAATTCGCCGCAAATCGGAACCGACGAAGGGGAGAAAAAGTTGACGGTCTCGATGTCTCTGTACCGTCAATTTTTTCGTGTTCCCTTTTGTTCTTTTCGCATTTTTCTCAGATTGCTTCATTTTATTTTTTGTGTATCGGCGTGCGTTTGTTGTATTGAAGCTTGCAAGTAAGTTATTTTGTTGAATTATTTTACGATATTTATTTATAACAAGCATATTTTTTAGATATGCTGTGCTCGTGTAAAGATGAAATTAATCGATTGAAATTACCAAATTTCACTTTTTAAGTGCAAATTTCTCAGAATTTCGCGTAATAAATAAATTTTTTTTTTAGGAAGAATTTTGTAATTTATTCAATTTTCTTTTGAATGACACCAAAAACAAACATATCTTAAAAAATAAAAAAGTTGGCTGTAAAAAAATTATACTTATTAGAAAACAATGATATCTACCGCATAACTAATTTTAATGTCACTATTTATCATTGTTTTCTAATAAGTATAATTTTTTTAGTACAGCCAACTTTTTTATTTTTAAGATATGTGCATGTTTTTGGTGTCATTGAAAAGAAAATTAACTAAGTTACAAAATTGGTAAAATAATTTAAAATTGGCATAAAAATCGAGCGGCTTCGCTGGCTAGGTCATGTTGAGCTCATGGAAGACGACGCTCCAGCGAAGAAAATATTCGATTCAGTACCCAGCGGCGGTCAACGCTGAAGAGGCCGACCGCATCTCCGTTGGAAGGATCAAGTAAAGGACAACCTGAGGAAACTTGGAGCTTCCGACTGGCGCCAGCAAGCGCAAGATATAAATGGCTGGGGGAAATTATTACAACAGGCCAAAAACTCCTTCGGTAGTAAGCGCCCCCTAAGTAAGTAAGTAAGTATTTGGGGGCAAAAAAAAGAATTTTTGAAAAATTTTAATTAAAATATTTGCAATTATAGTCAATTTTTAATTGTGGCGGCCGTGACGCAGTGGGTACTGTGTGGCCCATACCCCAGAGAACCCCGGTTCGAATCCCACCTGACACAGAAAGTTTTTTCAATTGAATTAATTTTTCTGTTCGGCCGTCACCTCTCTGCAGACAATGGCAAACCTCAGAGAGTAAAAACTGCCATAAAAAGCTTCTTGAGAACATAAGCCGTTCGGAGGCGGTATAAAACATGTATGTTAGGTCCAGTTCTCGATCATTTGTGTTCAAACATTTCACATCACACACAACACAATTGATCATAAAAAGCTCGGTCAAAGTCCTTTCAAGGGCTGAAATTGACCATTTAAATTTTTTTTTAAGATTGGGGGGAACAGGGGGTGAACCTTCACATGGCAACGTGTCTGACCGCCTCAACCTGGCGAGGCCAGCATTATCCATGTCGAAACCGTCTCAAGTCGACTCAAACCCCCACGTGCCATTTATCCAACTGACGGAAGCCCTCAAAACAATAAAAGCTGACATCACCGCCATACAGGAAATGCGATGGAAAGGGAAAGGCTGCTCTAAACAAGCACACTGTGATATCTACTACAGCTGCCATGCGGAGAGGCGCGAATTTGGATGTGGATTCGTTGTAAGCCGGAAACTACGCCACCTTGTTTCCCGGTTCACACCTGTGAACGAAAGATTGGCCACGATCCGCATCAAGGAAAAATTTTTCTTCATCAGCCTTATTTGCGCGCACGCCCGATGGAGGAAAAGGACGAAGCCGTCAAGGACACTTTCTACGTTAGTCTTGAGGACGTATACGACCACCTTCCGGTCCATGACGTGAAAATAGTCCTCGGCGATTTTAATGCGAAAGTCGGAAGGGAAGGCATCTTTGGCCCCACTGTCGGTCAGTTCAGTCTTCATGAGACCTTCACGAACAACGGTCTAAGACTGATCGACTTCGCCGCGGCACGAAACATGGTAGTTAGTAGCACCAGATTTAAGCACCTCGACATCCACAAGGCCACCTGGCTGTCCCCGGATCAAAAAACGCGAAACCAAACTGATCATGTTGTAACGACGGAAGGCATGCCTTTAGTGTTCTAGATGTGCGTACATTTCCGGGGTCAACATTGACTCCGACCATTATCTTGTTGCTGCCAAGTTCCGCATGCGATTATGCAATGCGAAGAACATACGCACAGGAATGCAACGAAAGCTAGATGTCGCTAAGCTGCAATTACAACGGACTGCCGAAGCCTGATCCGCTCAACTCTCGGTAAAGCTCAACCAACCAACCTCTGGACCCGACGACGGCGGCGGACTTTGGGCGCACATATCCCACTCCATGCGCGCTGCCGCTAAAGAAGTCATTGGTTTCCGGCGTCCGCAACCTCGGAACCAATGGTACGATCAGTAGTGTCGCATCGCGACAGCAGTAAAAACGTCGCATATAGAAAAACGCTGCAGTCAGCTGCAACGCGATCCGTGCGAGAAAACTACCGCGAAAAGAGGACAAAAAGAAAAGAAAAGAGAGCAGGAAAAGCGTGAGCGTGAGGAACTAGAGGTATACCAGGGCAAGAAGAATGCACGAAAATTCTATCAACAGGTTAAGCGTCTAACCCAAGGTTTCAAGCCCGGAGCATTCACTTGTAGAGACGAAAATGGAGATCTGAATACGGATACATAGTTTGTGCTGAGATTGTGGAGACGGCACTTCTCCAATTTACTTACTGGCGATGATTTCACCAATGCCGCCCATGGAGAGCGCAGTTCAGTGTCACCAATCAACGATGACGGAGTGGAAGTATCACCACCTAGCCATGAAGAGGTTCGAGTTGCTATCCAACGACTCAAAAACAATAAAGCAGCGGGTGCTGACGGCCTGTCAGCGGAATTGTTTAAAACCGGCGGCGATGAATTGATAAGGTGCATGCATCAGCTCATCAGCAAAATATGGCTAGCAGAAAGCATGCCCGACGATTGAAACCTCAGCGTACTGTGCCCTATACTTAACTCCGCCAGGTTAGCAACTTAGTTGCGCCTGCCTTCCCAGCCAGGATGAAGGAGGATGGTTGTTTGTAGGGTACGTCCTGCAAACGTAAAAACTGATAGGGCCAACCAAGAGCTCGGGGTGGCGCCCATCTTGGTACCAGGTCATATTCGGCATATCGATATGAAACAATCCTGCGAAGGTATAGCAATTGACCTTAAAACTTGTTAGTACGGGGACAGTCTTAACCGTCAAATGGGGTAGACCCTATCTATCCACCGCACTGAGACCTTAATTGGGCTGGTTTAAACAGATGTGAAGTGTTTTGGCATGCGTGCGTAAAAGTGTCGACGCTTCGGCTTTCCAAAGTGGATTGCTTGTCGACTTGTTTGACTCGCACCCTCAAACTGGCACGGCAGTCACTGAGGGAAGTGTTGTAATGGTTGTTTAACTAAGGGTTCTCATACTGAGCACGGCAGTCCCTGAGAACAGTGGCCAATACTCTATGTCTGGATGTTGAAATCCGAACGGCCAGAGTAAGAGTGGCAATTGCAAAGGTCCTCCAGAGTAGGTACCAGACATTCGCAATAGTTTGCAGTTGAGTCGGCAACTGGAAATTGTTAACCTAGCCCTTTAAGTGCTCATTGAGCACGGTCATGAATAAGAATGCACTTTTTCATAATTGCATTTGTGTATTCTTGGTCTTTTTGCGGGGATGTTGTGGATCCTCATTGACGGGATCGAGTTGCCCAGATGACTGTCGTGGGCTGTCCCTTCGGGGAGTCTCGTACTGGTTGTGTGAATGCTACACAGGTCTAGATTGACCGGCGGGGTCGCGCAGTGGTACGACCGGGCTGGCATATCTGTCTTAATATGTAAGAGATTGGGTAGGTCTCGTCTTCAACAGTAGATGGATTGTAAGTACGTCACTACTGAAGTCTAAACTGGTACTGCTATTACGGGCAGTATGTAATTTATTACATAATGCTCCTAATCAGCAGGGCACTGGGTGATGCTTTGTGTATGTGAAACAGCTTCCATGTTCGTGTTGCCACACCGGATGTACCGTATGTTTTGCTAGTTACATCATAAACGGGTCCGTGTTGTGGTACAACACATAAGTTCTGGTTGTCTGTTTCATGAACTATTACCCTAGGTCTGGACCACCCAAGTACTTAAGCCTTGCGGCAGGCGTACTTGTTAAGCCAGTAACCTTCTGTGCCCTATACTTAAGAAAGGAGACCTTACAATCTGCGCCAGTTATAGAGGTATCAGTTTTATTTCCATCGCATATAAGGTTCTCTCAAACGTACTGTGTGAAAGATTAAAGCTGATTACAAAAACACTGATTGGACCTTATCAGTGTGGCTTTCGACCTGGAAAGTCCACCATAGACCAGATTTTCACGCTACGACAAATCCTGGAGAAAACCCACGAAAATCAAATTAACACACACCATCTCTTTGTCAATTTTAAAGCTGCGTTCGATAGCCCGAGAAGGGATTGCCTATTGCAAAGTTGATTAGCCTTTGCAGAATGGCGTTGAGCGACACACGCAGCTCCGTCAAGGTAGGAAGTGACATCTCCGAAACCTTCAATACCGAAAGAGGTTTCAGGCAAGGCGATCCACTGTCTTGCGATCTCTTCAACATCATCATGGAGGGGATCGTACGAAAGGCCGGTGTGCATCGTAATGGCACCATTTTCTATAAAGGTGTCCAGCTCTTTGCGTACGCTAATGATATTGATATTGTCGGAAGAACCAAGAGAGATGTTACCGCTGCTTTCGCCGCTAATTATCTCTAATAGATAGCAAATTTTTAAAAATTTTGATGCAGATTTCAAATTTGATACGAATTGTGCCTACCCCTACACTAAATTGCCTAGTGTTAATATTTTCGAGATACAGTAGTATCTAGTATTGCGAGATATAGTATTGCCACGCCTAATTCTCGAATACCGCCCACTTTTTTACGGGCACCTCCGTGTTTACGATATCTATCTGGTCACCAAAAATTATGGCAATCAGGCATATGGTTTAGGAGTTATCGATGTACATACATTTAAAAAAAAATAAAAACAGAGAAACCGACGAACTTGAGAACCTCCTCCTTTTTGAAGTCGGTTAAAAACTAAAAAATGTGAAAGAAGTCTTAAAATTGCAAAAAAAAATTGTAACAGTTTTAACCTTTAATCAACTGCGAAACGTGATCATAAAGAAATTCGCGATGAGCAGCTGATTTTGACATCTAGTCCGCTTTATTCTGCTTTCTACTTCATTCCTCTCCGAGTCGGCTCTACCTTATAATTCTGACATTAGTTATATTATTTAGTTTTTGATAAAATAAGTTTTCGACATTCGGACGCAACACTTCAAATTAGAGATGGCACTCAGCTGGATTGGGATGCGTACAAAAAAAAAAAAATCAACGCTTCAATTTAGATTTCACTGAAATATATTCAATTTATTGGCCAACATCGATGTTTTTTGTTTTTTTTCCATGACATTTCACTGAATTATTTTAAAATTTGGATTTTTGAGATTTTTTTAATACAAGGAAAAGTTAGATTTTTGTCTAAAAGTAAAAAATCATAACTCTGGTAATTTGACTCCGACTTTCATGTTTGGTGACTCATTTTAAAGAAAAACTTAATGAATAACGAAATATGTACCAATTTTTTGAAAATTGGAGCTTATAAAAATGAAATTAGGATTTTTTTGGAAAAACAGCACTATTTGCCTATATAAATCAGATATTCAATATAGAGGTCGCTTGAGGCACGTTTTTTCCCAAAAATTTCAGTTTGCCTCTGTCATATTAAGAAAATAAAACCCCGGTGCGTAATTCGTTACTTTCGAAAAAAAAATAAGGACCACTCTAATGTACCTACATGAAAAAAATTTACAACTTCGCAAAGAAAAATAAATTCAAAATGTACATGTGATTCTCAAAAACCAACCAAACCCAGAAAATGACACTAGTACAGAACTACCTATTTCACTAGCGCTTAGGTAACCGGAGCCTTGTCTCACTTCAATCTACTTTCTTTGCATTCAACTGGCGAATTTACGTGAACATGACATAGACAGAAGTCAATTGCCATCTTTTACATTACCATTCCCTAGCCACTTCGCCAGAAAGATAAAGAAACAAAAACAAAAAAAAAAAAACGGAGGCATTGTGAAATTTATTTATTACAGTTAATAAATTTATACTTTTTTCTTAAGAACTTTTTTATTTATGTTGTTTAACGAAATTGAAGCGCTTTGTATATCATATTTTCCAATATGATATGATATATATGAGGCCAATTTTGGCGAATAAAATAGAGCTCCGAATCCAGTCTCTTGGTCTGACAAATTTTTAGAAAAGGATTTTGCCAATATGTATGTCTTTTTTCTTTCGGTCATTAATGATTGTTCGCTTCGCAGGGTCCCTAAAAGACAAGCCTCTCAAGTCAAAAATCCAATTTGGTCTAATAAAAGACTCTCAAATTCTAAAAATAAAAAAAAAACCAATCCTACAAGCGGTTCAGAGAAAACCGTGATAACCCGATGCTTAAATTAGCTTATTTATCATTTAAAAAAGAGTATGATGTTCTTAATAAATTCCTATACAACTCATATATATCATCAGTTGAAGGTAAATTAAAGCAGAATAGCAAGCACATTTGGACTTTTACAAACAGCAAGAAAAATACAAATGGCCTCCCAAATTCCATGTCTTATACGGAAAAGAATTCGGTGATTTAACTACAATTTCTAACTTTTTTTAAGACTATTTTAAAACTGTTTATTCACCTTCTTCAGTGGTTTCTCGTACCAACATTACGGTTCATCAAAATTCTGTTTTAGATATTGGTTTACTTAGTATTGATCCGTCCGAAGTTGAATCTGCCTTAAATCGAATACTCTTAAATCGAATACTAAAGAGGGTCTTGATGGCATCGCGCCAATTTTTCTAAAAAATTGTGCTGAATCAGTGGCAGGTTCCTTTGTTTTTGATTTTTAATAAATCCCAAACAACTAGCAACTTCTTGGAGGATTGGAAAGTCTCGCTAATTGTTCCAATTTATAAATCCGGCCCTAAACATGATGTCTGCAATTACAGGCCAATTTGCAAACTTCTTTGTATTCCTAAAGTTTTTGAACTGATTGTTTATAAGAAGCTTATCTTTCTTGTAAAAAACATTATTTCTTCGCATCAACATGGCTTTATCACGGGTAGATCGACGGCAACTAACCTCACTATCATTTGTAATTATATCTTAAAAAATTTTATCTAGGGTACTTATCAAAAAGTAAAACTTCAGGAGTCCCTCAAGGTAGTCATTTGGGCCCGCTTTTATTATTACTTTTTATAAATTATCTTCCCAGTTTGGTTAAAAATTCTAACTCACTTTTGTTTGCAGATGATTTAAAAATTTTTCGGGCTATTTCATCTTCTAATGATTTTTTGTTAATTCAAAAAGATATTGACTCTGTAATGTCTTGGTGTGAGATCAATAAGCTACCTCTGAACATTTCCAAGTGCTAATGTTTTACTTTCTGTAGGGCTTCTTCTCCGATCCTTTGGGATAACTCTGAAAACTCAATAAGCCTCAATAGGGTTGTTGTTAAGAAAGACTTAGGAGTTTTGCTGGATATGCGTCTAAATTTCAAGGACCATATTGATTTTATAATTAGCAAGGCTAATTCGATGTTGGGTTTCCTTAAAAGGAACTCTAAAGACTTTACGGACCCCTTATACTTTATTAACTCTATTTTCAGCGTTAGTTAGACCTCATTTGGAATACTGTTCCACTATTTAGAATCCACTTTTTCAAGTTTACTCTAATCGCATAGAAAACGTTCAAAAACGGTTTACTAGGTTTGTGGTATACAAGCTTAATTGGCATTTACCCGCCGTTTCTTCTTATAGTACTCGGTGCGCGCTAATCAATATTTCCTTGCTTGAAACAAGGCGCAAAGTTTCTTCAATCTCGTTCATCTGGGACCTAATACATCATAATATTCAATGTGACGAGCTTTTATCTCCATTGAATTTCCACGCTCCTTCAAGACATCTCCGTAGCCGATTTCACTTTAGCGAAGACCTCTGTAGATCAGTTTATGCTTCTAATATGTCCTTGGCTCGATGTACTAATTCTAATTCAGTACTTGCTTACATTGATTGATTTATTTGATTGTTGCTCAAGAAGGTAACTCAAAAATCATCTTTTTATGCACCTTTTGGTCCGCAATGCTTTGAACTCCTCGTAAATTCTTTACACTTTTATAATTCATTTTGTATTATATAAATTTTGTAACTAATTTTAACTTCATTTATTTGTAATATGCGAATAATTGTAATTTTAAGTAATTTATGGTTTGTTCTATATTTTCAAGTAGTCTGTAAGAGTTGATCTCTGTTAGATGAAATTAAATTAAATAAATAAATAAATAAATATTTTCTCGAAAAAATTACTTCGAACTATATGTCATTGTTACAAAATCAAGATGTCAGAAACACAAGCAACTAGCAGTACAAGCTTAAAGTTGATTGAACTGACTCTTTTACGCATTGCCTTGGGTCAAAAAAGGAGCTAGTTCGTATAGAACTAGTAAAGTAGCTAACAATAAAGGAACAATTGGTTACTCTCGATACTTTCGGGATATAAAACAAACAAATACAACTATTACAATAAAACTTCAGACTTCATAGAACATAATGTTACTTTTTTCTTTAATATTTTTTCCCGTTTTCAAAAGATTATTAATTGGCCGGTACAGGAGAACCTGATGCCGCATTACTCGAAGCTGATGGCGCTGAAGACGACGAAGAAGAAGATGACGATGCTGGCGGTGTAGCCAAAGCATTGTTTTCCTGTGCCACTCGTGTATTGATAAATTGTTCGATCTGAAGATATAAAAATTATGTTTTATATAAAGCTATGTATAAAATATATATGAGAAACAAATCTGAAATAAGTTACCATTTTCTTTATATAGTTGTATAAACTTTTGTTATTCGAATTTGAGACGACGTTTTCCACCCTATAGGGTGGAGAGATTGTAACCTCATTAAATATTTGAATATTTGGACCTTGCCAGGAAACTTCATGGAACTGCAAACATAAATATAACATAAGACATATTTAGATATAAGAAAATACCAATTTAAGAAATCTTATGTGATATAATATAAATATTTGTTTACATGTATAATATATTTCATCCTAATATAGTAAAAAACGAACTGGTAATTTCAGCCTACAAAAGGAATTCAATATAGCATCTTAGGACCGAGAGCTGCAGGAGGCTCTATAAGTACTCTTTAGTGGGCACTAAGCTAAAAGTACCTATAGTTTTATTCAAGATTTACCAAAACTGCAATAAAACGTGCCGATTTATACAAGTACATCGTAGCTTTAAGCTTGTTCCAAGACATGGTTTAATCTAACAGTAAAGATTATAAAAACAATTCCGATATCTTGATAGCCTGAACAAATGGTTGATATTAGAGATGCAACGGATAGAGATGCAAGGACGGATAGCCGAATATACGGCGGCCGGATGTTAGGTCCATTGCCTCGTTGTCACCAAAATAAAAATATATTTCTAATTCGACAGGATACAATATACGGATTGAGTGCTGCCATTTGTTTATGGCAAATAAAGATCAAAACACCATTTACATAATAAAAATAATTGCTAAAATAATAAAATCTAAATAATTTTTTGAACTGGTAATTTCAGCCTACGAAAGGAATTCAATATAGCATCTTAGGACCGAGAGCTGCAGGAGGCTCTATAAGTACTCTTTAGGGGGCACTAAGCTAAAAGTACCTATAGTTTTATTCAAGGTTTACCAAAACTGCAATAAAACGTGCCGATTTATACAAGTACATCGTAGCTTTAAGCCTGTTCCAAGACATGGTTTAACCTAACAGTAAAGATTTCAAAAACAATTCCGATATCTTGTTTATTTAATAATTTTGATAGCCTCAACAAATGGTTGATATTAGAGATGCAACGGATAGAGATGCAAGGACGGATAGCCGAATATACGGCGGCCGGATGTTAGGTTCATTGCCTCGTTGTCAACAAAATAAAAATATATTTCTAATTCGACAGGATACAATATACGGATTGAGTGCTGCCATTTGTTTATAGCAAATAAAGTTCAAAACACCATTTACATAATAAAAATAATTGCTAAAATAATAAAATATAAATAATTTTTACTCCTTTTTGTTCAGCGTTCAGCGGAGAGAAACTAAAAAAAAGGGAGCTAGATGCCAAAGTTACTATTGTCATTAGCATCTGACGTTTAGGGCCCTCACAGCTTTGTTGTTGGAAAACTTGTCTTTTTAGCAGCTATTTTAAAATTAACCTACCTTATGATTGTGTCGTGGTTCCAAACTTTGAAGAGTTAAATACTTCTAACTCTAAAAATCTGGCAATCAGGGGCGCAACCAGAAATTTTTTTGGGGAAAGTTTTAAAATAGGTCGGACTTACATATAAAAAAACACGCTACTTTTTATTGTTACTGCTATTGTGTACTGGTTAGTGAGTCCGATTTTTGCACTAATAGTTCCTGGCGGCGGACTGGCCATACTGAAGGATCTAGAGAATTCCAGAAGGGTCGGTGCAATTGGGGGCCGGCTAGCGTATAGCACATAAGAAAATGATCCCTAACAGCTTTAATTAGCAAAATTTAGTCTTTGTTCCACATTTGCATTTATTACATATCTTTCAAATAGTTAATATTTTAAAGCACATTTATTAATATACATATCAAATGAAAACAATTTTCCAAACAAACTTATAATATACTTTTATAAAAGCTTAATTACATAGCATTTGCTAGTATTCTTGATACATTTTTATAGAAGGGTGGACCATAGAGCTCTTAGCAAATATAATAAATTTTTTATAGAAATGTCTTCACACAGAAAAATTAAAGGAGGTTCCGAGAAAATACGACTAAAAATGCAACAAAAACATTAAGAAATAGCCAAAAAGCATCGAAAGAAGATGAAAGTGATAAAATGGCTACTGTATTACCATGATGATCAAATTACCCGCACTGTTTCACAAATGTAGTTTTTGTAAATGTTTTTGTTTTATTAAAAATGGATGGTATCGGCCAAAGATAATAATGAAATGATTGAGGCTAGGAAAGAACAATATATCGTCGTTGGGCGTGTAATACCACGTATCAGCCACTTGGAATACCGCGTGTATTGCAAAAAGGCCAACATTGAAATTTGCATTTTATTTCAATTTAATTTATTAAAAAAGGGTGGATTTTCCTTTATTCAAATACCGAATTTCGAGGATGTGCGACCTTAAACACCAAAGGGAGGAGGCATGCTCTTGTCTAATGCCCGCCCATTGGTTCGATCGGCACCAAACTCAAGACACTCTGAAGACTTTGCTACAGTTTCCCTAAAAATTTCATAAAACTTGGCTTAGCGGATTCGGAGTCTATATCTGAGATACACTCCCACATACATAAATACATTAATTTGTATGTATATAGATAGATTATACTCAACAAAAGTCTTCGGTCGGTTGATAGAAAAGAAATCTTCCTTTGAAAACATTCTAGAAGCACTTCTGGAGAATGCCCCAATTACATGCATATGTTGAAAAAATGCCTTCTGGGTATAAAAGTGGAAGGGTTGAAATTCAATACTTTCCCTTCCACTTTACCTTCTTTTGGAAGTACTTTTTTGCTGGGATGTAAATTGCAATGACACACAGACTTAATTGATTTAATTTTTGCTGAAATCGGCTCAGCTGTTCACGTCTTATTATGTATTTTTGAAATAAGGTGACCGGGGCAGGCAGAGACTTGATAAGCTGCAAATCTGCAAGCTGCAAATCGATTAAGCCGTTATATTCTTGTTATATCTATATACAGGGTGTCCCGCAATTGAGTACAACTATTTACGGAGCTGAAAAGTTATGTCGAGCTGAGCAACAAACCGTATGGGAGGGGGGTCTATTTTCAAATTCATAGGAGCTACAGGGTTAAATAATATTTCACGACTTTGGTTTACATTATTGTTTCTAGCAGAAAAACTAACTTACATTTGAAAGGCATTGAAATCACCTTTGCAACGGTATATCAACAAATCCCACCAACTTAACCGTTACCGAGCTGTGCTCGTGTAAAGATGAAATTAGTCGATTGAAATTACCAAATTTCACTTTTTAAGTGCAAATTTCTCAGAATTTCGCGTAATAAATAAATTTTTTTTTTAGGAAGAATTTTGTAATTTATTCAATTTTCTTTTGAATGACACCAAAAACAAACATATCTTAAAAAATAAAAAAGTTGGCTGTAAAAAAATTATACTTATTAGAAAACAATGATATCTACCGCATAACTAATTTTAATGTCACTATTTATCATTGTTTTCTAAAAGGTATAATTTTTTTAGTACAGCCAACGTTTTTATTTTTAAGATATGTGCATGTTTTTGGTGTCATTGAAAAGAAAATTAAATAAGTTACAAAATTGGTAAAATAATTTAAAATTGGCATAAAAATCGAGCGGCTTCGCTGGCTAGCAGAGTACTGCAAAGCTCATTTGGAAAACGTTCAAACGCAATCAACACCCTAAAAAACATGCCTTTGCGTTCAACCGCTCACTTTTGCTCAGATACACATATTCGCTGTTGAGCTAAATTCAATCAAACCATTTGCTTCGTGTTGCCTCTGTGAGTTTATTCAATTCATCTTCGACATCTTCATTTCGGGTGTTTGCTCGTTCGGCTCAGCAACGAATACTTTGAGCAAGAATGAAACGCGGAAAGCAACAATCAACGGGTATGAGTTTTTGCATGTTAAGTCAGAATTTAAAAACAATTTTGTTTGCCACTAGGGTGGGCCCTACAAATTTTTTTACACATTTTGTGCATGGGGACCGTTGATTTTGAATCTTGTATTAGAATTTTAAAATTCAAGATGGTGGATAGGGTTGCCACTTGAATTTTATTTTTTTTTTGTGGAAATCAATAGCTAAAAATAGGTTTCTGATCCCAAATCCACTGTCAGAATTTTAAAATTCAAATTTTTTTTTAAATTAGGTTTGCCACCTAAAAAAATGTTATTTTGCTTTTTTTACATTAGCATTTAATTATAGGAAGTCATTACATTATTATTAAAAAAGGTCGCTTATTCCAAATTCGTTGTCCGAATTGAGCTGTTGAGCTAAATTCAATCAAACCATTTGCTTCGTGTTGCCTCTGTGAGTTTATTCAATTCATCTTCGACATCTTCATTTCGGGTGTTTGCTCGTTCGGCTCAGCAACGAATACTTTGAGCAAGAATGAAACGCGGAAAGCAACAATCAACGGGTATGAGTTTTTGCATGTTAAGTCAGAATTTAAAAACAATTTTGTTTGCCACTAGGGTGGGCCCTACAAATTTTTTTACACATTTTGTGCATGGGGACCGTTGATTTTGAATCTTGTATTAGAATTTTAAAATTCAAGATGGTGGATAGGGTTGCCACTTGAATTTTATTTTTTTTTTGTGGAAATCAATAGCTAAAAATAGGTTTCTGATCCCAAATCCACTGTCAGAATTTTAAAATTCAAATTTTTTTTTAAATTAGGTTTGCCACCTAAAAAAATGTTATTTTGCTTTTTTTACATTAGCATTTAATTATAGGAAGTCATTACATTATTATTAAAAAAGGTCGCTTATTCCAAATTCGTTGTCCGAATTTGAAAAAAAAAAACATTTGCAACTTTTTAAAATAGTTATAGGAAGTTGCTTATTTCAAATGGTGATAACGCTTCTCAGCATCTTTTTTATTATTAGTGGCATTGACACTGAAAAAAATTTCTGATTGAGTTTGCAAGCCTGCTAACAGAATTTCATAAAGTTTCGCAGCAACCAAATTATCCGTAACAGTGAAATCAAATAAAATTTCTGACTGGGTTTGCAATGCCTGCTCACAGAATTCCATAGAATTTATTTCTTTCAATTCCCAAAAATTCTCGCCGTAGGCCTCAAAAATTGAGGAAAAGAAGAAGCAAAGAATTCGTTCAAGTTAGTTGTTATAAAAATTTTTAGCGGTGAAGTCTTTTTAAACAAAAAAGAAATGTCAAACGACGCAGATACTGTTCTAGACCTAATTTCAAAAAGTGTTTATACCTTGTCACCGCGATGCAAGGGGAGAAGCATAGTATGGACTATAATGTCTGAAATAATAAAGGAGGATGGAGTTATTTTGGAGGGATATGTATACTGTCGCACATGTTCCAATCTTCTTAAATATTCACCGAAGAATTCATCAAATTTAAGCCGACATAAGTGCTGTCAATTACTTAAGCAATCGCAGGTTCTGAAAAATGTTTCTGCAGAAGACAAAAAATCTGCCATCGATAACTGTGTAGCATGGATTACTGAGGATTGCCAACCATTTTCAGGTATCAATGGTTCTGGATTTGTAAAGCTCGCAAAGTTTCTCATTATTATTGGAGCAAAATATGGAGAAAATGTTGATATTGAAGACCTTCTTCCTGATCCAACAACGCTTTCCCGTACAACGCAGAAGCTAGCAGATGACAAAAAAAATTAAATCAAAAACGAAATAGTTGACATTGTGCGCTGCGGAGGAGCATCTGCTACAATTGACTTATGGACGGATAATTATGTGCATAGAAATTTTTTGGGAGTGACATTGCATTACGAAAAAAATTTAAAATTATATGACATCGTTTTGGGTATGAAATCCATAGATTTCAAGCGTTCAACTGGTGCAAACATTTTGAGCAAGTTGAATACTTTGTTTTGTGAGTTTGGAATAAATAATATGGAGAAAATTAAATTCGTAACCGACAGAGGCTCAAACGTTGTGAAAGCCTTGGAAAATAACATTCGTTTAAACTGCAGCAGCCATTTGTTTGCAAACGTCTTAGAACACAGCTTTAAGGAAACCGCAGAGCTGACAGATCTTGTCGGAGCGTGCAAAAAAATTGTAAAATTCTTCAAAAAATCCAACTTGCAGCACCAATTAACAACTTCTTTAAAAAACGAATGTCCCACGCGCTGGAATTCCAATTTTACTATGTTTAAGTCAATAGTAGACAATTGGTTCCAAATTAACGAGATACTGCAAGAGAAAGAAGAAAGCCAACGACTATTACTTATAAATATTTCAACACTTAAGGAGCTAGTTGACTTATGCAGTGATTTTGAAATTATATTTAAGAAATTACAACTTTGCAGCTCTCCCTCAATGTATTTTGTCATACCATCAATTCAAAAAATTAAGAACCTGTGTGTGCCTAAAGATACAGACGTTCCTGCTATATTATCTTTGAAAGAAAAAGTTATTAATAACATTGATAGAACTTGGTCAGCAAATCTGAGTTTATGGCAAAAAACAGCTTGCTTTTTATATCCCCCAGCTTTAAATATGCAACCAACCGATCTAAGTGACATTAAGAATTTTTGCAATTCCCTAATTGACAATTTTGATGAATCACCATCATCCCAGTCAATGTACACTTAATTCTGACTCCGTTTCACAATTTCCACGTACTGAAAGCAGTTCAATAGACTCAAATGCAGAATCTGCAAAGCAATCGCCATTTGAAAAAGATCTTAACTTTTTTTTCCCTGACTTCTTAAAAGACCAAGCATTGATGACTATAAAATCACCAACAGAGGAGATGGATAGATACTGTAAGGAAAACTTTGAAATCACAGATGACTTTGATGTACTCAAATGGTGGAAATCAAATGAAAAGTGTTATCCACGTTTATCTAAACTTGCATTGCAAGTTCATTCAATTCCTGCCAGTAGTGCAGCCGCTGAACGAGCTTTTTCATTGGCAGGCAACGTTATCACCGAAAAGAGAAACCGACTTGCACCCAAATCTGTAGACAGTTTGATATTTTTGCACTCGTTCTTCAAAAGTTTTAAAAACTAATTATGTAATATAGAAATTATTTATATCTTAATATTATAACCTGTATATGAATTCATACTTTTTTTATTTCTGTTATTTTTTAGTTAAAAAATAATTTTATGCTTACTTTTTTATTATTATTAAAAAAAAAATGAAATACTAAAATAAATACTGTTTTATTTATTAAATTCATAATTTGAAGTAAAGTAACAATTAGAAGGTACAGTACGACGTCACTAAATGCGTCACTCCAATATTTACTTGTTGACTCACTAAACGCAACTTCAGAAAGAAATACTCTGAAATTTATATTAGTTGTGTTAAGCGAGGTGGTACTGTATTTTTATTTTCCTATGTTTCAATGGAATTCTGTCAGCAGACATTGCAACAAATTATATTTGATGTTTTGAATAATCGTGTTGCTGTGTCACAAACAAGCAAGCGAGCAAGGAATTATATGGAATTCTGTAAGCAGGCTTGCAAACCCAATCAGAAGTTTTATTTTTAATGCCACGAAAATTAAAAAAGACGCTGAACTAAAAAAGCACGTAATCAGCGTTGCCAGTATTTATCCCACTTTAGGATTGTTTTTATACCACATTTGAAGTTTTTTGCAAGCCTTTTTTGTTGCCAGCCTTTATAATATATAATTTCCGCCCGATCGAATGAGCTATGTCTCGATTTTGCCAAAATTCTCATTCTCCTGTAATCACGTTTTTAAAATGAGTCAAAAATCCCACACAATCAGATTTTATGTGTGTTGGTGGGATTTTTGTCTCTTTTTAAAAACGTGATTACAGAAGAACCACATTTTTGGCAAAATCGAGACATAACTCAATCGATCGGGCGGAAAATTTCATAAAAGCTGGCAACATTGTTGCCAGTTTTATCTAGAAGACTCTTGGATCGGTACTTTTCAAGATAATTGCAAAAAACTTCAAATGTGGTATAAAAAGAATCCTAAAGTGGGATAAATACTGGCAACGCTGCATGTAATCATTATTTTAATTTCCTGTTGGGTTGATGTATGTATGTTTCCTTAGAACAAATTCTTTAAACATCTTATAATTTTATGAAAAAATAATTTTTAATTTGCAAAAGTGGATTCGAATCTGGCATTAGAATTTTGAAATCCAAAGTTGTGGATAATGTTGCAAATTTTACTTCAGATACGAAATCAGAGACTCTTTTATTAAATACTTACTAATGTAGGAAATCCTTTTTTTTCTTAAAATTTTTTTTTAATAAAAAGTCAGCACCGGTAAAAATTTTTCAATTACCGGTAGCAGTTCAATCGGCTCTGGTCTCTCCCTATTACTAAGTGGTGATGTAAAAAAATTGCGAAATAACATACTTTAGGTGGCAACCCTAATATAAAGAAATTTAAGATTATTCAAATTTTGACAACTGATTTGGAATCAGCGACTAATTTTTGAGTAGTGTTTGCTCCAGTGTCGAAATGCAAATTCAAATTTTAACTGATTTGGTATGAGCGACCTACTGTTACCTAGTATTTTCTTCAGCCTCGGGTTCGCAAAAAAAAATTAGGTGGCAACCCTATCCGCAACCCATTTTGAATATTGAAAATCTGATTTCATATTTGAAATCAGCGACTTCCAATTACTTAATTCTCGTTAAAAAGAAGCGGCAAGATAACATATTTTTGTGTAACACTTTTTTTTTTAAATTTTCAACTTTTAAATTCTGACAACTGATTTGAAATCAGTGACCAACAGTGATTACATAGACATGTGAATGCGATCAGCCACCCGAAAAAAGCAAACGGCAGCATCATGCTCACTTTATTCAACGCTTAATTTCGTTTGCTCAAATATGTGAGCGAAACATTTTTGATGAGCAAACTCACCCTCACACAAATGAAGTGTTTGCCAGCGTCGTTCATATTCATTCAACGCTTAGAGCTGTTGAGTGAGCTGAGTAGAGCAAAAATTTGAATGAATGAGTAATGCAACAAAATAGTGAGCTTTGCAGTACTCTGCTGGCTAGGTCATGTTGAGCTAATGGAAGACGACACTCCAGCGAAGAAAATATTCGATTCAGTACCCAGCGGCGGTCAACGCTGAAGAGGCCGACCGCATCTCCGTTGGAAGGATCAAGTAAAGGACAACCTGAGGAAACTTGGAGCTTCCGACTGACGCCAGCAAGCGCAAGATATAAATGGCTGGGGGAAATTATTACAACAGGCCAAAAACTACTTACGGTAGTAAGCGCCCCCTAAGTAAGTAAGTAAGTATTTGGGGGAAAAAAAAGAATTTTTGAAAAATTTTAATTCAAATATTTGCAATTATAGTCAATTTTTAATTGTGGCGGCCGTGACGCAGTGGGTACTGTGTGGCCCATACCCCAGAGAACCCCGGTTCGAATCCCACCTGACACAGAAAGTTTTTTCAATTGAATTAATTTTTCTGTTCGGCCGTCACCTCTCTGCAGACAATGGCAAACCTCAGAGAGTAAAAACTGCCATAAAAAGCTTCTTGAGAACATAAGCCGTTCGGAGGCGGTATAAAACATGTATGTTAGGTCCAGTTCTCGATCATTTGTGTTCAAACATTTCACATCACACACAACACAGTTGATCATAAAAAGCTCGGTCAAAGTCCTTTCAAGGGCTGAAATTGACCATTTAAATTTTTTTTTAAGATTGGGGGGAACAGGGGGCGAACCTTCACATGGCAACGTGTCTGACCGCCTCAACCTGGCGAGGCCAGCATTATCCATGTCGAAATCGTCTCAAGTCGACTCAAACCCCCACGTGGAATTCCCTGGGCAACGGCAAACTGGCATCCGTCAGTTTGACGGCTAATTTGAGCGGCGGGTCGCTCCATAGACCTTAAATATGGAATGTGCGCAGGGTTTGGGTCCCGCCACATTACTACTGCCCAATGAAAACTAAACCAGCCTCGGATAAGAACCCCAATTACGTTGACGACCACCGCAAACGAAAAACGGACAATGATTTACGGATATGCACCTGGAATGTCCGGACCCTTTATAGGGAAGGTGCCATTTATCCAACTGACGGAAGCCCTCAAAACAATAAAAGCTGACATCACCGCCATACAGGAAATGCGATGGAAAGGGAAACGCTGCTCTAAACAAGCACACTGTGATATCTACTACAGCTGCCATGCGGAGAGGCGCGAATTTGGATGTGGATTCGTTGTAAGCCGGAAACTACGCCACCTTGTTTCCCGGTTCACACCTGTGAACGAAAGATTGGCCACGATCCGCATCAAGGAAAAATTTTTCTTCATCAGCCTTATTTGCGCGCACGCCCCGATGGAGGAAAAGGACGAAGCCGTCAAGGACACTTTCTACGTTAGTCTTGAGGACGTATACGACCACCTTCCGGTCCATGACGTGAAAATAGTCCTCGGCGATTTTAATGCGAAAGTCGGAAGGGAAGGCATCTTTGGCCCCACTGTCGGTCAGTTCAGTCTTCATGAGACCTTCACGAACAACGGTCTAAGACTGATCGACTTCGCCGCGGCACGAAACATGGTAGTTAGTAGCACCAGATTTAAGCACCTCGACATCCACAAGGCCACCTGGCTGTCCCCGGATCAAAAAACGCGAAACCAAATTGATCATGTTGTAACGACGGAAGGCATGCCTTTAGTGTTCTAGATGTGCGTACATTTCCGGGGTCAACATTGACTCCGACCATTATCTTGTTGCTGCCAAGTTCCGCATGCGATTATGCAATGCGAAGAACATACGCACAGGAATGCAACGAAAGCTAGATGTCGCTAAGCTGCAATTACAACGGACTGCCGAAGCCTGATCCGCTCAACTCTCGGTAAAGCTCAACCAACCAACCTCTGGACCCGACGACGGCGGCGGACTTTGGGCGCATATATCCCACTCCATGCGCGCTGCCGCTAAAGAAGTCATTGGTTTCCGGCGTCCGCAACCTCGGAACCAATGGTACGATCAGTAGTGTCGCATCGCGACAGCAGTAAAAACGTCGCATATAGAAAAACGCTGCAGTCAGCTGCAACGCGATCCGTGCGAGAAAACTACCGCGAAAAGAGGACAAAAAGAAAAGAAAAGAGAGCAGGAAAAGCGTGAGCGTGAGGAACTAGAGGTATACCAGGGCAAGAAGAATGCACGAAAATTCTATCAACAGGTTAAGCGTCTAACCCAAGGTTTCAAGCCCGGAGCATTCACTTGTAGAGACGAAAATGGAGATCTGAATACGGATACACAGTTTGTGCTGAGATTGTGGAGACGGCACTTCTCCAATTTACTTACTGGCGATGATTTCACCAATGCCGCCCATGGAGAGCGCAGTTCAGTGTCACCAATCAACGATGACGGAGTGGAAGTATCACCACCTAGCCATGAAGAGGTTCGAGTTGCTATCCAACGACTCAAAAACAATAAAGCAGCGGGTGCTGACGGCCTGTCAGCGGAATTGTTTAAAACCGGCGGCGATGAATTGATAAGGTGCATGCATCAGCTCATCAGCAAAATATGGCTAGCAGAAAGCATGCCCGACGATTGAAACCTCAGCGTACTGTGCCCTATACTTAACTCCGCCAGGTTAGCAACTTAGTTGCGCCTGCCTTCCCAGCCAGGATGAAGGAGGATGGTTGTTTGTAGGGTACGTCCTGCAAACGTAAAAACTGATAGGGCCAACCAAGAGCTCGGGGTGGCGCCCATCTTGGTACCAGGTCATATTCGGCATATCGATATGAAACAATCCTGCGAAGGTATAGCAATTGACCTTAAAACTAGTTAGTACGGGGACAGTCTTAACCGTCAAATGGGGTAGACCCTATCTATCCACCGCACTGAGACCTTAATTGGGCTGGTTTAAACAGATGTGAAGTGTTTTGGCATGCGTGCGTAAAAGTGTCGACGCTTCGGCTTTCCAAAGTGGATTGCTTGTCGACTTGTTTGACTCGCACCCTCAAACTGGCACGGCAGTCACTGAGGGAAGTGTTGTAATGGTTGTTTAACTAAGGGTTCTCATACTGAGCACGGCAGTCCCTGAGAACAGTGGCCAATACTCTATGTCTGGATGTTGAAATCCGAACGGCCAGAGTAAGAGTGGCAATTGCAAAGGTCCTCCAGAGTAGGTACCAGACATTCGCAATAGTTTGCAGTTGAGTCGGCAACTGGAAATTGTTAACCTAGCCCTTTAAGTGCTCATTGAGCACGGTCATGAATAAGAATGCACTTTTTCATAATTGCATTTGTGTATTCTTGGTCTTTTTGCGGGGATGTTGTGGATCCTCATTGACGGGATCGAGTTGCCCAGATGACTGTCGTGGGCTGTCCCTTCGGGGAGTCTCGTACTGGTTGTGTGAATGCTACACAGGTCTAGATTGACCGGCGGGGTCGCGCAGTGGTACGACCGGGCTGGCATATCTGTCTTAATATGTAAGAGATTGGGTAGGTCTCGTCTTCACCAGTAGATGGATTGTAAGTACGTCACTACTGAAGTCTAAACTGGTACTGCTATTACGGGCAGTATGTAATTTATTACATAATGCTCCTAATCAGCAGGGCACTGGGTGATGCTTTGTGTATGTGAAACAGCTTCCATGTTCGTGTTGCCACACCGGATGTACCGTATGTTTTGCTAGTTACATCATAAACGGGTCCGTGTTGTGGTACAACACATAAGTTCTGGTTGTCTGTTTCATGAACTATTACCCTAGGTCTGGACGACCCAAGTACTTAAGCCTTGCGGCAGGCGTACTTGTTAAGCCAGTAACCTTCTGTCCTATACTTAAGAAAGGAGACCTTACAATCTGCGCCAGTTATAGAGGTATCAGTCTTATTTCCATCGCATATAAGGTTCTCTCAAACGTACTGTGTGAAAGATTAAAGCTGATTACAAAAACACTGATTGGACCTTATCAGTGTGGCTTTCGACCTGGAAAGTCCACCATAGACCAGATTTTCACGCTACGACAAATCCTGGAGAAAACCCACGAAAATCAAAATAACACACACCATCTCTTTGTCAATTTTAAAGCTGCGTTCGATAGCCCGAGAAGGGATTGCCTATTGCAAAGTTGATTAGACTTTGCAGAATGGCGTTGAGCAACACACGCAGCTCCGTCAAGGTAGGAAGTGACCTCTCCGAAACCTTCAATACCGAAAGAGGTTTCAGGCAAGGCGATCCACTGTCTTGCGATCTCTTCAACATCATCATGGAGGGGATCGTACGAAAGGCCGGTGTGCATCGTAATGGCACCATTTTCTATAAAGGTGTCCAGCTCTTTGCGTACGCTAATGATATTGATATTGTCGGAAGAACCAAGAGAGATGTTACCGCTGCTTTCGCCGCTAATTATCTCTAATAGATAGCAAATTTTTAAAAATTTTGATGCAGATTTCAAATTCGATACGAATACGAGATCTCGGATTCACCATCGGGGATTCGAAACAAGTTCGCAATCCAAATTAGCAAATCCAAGAATTTTTTGTGAAGACATTTTCATGTAAAAAACTTTAAAAAATTATAAGTAGAAATAATTGATATGGAAAACAGAGACGAAATAATATAAAAGAAGATATTTATTTTCAGAAAAATGTTGTTTTTCGGCCTTTTTTGTTAAATATTGATGTTTTTAAATTGGGCTTTGGCCGTGAATAAAAAGCCAAATAATTGATCTTTTTTGTTTTTTAATTTTCGATATTTCGGCTCACTTTGTGGGCCTTCATTAGGACTAAAAAATATATAAAAAACACATAACATTAATGACCATATTCATATCAGAAAATCACAGAAAACACGAACTACCAAATTACAAATTACCATAAAAAACAGAAGAATTTTTAAATTAAAACACCACGAGACTAATTAAAAATTAAATAAATTTTAACTTATTTATAAAACTATTTTAAAAATCATAAGCTGCGTCGATCAGATGTTTGTCACCTTCAACGTCCACCGTATTTATGTTTTGTCAAATATTTGTAAATGTGAGAACAATTATCGGTGTCCATTTTATAGTTTAATCGTGTTGTAGTTGGCGTGTTCAATATGTGGAGCATCTCTAGTGTATATCTTCTTGCGTAGTTCGTCTCTTGTTGCAATATTTTTGTAGTTGCGAAGTCCGGTGTGTGGTTGTTTTGTAGACAGTGGGCCGCAAGCTCTGTTTTGTGTTCATGATTTGACTTTAAGTCCGATTTATGCGACGCTAATCTAGTTTTTAATTTTAATTTTGTTGTGCCAACATATACTTTGTTGCATATGTCAGACCCGTCACCTGTGCATTGTATTTTGTAAACTAGATTACATTTGTCCATGTCGTCTACTTTACTTCTCCTGCTGTGAAGACTTTTTAAAGTGTTGTTTGTTTTTGGTGCAAGTGTGTAATTGTTTTTGTTGTATATGTCTGATTTTCTTAATTTTTCCGTGAAACCAGGTATGTAAGTGATTCCTTTGTAAATTTTTGGTTCAGTCCTTTGTTCGACCCCTCTTTGCATAATATTGTTGTCCATACACATTTTTATCAAGCGTGTAATGGTTTGTGGTGGAAAGTCGTTGGATTTTAATATTTCCCTGATTCGTTTGGTGTTGTTTTTGTGAAAAATCTTGTCGCTGATGTTGAAAACTCTTTGAACAAAGTTTTTAGCGGTATTTAAAATTGTTTTTTTGCGGTGTTTTGAATGGTAATTTATCAGTCTGCCTGATGCCGTGGGCTTCTGATACCAGTCTGTTTTCAACATATTGTTATTTTTGATAACTATGGTATCCAAATATGGCAATTGGCCATCTTGTTCCTCTTCTCTGGTAAATTTAATGTAGTTGTTGCACTTGTTCAATGTTGTTAGCGTGATGTCCATATGTTCTGTTTTGACTATTGCGAATATGTCGTCTATATTCTTTGTAAGTAGTCTGGGTTTTTGGCTTATGTTGTTCATGAATCTGTCCAAAATCTCCTCCATTACAATATCCGCTATAATTGGCGATATTGGTGAACCCATTGGCATCCCTTTTAACTGACAGTAAATTTTGTTGTTGTAAGTGAAATAATTATTTTCTTTTGTACAGAAACGTAAAATTTCCATAAATAGTTTTTTTGGAATTTTTGTTTGTTTTTCGATTTTGTCCCACTGTCTTTCAATTGTTTTAAGGGCAAACTCTACTGGTATGCTGGGAAAGAGCGAAACAACGTCAAATGATACCATCTCTTCGACGTCGTAAATGTAGGTGCTGTTGACCTTGGTTTTAAATTCTGTAGCGTCTTTGATGTTGTATTTGGAGTCCACTGTTAATAACTTTAAAATGTTTACCATGTATTTTGAGAGTGCGTAAGACGGAGAGTTGATTGTAGAGCAAATAGGTCGCAAAGGTGTATAATTTTTGTGTATTTTTGGCAGTCCGTAGACTTTTGGTATTGTTGCTGTGTGTGTTGTCATTCTAAGCTTCTCTTGCTTATTTATTATTTCTTTTTTAAATAGTGTCTCGACAAATGCATTATTTTTTTGTTGTAATGTTGATGTTGGATCTCTTCTAATTGTTTTGTAGGTCCATCCGTCTCTTAAAATCGCTTTCATTTTCTCCTCGTAGTCTGTTTTGTTCATCGCTACTGTTTTTCCACCTTTGTCTGCTTCAACAATAATGATGTTTTTGTTTTGTTTTAAAAATTCGGTCGCATCTCTTGCTATATTGATTACGTAGGCGTCTCTTTCTGTAGATTTTAGTTCTCTTAAATGTCGTTCTATTAGTGTAGTAAGCTTTATTCGCGCCTTTTCTTGTTCCTCTTTTTCTGCTATTGTTTGTATGCAGTCCTCCCCCTCCGCGATGACGTTGAATAAAGGAAACTGTTTTTTTGTTAGTGGGAGTGCGAACTTTGGACCGTGCGCTAATAACCACTGCACCTCTTTAGGAATGTTTATGCCTGTCTTGTTGACGAACCATGAGTTGTTGTTGTGCAAGATTAATTGTTTAATTTGTCCTTCTTTTAGTTTTTTAACTTTTGCTCCTGTCTGTCAATTGTTACTTGTCTATCGTTCAGAGATAATTTTTCATGGCTAGCTTTAATGTACTCTGCTTCTGTTTTTGTAAGAGTGTTTTCTAAATTATTTTCATGTTTTTTTAAGCGTTGTATAATGTCGCGCAAAAATTGGTGCTGGTGTGAAATTAATAAATTTAAGATTTTCCTGTGAAAGTTTGCAGTGTGGTTTTCTATTGTTTTGGTTAATTTTTCGGATGTTTTTTTGTTGGAACTACTGTGTGTTAAGAATAATTGGTGTACGTGTTTTGTTGAATTTTTAAGAAATTTTGGCATGATTTGATATTTTCTGCATTGTACTAGAAAATCTATTGAGCATTTTGTGTTTTCATTGGTGTTAATCATGTTGCGGTGTTTGTTGATGGTTTTTTTGATGTTGTTACCATATTTTTCCTTTAGACTTTTATATGTGGGAGCGTTTGTACTCCCTTTTGGCGTGCCCTCCATGTTGAATGTTGTTGTTTTTCGGCCTTTTTTTGTTATATATTGATGTTTTTTAAATTGGGCTTTGGCCGTGAATAAAAAGACAAATAATTGATCTTTTTTGTTTTTTAATTTTCGATATTTCGGCTCACTTTGTGGGCCTTCATCAGGACTAAAAAATATATAAAAAACACATAACATTAATGACCATATTTACATCAGAAAATCACAGAAAACACGAACTACCAAATTACAAATTACCATAAAAAACAGAAGAATTTTTAAATTAAGGAGGACAACAAAAACAATTACACACTTGCACCAAAAACAAACAACACTTTAAAAAGTCTTCACAGCAGGATCAAAAGTAAAGTAGACGACATGGACAAATGTAATCTAGTTTACAAAATACAATGCACAGGTGACGGGTCTGACATATGCAACAAAGTATATGTTGGCACAACAAAATTAAAATTAAAAACTAGATTAGCGTCGCATAAATCGGACTTAAAGTCAAATCATGAACACAAAACAGAGCTTGCGGCCCACTGTCTACAAAACAACCACACACCGGACTTCGCAACTACAAAAATATTGCAACAAGAGACGAACTACGCAAGAAGATATACACTAGAGATGCTCCACATATTGAACACGCCAACTACAACACGATTAAACTATAAAATGGACACCGATAATTGTTCTCACATTTACAAGGTGACAAACATCTGATCGACGCAGCTTATGATTTTTAAAATAGTTTTATAAATAAGTTAAAATTTATTTAATTTTTAATTAGTCTCGTGGTGTTTTAATTTAAAAATTCTTCTGTTTTTATGGTAATTTGTAATTTGGTAGTTCGTGTTTTCTGTGATTTTCTGATGTGAATATGGTCATTAATGTTATGTGTTTTTTATATATTTTTTAGTCCTGATGAAGGCCCACAAAGTGAGCCGAAATATCGAAAATTAAAAAACAAAAAAGATCAATTATTTGTCTTTTTATTTTCAGAAAAATATTTTATTAAAAACTTATGAAAAAATACAAGTTTTTTTCATTCAAAATTTATAAATTCATAAAACAACAGAAGGTTAATAAAAAACACTATTCTTAAAAAAAAATCTATTCTTAAAAAAAACAATATTCTTAAAAATTGCACTCGAAACGAATTCGAAAAAAATTCAAATAAGCGAATGAGTATTTTTGGGTGGACAAAATTATTTATATAAAAAAACAGACAAGAAATAATATAATAGAAGAAAATTTCATAATAAAATTTATAAAAAATAGAAGTTTCTTTTTCATACAAAATTTATAAAAAAAATCTTCTCTAAAAAAACGTATTAATAGATTAAGTATGTTTTTGGAAGGTTCTTAAAATAGACCTCCGTTTCGGTAATGAGCTCCCTTCTGATGGTGAATCTCTTTCCGCCGAGCCATTTTTTCAGGTTTGGACACAGAAGTAGTCGCTGGGAGCCAAATCTGGAGTTGAGACAGCAATTCGTACTTCAATTCATGGAATTTTGACATAGACTAGGCATGTGTGAACGCGCGCATTGTATTGATGAAAGAGCATTTTTTTCCTTGCCAAATGGGGAGGTTTCTCTTTCAAAGTGTCGTTAAAACGGTCCAATTCGGCTGCATAGTATTCACCATTGATCGTTCCAGCCGATAGTACCGTCTTCGCCTTCTTCGGAGCACGTTCGATCGGTGAAGTCCAATTTCGACTGTTCCTTTGTTTCTGTTGGTAGTGATACATCCATGTTTCGTCCACGGTTACTAATCGACGGGAAAAAAAATCCTTATCTTTGTTTAACATCTCCAAACACGCCTTTGAATCAGTCACACGATCGCATTTGTGGTCAAGAGTGAGCAAACGCGGCACCCATTGTATGACCGCATCGGAATTCAGTAAACCGCTTGTGAATCATTCCAATCAATGGTGAAGTGTCCCCATAGTATTTATCAAACTTTTCTTTGGTTTGGCTGATGCTTTTATTGTGCAGAAAATAATGTTTGATGACACAAAAAAATGCACACATTCACTTTTTTCCATTTTCGCCAAAATTCACAACATCGCTGCCAAACACAAGCCAAGTGTCGCTGCGAGCTGAAATTTTGACGGTAGTCTATTAACAGATGGTAGTTGACAGAATCTGTGTTGCATTTAAAGTTACTACGCAGGAAATTTAATTTTTCACTGAATTATTAAACGGCCCTCGTAGCATTCAGATGACGTGGTTTCGATTCTTGACATGGTACGTTTAAAATTTATAATTACAACATTTAGAGTTTTTCCGTCAATATAATAATTTATAACTTCTCATTAAAAAAAAAAAAAAAAAAACGAAATGGCCATTTCAGCCCTTGAAAGGACTTTGACCGAGCTTCTTATGATCAATTGTGTTGTGTGTGATGTGAAATGTTTGCACACAAATGATCGAGAACTGGACCTACATGTTTTACGCCGACTCCGAACTTCTTATGTTCTCAAGAAGCTTTTCATGGCAGTTTTTACTCTCTGAGGTTTGCCATTGTCTGCAGAGAGGTGACGGCCGAACAGAAAAATTAATTCAATTGAAAAAACTTTCTGTGTCGGATGGAGGATTCGAACCTGGGTCCTCTGGCGTAAGAGTCACACACTCTACCCACTACGCCACGGCCGCCACACTTCTCATTGGTTAATTAAAAACCTCGAAAATTAATCTTTTGTTTATTTTCTTCACATACATTTTTTACTGTAGTTCAACAAACATAAGAAATGTCATTTATTGGCAAGCAAATATCTCATATTTTTTCCAGTTCGAAAACGATCCGATTGTTCCAAAAATCTCGTTTCGAAAACGTTTCGATTATTCTAAAAATCTCCTTTCGAAAACGAAGTGTGAATTTCTTCCGCTCGCGGATTCGAAAACGAAACGAGAACGAATTTCGTTTTCGAAGTAAATACACGAGATCTCGATTTCACCTCGAATTCGAAACGAGTCCGTTTGGTTTATGGGGGGGGGGGGGATGAAACGCCACACAAACTCCGCATTATATATGAAACGAACAAACAAACAAACGCTCTTCAGTCGCTTTCGGCGGCAGCGCAGTCGCATAGACTTGAAAACAGACTTGAATAGTAGAAAACTTTTTTTCTACCAACTCATGTAGGGTAGAAACAAAATAGAATCAAGTCAGATTAATGAATCGTTTTTCAGAAGCAAACCGTGACATGTAGGGTAGAAACAAATCAAGTTTCTACAAGTCAAGTCAAAACATTTTCAAGTAACTTGATTTTCAAGATACTTGTTGCAGATCTCTGGTATCGATCAGAGAACTGCAATGAGTATCCGACCGAAATCGGATACTCAAATCTCTTGCTATGTGAAATACTTATATGCATTCGGCTCATTAGCATATTTTTGGGTATAGGTACATTCTTTATCCGAGTGCGGCGTAACCCGAACCACTTCGAGCCGTTTTCAATGAGTACGTTAAGTAATGCCGTGGTTATGCTAGCCGAACAAGATTGCCAAACATTTTTTGTTGTTATTGTTTCTCGTGTAAAGTGAGGAATGAACTTTTTCTCAAATTCATTCTCTCGCTCTCAGACCGAACATTTTTGATTGCTGATTAAAACAGCAAACATGCCGAACTTTCCAGTGTTGCCTGCAGTCATTTTCCATAAAAGCATCAAAAAAGTAGCAAAAAGTAGTAAAAATTTAAATAAGTTATAAAGCAACTTATTTTAAATAACAAGCTACCTTAAAAACATAGAACAGACATTACGAAAAAGTCGAACAACATGTGTTGAGCAAAAATTTTCAGTATTTATTGTCGCTTCAAATAAACACTAACAATTTAATGCCTTCACAAGTTTACTACAAAAAAATAGTCTTAAACCAAATTGCAGATTAATTTCCATCAATTATTATTGTTGTGTTGAATTTAATTTAATATATTTTATCTAGGAATGGTATTTACTTGGAGTCGCAGTTTGACCGAAGTCTAAAAAAGTGTATTAAAAAGTGTGTATACATAAAAATTAGGGTTGTTGTTTAATTTGTGTTTTGGAATATTATAACATTGATGCAACTGTGCAGCAAACAGAAGCATAACCACCAAACAAACATTTCAGCGAAGAGAATAAATAAACGAAAATGAACACCAAATGTTCGGCAATCATGTTTGGCTAGCATAACCACGGCATAAGTTTATAACAAAGGCGCTCGATCCGAATGTATTTTGAGTACTGCTTTTTCTCTACCAACGTCAAAAACGCTTTGGTTCATTAGTGAAAGCTAAGGGGAACAGGGGGCGAACCTTCACATGGCAACGTGTCTGACCGTGGTGTGACAAGTGGTGTTCCCTGGGCAACGGCAAACTGACATCCGTCAGTTTGACGGCTAATTTGAGTGGCGGGTCGATCCATAGACCTTAAACATGGAATGTGCGCAGGGTTTGGGTCCCGCCACATTACTACTGCCCAATGAAAACTAAACCAGCCTCGGATAAGAACCCCAATTACGTTAACGACCACCGCAAACGAAAAACGGACAATGATTTACGGATATGCACCTGGAATGTCCGGACCCTTTATAGGGAAGGTGCCATTATCCAACTGGCGGAAGCCCTCAAAACAATAAAATCTGACATCACCGCTATCCAGGAAATGCGATGGAAAGGGCAAGGCTGCTCTAAACAAGCACACTGCGATATCTACTACAGCTGACATGCGGAGAAGCGCGAGTTCGGATGTGGATTCGTCGTTAGCCGGAAACTACGCCACCTTGTTTCCCGGTTCACACCTGTGAACGAAAGATTGGCCACGATCCGCATCAAGCAAAATTTTTCTACATTAGCCTTATTTGCGCGCACGCCTAATAACAAAAACTGCCATGAAAAGCTTCTTGAGAACATAAGCCGTTCGGAGTCGGCATAAAACATGTAGGTCCAGCTCTCGATTATTTGTGTTCAAACATTTCACAACACACACAACACAATTGGTCATAAGAACTTCGGTCAAAGTCCTTTCAAGGGCTGGAATGGAATGACTATTTAATTTTTTTTTTTTCGTATATGTCGCTGCATCTTTGAGAAAGACACTTAATTTTATTTAATGATTCAATTATATTTAAATTCCAATAAAGGCCAATAAAGTCTTTGTCCTGTACCTGTACCTGCTCTACGTTTTTTATTTAAATATTTAAAAAAATTGTAACGGAATTAAACAGGAATTCGAAATTGAATAGATTTGACTTATATTTATTAAGTTATGTGTTTTATTTAGGCAGAACTGATTATGCTTCGAATGAGTAGACTCTCAAAAAATGATACTGCACATGGTAGAATAAAAGAAGGTATATGCATTTCGAACTGCGCTCTCTTTATCATAGCCAAAATTGTCAAAATCAATACAAATCACTTTTTTGTTTACATTTTTCTAATTAAAGCTTTCACATCATTTTCAGATTTTCTATGAGCTATCAAATTCGTTTTGACAGCTATGGCAGTCTGCCTCTCCGAAATGCATCTACCTTCTCTTATTCTACCATGATACTGCAGAAATAAAAGTTCGGCAGTTAAGTAGACTCGAGTGCATTAATAAGTTGATCTAAACTTAAATGGTGCGGAGTTAGTTAACAAACACGTTTTCAATCGTTAAGATTTTGGGAATTTCGCATCTCATAAATTGTATTTTGTCATACCTTAAATTGCTTAGCAATTACTCTGTACAGTTCTTGCGCTTCAGGACCAACATCTGCATTTTTCGACTTGAGATACGTTTGTCGATGCTGCACCGTATTGCGAAGCCGGATTTTCAACTAAAATAAAAATTATATATTTAAAGCGCTCATAACTAAATGAGAGACGTGCTTACCTGTTCAAGATTTAGCTTTTGCGGATCATCGGTAAAGTTGCCGTTGTACTCCTTAATAACTTGAACATTGCTGCAAAGTGACAAGTTTAGGACGTAAACATCGCTCAGTTTTTCCGAGTTCTTAGAACGACATTCTAATATATCGATATGAGTTAAGATAAACTTTATCACTATTGTTCCTATTTTGTATCCAAAATATATGTATGTATGATTTTTAAATAATTTTCAGGTTCGATAAATTAATGAGTTGAGAAATTTTTCTCAAGTTCTTTAACTTAAGAGGTTTTAATAAATTTTTAATTAAGAATTCAATTCAAAGAAAGCATAATTTTTTAATATAACAACATGAAACAAGAATGTATATAATAGTCAACATATCGTATAAACAAATTCCATTTATAATTATATCTAGGTATATGAAAAAATATTAAGTCATGGAAAATTTAAAATATCGTTATATTTAAAAATCCTTATGCATACGACGAGGTTTTCACACCTTCAATAGCACACCGTCTGCTTTTGATGGTCTTCTTTAAATCATGATTAATATAAACCGGACTGGGCAGTGACGGTTTAAGTAACTAAGAGTCAGAAAAAGTGTTATTCTTTTATAACTTACTTTAGTGAAACTAGAAATATCAATTAAATGTATAGATGATTATTGCAAAATAGTATACAGTAATTTCCGGATATAAGAACTTAGCAAAATGCTCAAAATTCAAACTCTTTATCCGGGAAAGTCTTTTATGAAAATCCCGGCTAAAAGCAGTTGTGGAGCTTATACGAAAAACCCGTTTAATGAACCATTTTTGGCTTATATAAAAAATTCGCCCTAAGAAACAACTTATAGGACGCTCTTATAGGAAACTGCATACACACCCTACTCGTATTAATAAAAGAAATTATGTTGTAATAACTTTTCAAATGAATATGTATTTATGTTAAAAAAAAAGAAATGTTAATTCACATTTATATAAATAACAATAAATCATCAAAACGCTGCTTTATATTTTATTTTATGCGGGGATTTTTGTATGAGTTTTTTCAAATGGTTCACAAATTTGCAACGTTTTAAGCGGCGCGATTTTTTACGCGGGAAATACTTTAAACGGGAATTTTCCTATGTATTGCTTATGGAGATTTTTCTTGACCTAATTTTGTTAACTTATAAGAGGGGAAATCCATTAACCGGGGGGCTTATATCCAGAAATTACTGTACTTGCAAGAAACCTATCTACACTTCATGTGCATTATTAATAGGTACCTTACAAAAAACATTTTAACTATATTTCTTTGAAATGTATACAGGATGTCCCGCAATTGAGTGCAACTATTTACGGAGCTGGAAGGTTATGTCGAGCTGAGCAAAAAATTATATGAGATGGGGTGTCTATTTTCACATTCTTAGGAGCTACAGGGTTAATTAATATTTCACGACTTTGATTCACGTTATTGTTTCTAGCAGAAAAACTAACTAGAACTTATTTTGATAGCTCATTTTAAAGGCAATAAAATCATCTTTCCATGGATATACCAACAAACCCCACCAACTTAACCGTTACCGAACTGTGATCGTGTAAAGATGAAATCAATCGGTTGAAACTACCAAACTTTGTCTTTGAGTGCAAATTTCTCAGAATTTCGCGTAATAAATTAAATTTTTTTCTATTATCAATTTTGTAATTTATTCATTTTCCTTTTCAATGACACCAAAAACATAAACACATATCTTTAAAATTAAAAAAGTTGGCTGTACTAAAAAATTATACTTATTAAAAAACAATGACCATTCAATTAGTTATGCAGTAGATAATATCATTGTTTTCTAATAAGTATAATTTTTTTAGTACAGCCAACATTTTTAATTTTTAAGATATGTTTATGTTTTTGGTGACATTGAAAAGAAAATTATAAAATACAAAATTGATCTAAAAAAAAATTTCATTTATTACGCAAAATTCTGAGAAATTTGCACTCCAAGTTGAAATTTGGTAAATTCGACCGATTAATTTCTTCTTCACACGATCACAGCTCGGCAACGATTAAGTTGGTGGGGTTTGTTGCTATACCGTTGGAAAGGTGTTTTCATTGCCTTTAAAATGAGCTATGAAAATAATGAAAATAAGTTTTATGAAAGTTAGTTTTTCTGCAAGAAACAATAATGTGAATCAAAGTCGTGAAATATTAATTAACCCTGTAGCTCCTAAGAATGTGAAAATGAAATTTCACCCCCATTCCCCCCTAAAATTGTATATTTTTTGCTCAGCTCGACATAAACTTTCAGCTCCGTAAATAGTTGCACTTAATTGCGGGACACCCTGTATACTGCATTTCTTTCTAAGCTTTTCCTAATAATCTATATATTGGCCTAACAAATACGCAATTGATCTAAGTAACAACCAGAGCTGCAAAAAAATGCATTCAATTGAAAATGCAATTTAATAAGGAAATGAGAATACATTCAATTCACTCGTTTTTTATTCAAATAAATACAATGCTGTTCACAAAGATGTTTCATACCTTTTATTGATTTTTAATTTCTAATTGTTTATTCATTACTAATTTTTGTATTCATATTTAATTTTTTATTGATTATTTTTTTTTTATTCATTAATAAATTTTTACTCATAATTCATTTCATATTCATAATTCATTTTCTATTCATTATTCATTAATAATTTTCTATTCATTATACATTTTTTAATGATGCCTTGGATCTGTGTCAACTTTGTCTACTTTGTCCAAGTGTTATATTTTTATTTTAATGACTATGTTAACCATATCAGAATACGGCTATAATAGATTTCTTAGTTGTAGCTTATAAAGAGTAATTTGATGTTGAATTGCAATCATGTTGTATTTTATCATTCTAGAGGCGACTACTGAGCAGCCGTGGAGGTTTTTGTCGATTTTCACCCCTTTTTCCCCACCTTTGACCACAATGCGGTAAAATTTTTACCTGTCGAAATCCAAAATTCGTGCACTAATCCAACACCAAACAGCATGAGAAAAAAAAATATATAAAAATTAACTTATTATTATAAGACTGGATGAAGAAGAAGCATTCAATTTATTCCAGAAAGGTATATGAAATTTTTAAGATTTTAAAAAAACATTACAATGCAAGATCAAATTACTCTCCATACGATACATCTTAGAAACATATCATTGTTAATTTTTTATTCATTACTCATTTTTATGAATGGCCATTTCAGCCCTTGAAAGGACTTTGACCGAGCTTCTTATGATCAATTGTGTCGTGTGTGTTGTGAAATGTTTGAACACAAATAATCGAGAGCTGGACCTACATGTTTTATGCAGAGTTTTTACTCTCTAAGGTTTGCCATTGTCTGCAGAGAGGTGACGGCCGAACAGAAAAATTAATTCAATTGAAAAAACTTTCTGTGCCAGTTGGGATTCGAACCAGGGTTCTCTGCCATATGGGCTACACACTCTTCCCACTGCGCCACGGCCGCCACATTAGGGCCGCATTGGATTATAATGCTTGGAATGCGACAGGGATTTACAAAATATAACTGTTTTATTTACGTGTGGGATAGCAGAGATAGAGCAAATAACTAAACTGATGTTAAGTGGCCATTAAGACCACACTATTTAATTGGAAAGAAACACATTATCGGAAAATTGTTTGTTCCAAAAGAATAGATTCTTTTGTCTTCATTGCACATAAAACTCGATATCGAAAAAAAATTTTTAAAAGCAATGATCCAAATGGAGAAGCATTCCAACATCTAAGTCATATTTCGTTGGATTAGTGAGGCAAAATTTAAAGAAGGTATAGTAATAGATAAATACATAATAAATAAGTTCAATAACAAATGTGATATTGTTTTTTTGCAAGTATTTTAATAAACAGATTAAAACGTGAAACCAGATGATTTAGATAAAACATACAGTCGTCATTTCAAAAGACAAAAAAAAAATTATGTTTCTAGACATGAAATTAAAAGAAATAAAAAAAATTCCAAGATATTAAAAAAAATTAAATAAATTAATATAAAAAATTTTGAAATTTTTAAAAATTTATTGTAAATATTGAAATTAAAAACATAATTTTTAAAAATAATTTTTATATCTACAAATGCTCTTTTGTGGACTAACCACCAGAGCTGTATTTATACCAAAATTATTGATTGCGATTTGAAATTTTATGTCCCAATCAATGATTTGAAAAAATGAATGCAATCATTGATTGGAAATCATTGACTTTATTCATTTTTTCAAATCATTGATTGCGACTTTAAATTTAAATTTTTTCTTTGATTACTATATTGTGACTTTATTAAAGAAATGACAAATTAATACACATATTCGATTCATTCGTACAAAAACTGATATTTTGGCATATATTTTAGCTGTGTATGATGAATATTAAACGAGCAATAGAATTTGCTTCAGAATTTTTTTTTTCAACCAATATTGTCCATTAAAGCCTCAACAACGCAATTAGGTGATGAACGATGTCATCATATTTTATCTGTGTATGATGAATATTACAAGAGCAATAGAATTTGCTACAGAAATTTCTTTTTCCAAAGAACCAATATTGTCCAGTAAGGCCTCAACAACGCGATTAGGTACTGAACGAAGTCAAGTTGAACCTGTCTGCTACAACGACTTCATTTATGTCTCAGGCATTTAGAGAGCCGGACAAATCTTACTGAACCCATCGGTTAAAAAATTATTCGTTTGTAAAAGCAACATTATGGTCGCGGCCGTGGCGCAGTGTGCAGAGTGTGTGGCCCATACGCCAGAGAATCCTAGTTCAATTCCCACTTGACACAGAAAGTTTTTTCAATTGAATTAATTTTTCTGATCGGCCGTCACCTCTCCGCAGACAATGACAAACCTCAGAGAGTAAAAACTGCCATGAAAAGCTTCTTGAAAACATAAGCCGTTTGGAGTCGGCATAAATCTTTGTAGGTCCAGTTCTCGATCATTTGTGTTCAAACATTTCACAACACGCACAATACAATTGATCATAAGAAGCTCGGTCAAAGCCCTTTCAAGGGCTGAAATGGCCATTTCGTTTTTATTAAAAATTAATTGCATGGTTTTAACCCTTCTCCGAACAGTATTAATAACATATATGCTTGCAAGTAACAAAGATAAAATGTACAACTAATTATATTCGCATATGAATTTCCAATAATTGTTCAACAGAGGTATCAATAACTTTGATAATAAGATATACTAAAAAAAAAAATAGACTCTTACTTAATTCATACTAACATTTTAAAACATCATATTTTTGGGATTAAAGTGATTGTTTTCAATGATTTGAATGAATGAATGAAATCACGTGAATGCAGTCAATAATTTTCAATCAATGATGCAATCACTTTTTCAAATCATTGATTGGGACTTGAAATATAAAATCACAATCAATTATTTCAAAAAATGATTGCATTCATGGAGCCCCAATCAATGATTTGAAAAAATGAATGCATTAATTTTGAATATAAATCTCATGATTCAAAATCACAAATGATTGCATTCTTTTACAGCTCTGCTAACTGTAGAGACCTAGGGTGACCCAAAATATTCTGACCTCAGGTTCGGATTCAACGGACCCAACAACTTTAGAAACCATTGAGGAAACCCATGGAATTTTTAAAAATGTCTATTTTGTTTTACTGTATAGTTATCAGAGAAGAATAAAGGAAGTTAGGTCTACAAATATTTAATAATAAGCACCATTAACTTTGTACAGCAATTAAATTACCAGGTGATCAAATCAAAGATATTGCGCTAAAGGTAAGATATAACTACCAGAATAAAAAAGACAGTTTCGATAGAATCGTAAGTGTAGAATTTTCGTTTTTGATATTTTTGGTGATTATTTGTTGTTTTTGTGCATTTTTATGGTGTATAAAAATAAATGTAATTTGATGTTATGTTAAATAAATGTTAAGGGTCCATTTCTCTTTCTGTCGTAGATTCCATCCTCTTTGATATCCTCTTTGATCCTTCCATCGTTTGATATTCATCAAAGAATGGATCGTCATCATACTCGGGCTCGGGAAAACCATTTCCCACGGCGTAACGCCAAACTTTCACACAAATCTGATTTTAACAAATCAATGAAGATGGTATATTTCAGGCGGTTTTGATCGTATTAGACTAAGATTTGGTAATTTCGTATGGTTACTGTCAGAAAAATTTATTAAAAATGGGCGTGGTCACACTATATCTACACACACTTTTCATAAATTATTGCAATTTTTGAGATGTAAATCTTCTATAAAGGCAAAAAGCGTCTGTTTCCCATCTGCTGCCAGTTATTTTGAAAAATTTAGTTATTTTTTTAATTTTAACACAGACTAGCTTATCCCCTAAAAGAGGGTGTAGTTTTAGTGAAGCCATACTTTTATAGTAAGTTCATACCGAGTTTTACTGATGTGTGACTTATTTCGAAAACTATACCGAATATTTGGGGTGCTGTAAAAGTACCACGCCCCTCGTCCAACGCCCATAAAATGTTACCAGTGGAACGGCATGTGTAAATTGAGATCGAATACTGAATTCCGAGGCTGTGCGACCTACAAAAAAAAACCAAAACTGTTCGATATCAAAAATTGTAGGTGTATTTTAGGTGCCTTTTACGATCGGCACCAGACTTCATAGGAACCCTCTCAAGGCTTTGGTATAAAAATTGGCTTAGCGGTTTCGGAGTATTTACGTGATATACACATATACCTACATACGTATATACAATAAGTCGCATCACGCTCCTTAGAAAAAAAAGTTGCTTAGTCCGGTTCTTCAAAATAATCCATGGCTTATGTTACGATGATCCCCAAAAAATTTCGACTAAAAATATTGCCTGGTATGGTAGTTAAAAAAAACAAACGGTCAGAAATAAGAGTAATGAAAAAGTTCTTTTGCATCAAAAAATCTTAAATTTTTTCCGTTGGACCAAAGATAATGCGGATTTTTATGGATTGTTTTAACTTTTGTCATATTATTTTCACCCAAATGAATTTTTTCCCATACTACTTTTAGTCAAATAAATAGTAAAATGTAAAAAATGTGTAAGTTTTTTGTAATTTCATTCAATTTAATTCTTCACTATACACTATATTTTATTATCAATAGATAATTTATTTGACCAAAAGTAACATGGCAAGACAAAAAAAAAAATTTTAATTTGAATTTCAAAATAATATAAAAAAAAAGTTAAAAAATTAATGAAAATCCGCATTACCTCTGATCCGACTGAAAAAATTAAAAACTGATTGGTGCAGATAACTATTAAGCCTGACCGTTTGTTATTAAGGTCAATGTCCTTTCAAGGGCTGAAAAAGCCATTTCGTTTTTGTTTTTTTTTTTTTATTTCAAACTATTCTAGCTCACGGATGGCTATCGCTACTATCGAAATATTTGGGGAATCATAACATAAAGCGTTATTTTGAGCAACCGACCCAAACACATTTTTTTTTTTTGTGAGGAGCATTAGTATACAAACATACATTGTTTACTGATAGATAGATGAGCAGAAAAAGTAGGCATGGCAACATTAATATATATAGTGACCGCCACTTGGTCCCATTGCACCTACATATCAAGTTTCACTATCAAAACATGTACAGCTCAGAAATTACAATGATTTCTGAAAAGTCGGCGTAGATAAAGTGCGACACGCCCATTTTTTAAGGGTTCTTGCAGTAACCATATGAACTAACCTACCAAATTTTATTCTTTTACTGTAAATTTTGATTTATATACTTGTTACGGATTTGTGGGCGTGACAAAATTTATATAAAAAGTGACCGCCACTTGGACCCATAGCACCTACATACCAAGTTTGACTATCAAAACGTTCACATCTCAGGAATTAAAATTATTTCTATCCGATAGCCCTGGCAGCTAGTGCTTACTTAGTTATAAATTATTGCTGAAGAGTAGGCACAGGTATAGTGCTACCATGCACATTTTTTGCAAAGCTGTCGAGAGTAAGTGTATGAATTTAATTACCAAATTTTAGTATTTAACGATGAGAATCGTCTGATTTATAGAAGTTCTATTGATTTGTGGGTAAATAAGTGGCGGCCGTGGCGTAGTGGGCAGAGTGTGTGGTCCATATGGGAGAGAACCCTGGTTCGAATTCCACCTGACACAGAAAGTTTTTTCAATTGAATTAATTTTTCTGTTCGGCAGTCACCTCTCTGCTGACAATGGCAAACCTCAGAGAGTAGAAACTGTCATGAAAAGCTTCTTGAGAACATAAGCCGTTCGGAGTCGGCATAAAACGTGTAGGTCCAGTTCTCGATAATTTGTGTTCAAACATTCCACAACACGCACAACACAATTCATCATAAGAAGCTCGGTCAAAGTCCTTTCAAGGGCTGAAATTGGCCATTTCGCGTTGTTTTTTTTTATTTGCGGGTGGTGCAAGTTGGCGTGGCAAATTTGATATATATATATATATATATATATATTGACCGCCACTTAGAGCACCTGCATATGAAGTGTTACTATCAAAACGCCTACAACGCAGGCATAAGCATGATTTCGAAAAAGTGAGCGTAGATATGGTGCGACCACGCCCATTTTTTAACAGTTGCCGACAGTGACCTTATGTACAAAATTACCAATTCTTAGTCTCCTACGGTAAAAGCCGTCTAATATAAAGCATTTTTACTGATTTGTGGGCGACGTGACAACATTTGTGTATACATACTGGCTGTCACTTGTATCCATAGCACCTGCATACTAAGATTCCCTATCAAAACATGTACAACTCAGGAATAAGCATGATTTATAGAAAGTGGGCGTAGATATAGTGCGGCCATGCCCATTTTTTGTGCATTGTCCGATAGTAATCAAATAAACTAAATTAACAAATCCTAGTCTTCTACGGCAAAATCCGTCTGATATAAGGCATTTTTACTGATTTGTGGGCGTTGAAAGTGGGCGTGACAACATTTATATATACATAGTGACTGCCACTTGGATCCATAGCACCTGCACACTAAGATTCACTATCAAAACGTGTACAGCTCAAGAATAAGCATGATTTCGATAAAGTGGGTGTAGATATAGTGCGGCCATGCCCATTTTTTGTACACTTGGCTGACAGTAATCATTTAAACTAAATTACCAAATCTTAGTCTCCTAGGGCAAAAGCCGCCTGATATAAAGCATTTTTGCTGATTTATGGGCGGTAAAAATGGGCGTAACAACGTTTATATTTACAAAGTGACTGCCACTTGGACCCGTAGCACCTGCATTCCAAGATTCACTATCAAAACGTGTACAACTCAGGAATAAGCACGATTTCGAAAAAGTGGGCGTAGATATAGTGCGACCAAGCCCTTTTTTTGTGCATTGGCTGAAAGTAACCATACGAACTAAATTACCAAATCTTAGTCTTCTACGGCAAAAGCCGCCTGATATAAAGCATTTTTACTGATTTGTGGGCGACGTGACAACATTTGTATATACTAAACCTCTGCACGGGTAGTCTTAAAACGACTTTCAACACGTTCGTTTGGAAACGTTCGGAACGACTCAAACATAACAATCACTCGTTCGGAACGACTCAAACATAACAATCACTCGTTCGGAACGACTCAAACATAACATAGCCGGTAGCATTCGTCAGGCAAACGAATCTAAACCAAACATAACAGAATGAAGGATTTGTAAAAAATGAATGCAGAAAAAATATATGAGTCGATTCTTATGTGCACAATAACATAACATTCGGTGCATAAATTGAATTTAAAATTTTAAAAATTGGAATTGTACATGCGGTGGCAGAATTAGATGGTCGCAATTTAGACCGTCATAATTTTAAAATTCAAGATGGTTAATGGTGTTGCCACCAAAAAATTTGATTATTTTCACGAATTCGGTGCTGGAGCAAACACTAGGTAAAAATTGGTCGCTGAATCCGAATTCATTGTCAGATTTCCAAAATTGTGTAATTTTTTTAGAAGAGTCTTGCCACCTACCAAAGTGTATTTTCAAGAGTTTTTAACATGGTTTAACAGTGTTTAGAGGTCGCTGACTTCGAATCTGATGTCAGAATTTTAGAATTCAAGATTATTAATAGTGTTGCCACCTAAAATTTTTTTATTTTCACGAATTTGGTGCTGGAGCAAACACTAGGTAAA
Source organism: Coremacera marginata (assembly GCA_914767935.1). NCBI lineage: Eukaryota > Metazoa > Arthropoda > Insecta > Diptera > Sciomyzidae > Coremacera > Coremacera marginata. Next base: position 78,002,670 of record OU612046.1, read on the forward strand.
AATGGGTCGCTGAATCCGAATTCATTGCCAGATTTCCAAAATTGTGTAATTTTTTTATAAGAGTCTTGCCACCTACCAAAATGTATTTTCAAGAGTTTTTAACATAGTTTAACAGTGTTTAGAGGTCGCTGACTTCAAATCTGATGTCAGAATTTTAAAATTCAAGAATATTAATAGTGTTGCCACCTAACACTCAGCGTTTGTATTTGATGAAAAACGATCGCAGTCGATAGTCAGCTATTGTTGCCTGCTGCGTAAAATTTAACAGTCGAAGCCACACTTTGCGAAGAACTGTCGCACAGTGTAACGAGTGCGGCCACAAATAGCTTACGAAAAAAAGCCATAAATTTGTAATAATAAATATGCAGAATCATAGTTTGGAGTACTAATATTCTGAATGCAAAAGTTTTTACCAACATTTTTTCTCTTAAGAAAGTGCCACCTGCAAATTAAAAGTTGACTTGAAAATATGATAAACATTTTTTTTACTTTGACATTGTATATTTTTTAATAAGGCGTTTAATAACACAATTTATTTTTTTTTAAGAAATCTGTGATTTTTCGCTAATTTTATTGTGCAAAGCCACAGGAAGATACAACATCTTTGAACAATAACCACGCTGTCGAGCAAAAACAGCAGCAGCAACTACGCCGCCACAATAAACACCAAGCAGCCGAAAAATCGGCTGATTTTGACATTATACATATGTATATTCTGATATCAGATTCGAAGTCAACGACCTCTAAACACTGTTAAACCATGTTAAAAACTCTTGAAAATACATTTTGGTAGGTGGCAACACTCTTATAAAAAAATTAAACAATTTTGGAAATCTGCCAGTGAATTCGGATTCAGCGACTCATTTTTATCTAGTGTTTGCTCCAGCACCAAATTCGTGAAAATAAAAAATTTTAGGTGGCAACACCATTAACCATCTTGAATTTTAAAAATGTGAGATCAGATTTGAAGTCAGCGACCCCTAAACACTGTTAAACCATGTAAAAACTCTTGAAAATACATTTTGGTAGGTGGCAACACTCTTATAAAAAAATGACAAAATTTTGGAAATCTGCCAGTGAATTCGGATTCATCGACCCATTTTTACCTAGTGTTTGCTCCAACACCAAATTCGTGAAAATAAAAAAATTTTAGGTGGCAACACTATTAATAATCTTGAATTCTAAAATTCTGACATCAGATTCGAAGTCAGCGATCTCTAAACACTGTTAAACCATGTTAAAAACTCTTGAAAATACATTTTAGTAGATGGCAACACTATTATAAAAAAATTACACAGTTTTGGAAATCTGGCAATGATTCAGCAACCCATTTTTACTTAGTGTTTGCTCCAGCACCGAATTCATGAAAATAAAAAAATTTTAGGTGGCAACACCATTAACCATCTTGAATTTTAAATTTCTGACAGTCTTAATTGCGACCGTCTAATTCTGCTATCGCATCTACAATTCCAATTTCCAATTTTTAAAATCTTTAATTCAATTTATGAACCGAATGTTATGTTGTTGTCAGTATTAATCGTTTACAAATCCTTCATTCTGTTATGTTTGGTTTAGATTCGTTTGTCCGACGAATGCTACCGGCTATGTTACATCAATCGTTTCCAAACGAATGTGTTGAAAGTTGGTTAAAGACTCTTTATGGCTATGGTGTTAATTTCACTCGCTGTTATAGTAATGTAAACTACTGAACTCGACACCGAATGCACTATTGTTGTAGTAGAAACGAGTTAATCCGTGCAGAGGTTTAGTATATACATACTGACTCACTTGGATCCATAGCACCTGCATACTAAGATTCCCTATCGAAACATGTACAACTCAGGAATAAGCATGATTTCTAGAAAGTGGGCGTAGATATAGTACGGCAATGCCCATTTTGTGTGCATTGGCCGACAGTAATCAAATAAACTAAATTAACAAATCCTAGTCTTCTACGGCAAAATCCGTCTAATATAAAGCATTTTTACTGATTTGTGGGCTTTGAAAGTGGGCGTGACAACATTTATATATACATAGTGAATGCCACTTAGATACATAGTACCTGCACACTTAGATTCACTATCAAAACGTGTACAGCTCAGGAATAAGCATGATTTCGATAAAGTGGGCGTAGATATAGTGCGGCCATTCCCATTTTTTGTACAATTGGCTGACAGTAATCATTTAAACTAAATTACCAAATCTTAGTCTTCTAGGGCAAAAGCCGTCTGATATAAAGCATTTTTACTGATTTGTGGGCGGTAAAAGTGGGCGTAACAACGTTTATATTTACATAGTGACTGCCACTTGGACCTATAGCACCTGCATACCAAGATTCACTATGAAACCGTGTACAACTCAGGAATTAGCATGATTTCGATAAAGTGGGCGTAGATATAGTGCGGCCATGCCCATTTTTTGTACATTGGCCGAGAGTAATCATATAAACTAAATTATCAAATCTTAGTCTTCTACGGCAAACAGACCGTCCAAAGCCGTCTGATATAAAGCATTTTTACTGATTTGTGGGCGGTAAAAGTGGGCGTGACAACGTTTATATTTACATAGTGACTGCCACTTGTATCCATAGCACCTTGGTACCAAGATTCACTATCAAAACTTCAACATCTCAGGAATTAAAATGATTGGTGAAAAGTGGGCGTAGATATAGTGTGACCACGCCCATTTTTTGTACAGTCACCGTAACTAACTATCTGAACAAAATTACCAAATTTTAGTTTTATATGATTAAAACCGTCTGATATATAGCATTTTTTTTTGGTTTTTGGGCGATAGAGCCAATTTGGGTTGTATGGAAGGTACCACACCCCCTTGTCCAATCAACACCAAACTTCACAGGAACACTTCCAGAATGTTGCTTCAGTATTCCTAAAAATTTCATAAAGTTTTGTTCGGTGGTTTTGGAGTCTATACGTGATATACACACATATCCACATACCCACATATCCACTACCCACATACCCACATACATACATTCATTTTTATATATAGAAAAAGATGATTACGGTACTACATTTCAGATAAGCGCGGAGTGAAGAGAAGCGCGCCGGGTATAAGCTAGTATTGTACAAAATTCTACGTCTAACTTCCAATTACAATTCCTGTAATGGAATTGAAAATTTAAATTTCTGATGAATTGAGATGTTCAACAACCAATTCCTGAGGAATTGAAAAGTTCAATTACCAATTACAATTCCTGTAATGGAATTGACCATTTTTTCAAATCCATTTCTGAGGAATTGAAACGATCAATTACCAATTGCAATTCCTGTACTGGAATTGACCATTTTTTAAAATTCCATTTCTGAGGAATTGAAACGTTCAATTACCAATTACAATTCCTGTAATGGAATTGACCATTTTTTCCAATTCCATTCTTAAGGAATTTATTACAATTAAAATTCCTCTAATGGAAATGACCATTTTTTCCAATTGCATTCCTGAGGAATTGAGATGACCAATTACCAACTCCTAATTCCAAGAAATCGGAAATGAATTGTAATGAATACTTTTCGACCCAGCTCTGTATATGTTAATGACAACAACATGTTTATCAATTAATCGTAAAACTCGTTTCGAGTAACAATCTTCAAGACCTGCCAAAATAGCATTAAAATTAGCGCGATTAAAGTCATATGACGATACAGCAATATCAGACGATTTTTAATAATTAAAGACACTTAAATCAAGCATTATGGGTACATGATGTTGTGACCTCTTAACAATTTCAACTTGAAGAAATTCTAGATTCACAATAAATTCTTTATCAATAAAAATTATATCTAAGATTCGATCAAGATCATTAAATTTATCATTTATCTGGACTAGATAATATTGCAAAAAAAAAATCTATTATACGCGCGTCTATTTCCGATAGAACATTAAACGGTAAAATATAGAATTGATCGTATACAGACTTCCAGCTAACATTAAAAATATTATGTCAGAATAACATGGTGTGATTGAATTTAGTTATTAAGAAAAGGACGGATATTTTCGAAATGGGTATGGAGTTGGCTGAAATGTATAGCTTTTTTCGTTCTGTCCTTGACCTGGTCTGGTTAGAAGTTTTTTCCCCAAAAAGCGTACACGTAGATATAATAATCCGTCTACGATATCTAATTATAGTCTAGGTAATTTAAAGAAAAAACTAAATATATATATATAATCTGTACATGAAATATTTTTTTTAAATTCTTTTTGCGATTTTGACCGACGCCGAGTCCAAAAATCGCATTTTTTAATTTTTGTCTGTCTGTCTGTCTGTTAGAGCATCACGCGAAAACCACTGGATAGATTTCAATGAAACTTGACATATAGGTTTCGTATACCCCCGGTCATTATATAGTCTACTTTTTATTCATTTAAATGGTTGGACCCGGTAGGGAGCGCTGCAGTCGGGTTCCAGGCATTCTTTTTTTTTAGCTTATCTCCGAAACCGTTCATGCGATTTGTATATAAAGGTTTTTGGATACGGTGAGTTTTTATGATTTATCTACCCTGTTCTATCTTGAACACCAGAGGGCGCTGTAGTGCAAATATTTTAAAAAACCTCGAAAAACTCCTTAACCGTGGATCCGATTTGCATGAAAATTGGAATATAGGGGGTTTCTGATACGGTGAGTGTTTTGCACATATCTTTTCTGTGCTATCTTGAACACCAGAGGGCGCTGTAGTACAAATATTTTAAAAAACGTCAAAAGTCTCCTAAGCGGTTTATTCGATTTGCATGAAAGTTGACATATAGAGGTTTTCGGATATGGTGAGTTTTTATGACTTATAAACTCTGTTCTATCTTGAACACCAGAGGTCGCTGTAGTACAAATATTTTAAAAAACGTCGAAAAAGTCAAAAATCGTTCATCCGATTTGCATGAAAATTTGTATGTAGAGGTTTTCAGATACGTTAAGCTTTAATGACTTATCTACTCGGTTCTATCTTGATGTATATTTTTATACGCATATATTATGCATATATACATGCATAAACATATATACATATACATGGGCGTAGCGAGGGTAAGGCAGATGGCCCCCTTGATATGTATATGTATATACATGTATGTATTATACACATATAAACATATATACAAATACATGGCCGTAGGTACGGTAGGGCAGGAGAGGGCAGTTGCCTCTGTGTATATGTATATGTGTATACAAGTTTATACTATGCATATATATATATATATATATGCATATAGATGGAGTTAAAGAAGTTTTACTTCAGTCGTGTGGTCTAAAGCCCACTCTTATTTTTTTAATGTGCTTCCTTGAACACCAGAGGGCGCTGTACTACAAATCTCTTAAGAAATGGTAAAACACTTCAAACCTGCTCATCTGATTAGGATGAAAATTTTGTTTATAGGATTTTCGAGTATTGAAAGGGCTTTGGAGCTATTTTTTTTGGTTCGTAAACCAGAGGGCGCTATTGCACAAATACTGCAAAAAAAGCTCCAAACCACTCATCCGATAAGAATGATTTTCATAAGAGGTTTTCGGGTGCGGTAAGATTTTTGCGCTATGTATTTTACTATATATTGAACACCAGAGGACGCTGTACTACAAAATACAGTAAAGCGTAGCAAAGTGCGAAGGGTAATATATATCTTCTTTTCTTCTTTATGTGTATTTATATTCAACATTCTTATTTTCGCATATCAGGACAGCTGATGCCAAATTCTGTTGTATTTGAGTTCGCATCAACACATGCGCAAGTTTGTTGCGTGGTACGTTGGCGTTGTTTTGATATTTCAATTTCAATTTCCAGTGCTTAGTTATTTGTTTTCCAGTAAAAAAAGACTTACAAAATAATGGCCTTTTCGCAAAAAATTAAGAAAAATTATTGTCAAAAACATGGTAAAACTTAAAAAACGTTATCGTTACAAAAATTTATGTTTCAAAAATAATTAAATTAAAAATTGCATTTTTGACTCACTGTCATTGACACAGTAACATTACGACACGAGGTCAAAAGAGAGCATTTGTGTATGAGAAAATTTACATAAATAATTGCCGTTTGCTCTGATGTTTTCAAAAGTGTCCAACCTATCGAATAAAATGTAAAATTTGAAAATATACTTTTGCAAGTAATCATGATCACACACATCACGTTTTTCCTAACTTTTTATGATAATTGTTAGAAGTTGAATCTACATTTTGCTTATTTCGCTGAAGTTACCGGTTTGATATGCACACAAAATTCCTTCAATAGTTTGTGAAAAGTTTTTTCAATCGATGAATGAATTCAAAAGTTATTTATATCAACTCCCGAGTAAAGCCGGGTATTCAGCTAGTAAAGATATCAGCAACTTAAACAGCTTTATTTAATTCGTCTCAATGAATTCAAAACACTTAACAAATTCCTTTTTAAATCCTACGTAATTTCGATAGAAGATAAACTTAAAGAGAACAGTAAATTATGTAAATCTGGTGGTATTCCTAATTCTATGTTATATAAAGGTGTGCGGCTATAATTTCTCGCCCACTAACTATTATATTCTAGTGGTACAGCAATTCTAGTGCTTTCTAGTGGTACATTTCTTGACGAATAGAAAGTTTCTTACATTGTTCCAATCCACATCTCAGGTCCGAAGCAAGATGTCTGCAATTATAGACTAATAAGTCAAATTTTGTGTGTGCCTAGTCTTTGAAAAAATTGTCTACCATAAATTATCGTTTTATGTAAAGAATATTATTTCTATTAACTAACATGGCTTTATATCTAGAGGATCAACAGCCACAAATTTAAATATTTTTGTTTCTTTTATAATTAGTAATTTCTCAAATAGCTTAAGCTCAATAGCTTAATTCAATCACGAATTTTCCTTCCGTAAAATCGTATTTCCTTAATCGATGGCAATACGTTAAAATCAATGAATGCTTGCCGCCTTCCGCCTAACAGGTCACATCAGGTGTACCCCAAGGGAGTCATCTTGGCCCACTTATATTTCTTCTCTTTATTAATGACCTGCCTCTAGTCATTGAGCACTCAAGATGCCATATTTTCGCCGATGACTTAAAACTTTTTCGGTCAATTAAATCGGAATAGGTATTTTAACTTATTCAAAATGATCTTAACTTGGTCGCTTATTTTTGCTTTATTTATAATCTTCCCCTGAATATTTAAAAATACCAGTATCTCTCCTTTTCTAGGTCTTCCTCCCCTATCTTTTGGAACTATTCCATTAATTGTATTAATTACCTATTCCAATTTTAAGCTCAGTCTGCAACCTTTCTTTGTCCGACGATTGTCTGACATGTCTAATGTTTCAAGCTGTTGTTTTGTGTAAAGATATTGGCACGCCTACTGATTCAGTTAAAACAATAACAGACTTCATGCAACTTAATAACTTTCTTGTTTTTTAATCTTGGGTAAGCGTTTATAATGAACCAAATCCGACTATTGCTTTCAATATTTTCTTAGACATTTTATCATACTACGTGGCTCGATGTACAAAAAGTGTTAAAGTTAATGTCTCTAATAAAAATAGCAGATTGAAGGAGTGGATGACATCGGAGTTACTACACAGAAAAAAGATTAAAAATAAACTATATAAAAAAATTAAAAGAAATCCTGCAGATGTTAATTTAAGTCTCTTATAATAGACTCTGCAAAGAGATTCAAACCGAAACTACAAATGTAAAAAATGATTTTTTTCAAAAATGAATTTAATAAGATAAGAGGTGATGCTAAAAAGGAATGGCAACTAGTTAATAATATTTTAAATAAATCTAACACAAATAGCGTTATTCATGATATCGAAAATGAGGGTACGGTTTTTACTAATCCACATGAAAAAGCTAAGCTAAGCTAAGGAAAATGTAAATTTTAACAGTTTCTATTTTGAGAGCATTTCTTCTTTAGAAATTTATAAAATTATAATGTCTCTTAAAAAATCAAAATCCAGCACCAAAAATAGTTTTTCTAGTAGTTTTCTAAAAAAAAAATAGTATTCAATATTTCTGATATTCTTTGTCACCTGTTTAACAAAAGCTTAAATTCTGGCATCTTTCCTGATGAGTTAAAAAAAGCTGAGGTAATTCCACTCTTTAAAAAAGGAAATAAATCGTTGATAAATAATTACAGACCGATTTCGATTCTATCTATTTTTTCTAAAATTTTTGAAAAAGCTGTCAAATTTAGAATAATTTTTTTTAAATAAATCAAAATTTTTTAGTGATTGCCAATTTGGCTTTAGACAAAGTCTTTCTACTGACGATGCCCTTTTAAAATTTTGCTCTTTGTCGATATAACATAACTAAGGCATTTGATACAGTTGATCATCAAATCCTTTTAAAAAAAATTGTTGAACTGTGGTTTTCGAGGCAAGGTTTTGAAATGGTTCTTTTCCTATTTGTCAGAGTACAGAGTTAAAATTGATACTTATTATAGTAGTTTTGCTAATATTACCATTGGAGTTCCACAAGGATCAGTCTTAGGCCCATAAAACCATAGCATTTGCTGATGATATGACTTGTACTTTTTTTTGCAATTCAACTTTTGATGCTGTAATTGAAATAAACCATGATTTGGAAATCTTGAGACATTGGTTTAGATCACATAAGCTTGTTCTAAGTTACAAAACGAAAATTAGGTCCTAAATGTGGCTGGAAAGGAAAGCAAACTTCCTGCTTTTTCTTTTCATTCTGCAAATTGCAAAAAATATTTTGTTTGTCATGAAATCTGTAATTCGACTAATGGATTTTGAACTAATGGATTAATGGATTCAGAAGCACATGACGCCCTAGGTTCCTGTTCCTTGAGTTATTTTTCGATTGATTGCGTAAAAACGTTTAAATACCTTGGTGTTATAATGAATTGGAAATTGAATTGGCTCGATCAATCTATTGCTTTGAAAAAATACTTAGTGGCAGCGATCCGACAAATGTATCTATACCTTGTAAATAGAAATTATATGAATTATAACTTAAGAACAAATAACCATAGCTTGGCACTAGTCCCACCGCACAACTTGCAACATTTTTTTTAACTTTTTTACTTCGGTTGGTCCAAGAAATAAATATATTTTTCTAAAAGAAGTGAAGTCGTGGCTTTTAAATTTATCGTATGCAAATGTTAGTACGTTTATAGATGTACTTAATTAGTTTGTTATTAAGATCTTCATTTGTAAATTAATTTTGAAATCATAAATAAATAATAAAAGATTTTTTGATTTTATTCATTATCAAACATAATTTATTATCTTAAAAACTTAAAATAATATTGTAAAACTAAAAATATTTTTAGTGTCAATCTTTAGATCTCAAGACCCCATGTATTTCCTACGATTCTTTGTATTTATATGTTTATCCGCATTCGCCTCTAGTTCCCCTGGAACTACAGAATGTGGCATTATTGTTATTAATCAATTGTAAAGTATTGTATAGCTTTATTGATAAACTGTAATTTAGTTTATGAATCCAGTCTAATAACAATAAAAATAAAAAAAAAAATAATAAAAAATTCTACTTCTCTTGAAAGAGTGTCCTGCAAAAAGGACTTGGGTGTTTTATTGGATCCAAAACTATCTTTTAGTAGTCATATGGAACTAGTATTTTTGAACTCATACGTCGATTTGAAAAAACTTTCCACAAACTACAGAAGGAATGAAACATCTTTAAAACCGGTAACTTTAGTGGAATAAGCAAAATTGAAGCTTCAACATCGGAGGATTATGAGAAAAAGTTAAAAAATCGTTATTAATGGGTGCGTGGCGATTGCTTCCAAATGAATATTTTCAAAAATAATATTTTATTCGATAGATTGGACATTTCGGAAAAAACTTTCGAAAAATCAGACCAAAAACCATAAAATTTTTGGCAATTATCTATGTAAATTTTCTCACACATTTTAGCAGTTTAAATAATAAAATTATAATGAACTATGTAATAATGCACTCTTTTGACCACGTGTCGTAATGTTGCTGTAACGTCTAATGTGTTCAGGCTACTAAACTTCTGCACAGGAGTTCATGTGTTATTATTGCTGACATTTGTGCAATTTATTGCAATTACAATTTCTTGATAATTGCCCACAAATTAAAAAAAGGCCAAAACCCCTTCCACCGCCCACAAATCAATAAAAATTATATATTTCAGATGGTTTTGGTCAAAAACGCTCAATTTAATGAAAAAACAGCGCCACGTTGATGTGCGCGAAACAATGCTTTCCGACTATCAAGACAAAATTAAACGCATCATAACTGGAGATGAGACTTGGGTGTACACTTACAAACCGGAAACTGCCGATCAATCGGGTGAATAACGCGTCAAAGATGGGTCGAAACCGAAAAAGCAAATCAAAAATCAAGGTCATCTTGACAGTTTCTTCGATTATCGTAGTGTGGTGCATTAGAATTCCTTCCAACCGGTCAAGCTGTCAACAAAGCGTGTTAAGGGTAGAGAGACTATTCTTGGTTTTTGCATCACGATAATGCACCATCTCGACCCATATCCTTCCGCAACCACCGTATTCGCCTGGCTTAGCACCATGTGACTTCTGGCTATTCGCTAAACTCAAGAGACTGCCCCGGGGACACTGTTTTGAATCGATAGAAGAGGTAGAAATCGAAACGAAAAAGGAATTGAAGGCTACACCGGAAGAGGACTTTGCAGCAAGTTTTGAAAATTTAAAAAAAAAGTTGGCACAAGTGTATTGCATACGCGTGAGACTTTCAGAGGGATGAAATGCATTTCGAAGAATAAATAAAGGTTTTTTGATTTATAAACCGATATTTTTTGCCCTCAGTAGTATATACAGAATAGACGAAAAACATTTTTACTGCAGCATTTGGTTATTTCGTCATATATTTTGAAAAACCACTTGGTAAATATATATTGAAAAATTATATTAAAAGCCTGCGCTGCGCTTATTTTCATTATCACACACAACTCTTTACTATATTAAAACTTCAATTATAAATTACCTATCTACAATGACAATATTTTCAGAACGCATTGTATAATCAACGTAAATTTTTGCCAATGGAATGGATTTTCATTATTGATATCTCAGCTAAAAAATAATTTTTTAACCTTATAATAAATTAAATAAGTTAATTATGAAACTACTCTCCCATATAAAAATTAATTGTTTTCATAAGACCGATTTTTTTGCAGCATTGGATTAAAGTGCTCCAAACACATTTGGAAAAAAAAAACCAAAAGGGGCTCCGGCCCTAAAGCAAAATTATTCCAAAAAAATGATACGAGTCATTTTTTCTTGACCACACTTTTTAGTGGTGCCGAGAGGATAAGTTGTGATAGACTTTTTTTTTTTTTAGTGTTTACAATTTTACACAAATAATTTTAAATATGTTCATGAAAATTTTAACCTCTATGCAAATTATCAACCGCAGCTTATAATAAACGTCTGTTTTGTTATTAAGAAACAAACCCTAGACCGAACTTTTATGTTATTTAAACAGAGAGTGTGACTTTCTCTAGCATATTTTGTCAAAAAGTCGTGATCGAAGGCAATAGATATTTAAGAATTTTTAACAACGTTTAAGGAACCAGGAAAGTGGAATCCACCGCAAGACAATTAAAGCATAACATTATACAAAAAAACATACATATGTAAAACCAATAGATTCAAAAATGTCCGAATCTAGCTGCTTTACAATGTTTTATCAATATATGTTTTATCACATAATCAGGCAGTGTGTTCCGCACTTTGCACGCATAAGCAGAACGTGTGCCAGTCAATGCTGCGATAGTGTTAATTTTACACAAATTTTAATTATGAGTATATTTCTGATTGTTTAATTTATGGTATTTTTCCATTTTGTTTTTTTTTTTTTTTTTTTAAAAGGATACTTAATATAAGCATTTTTGTATTGTGATCGAAAGCTAGGACTTCGCCTTCCACCTCCTCGTTGAAACATGTTGTGCATAACACTGTGGAACCGATGGAAAAGCAATCATTTACTGCGGCCATGTTTGTTAATCTTACAATTGCAATCGGAATATAATATAAAACTCTTTTAATAGCATTACTAAACAATCAAGGCAGGATATAAGCTTGCAATTTTTTGCGTTGATAGCCCGCTGGTATTTCCTTTTGATACCGAAGGATTTTATCCGTTTGTTTACAAACTGCGTAAGATATCTCTTTTTCCACTTTTGTGTAAAAGTAGTTTACTTAACGCGTTTTTATTTTATTAATTTGGAATTTTTAACGCAAAAATCTATTCAAAATAATAATAAACACCAGCACCGACTACGAATAATTATATGGAACGCGACGAGTGCAGCATAAGAAAAATTTATCAAGTTTTGCTTTTTGCTTTGTACAAAGTTTCATCCACACTCACACACTTGCAATCACGACCTAACTATAGTGGTCCTGATTGGAACGTATTTTATAAAGTTGCTTTACTGTCAAAATGACATTAAACCTGCACCCACAAGTCCGTTTCAAGTTCAGAATCATGATACAATTACTAGGGACCGTATATGCTCTCTGTGGAAAAAGCAGTGTAAACTTATATTTGTGGACGCATCCAGCTTCCGATTAAATGATTTTTAAACTGAAGATCAGTTTTAATTTAAACCATTTCCGATTCACCGTAACTACAGTGCCAAAATCGATTAAACATCGTCCAGAGCCTACTTTGTATGGCATAATATAAAATTATTCACCCTTATTATCGTATTCTAAAGCGATAAAAAAATGTAAACGACTCAAGTTGAATCAAAGAAGGTCGTTATATGAAAGCTAGTGTCGAAATGCTTTAAATCTATTACAAATCGACTGTCATATTTTTTTTTTTTTTCATCGAGGTTTTAAGCCTGGTGTTAATTGTTAATTGAAACGTTAAACAACATTTTTATTCACGTCAACAAAAAAAGGTAACTTTATGTTATATTTTTTAATATTTATATAAATTTAGCTATATTTTCTTAACTTTATAGATAAAAATAACGAACGAAGAGCTATTCGAGAAGCTTGTTTCTCTGATGGAACAAAAAGTTGATTTGGCCAAAGCTTTCAGTAAAATTTTGTCTAAAGTAGATCTAAAAAATGAATGGAACTCTATGGCAGAAATTTTAACCAGCCTGGTTAAAGTCGCGACGAAATAGGCTGTCAAAAGGTTAGTTTTTATTTTTTACATTGCAACATTTATTCAAATAAGCATAATTCAAGGGGTGGGCTGACTTAAAATTTAAAGTTAAAAAAAGCTTATTCATAACAATAATCTAAAACTCAGTGAGATTGAAAAAAAAAAAATTCTGAAAAATATCTGAACTAATAGCATGTTCACACACAGGCCGAAAAGCCGCTTTTCAATTGAAAAACCTCTTTTCAGAAAAAGGTGTTCACACTTGAAAAGCAGCTTTTGATTTGACAGACAGTAGCCATATGTTTGTTATTAAAGTGATTTTTTTCATTGTGCTTGGCTTAGCAAATAAAATTCTTTAAAATAACTTTTTTTCTTGCAAAAATGATTCCATTTATTTGGATATCGATGGCTAATGCGTTATATTTGGCTTTAAAAGATAACTGGCTAAAAAACACCGAATTGCTGGATAGCAAAATTTGAAAACGGCAAAGTGAACGTCGGCAGGCATTAGCAAATATATTAAATTTGCGTCAGGAGCAAATCTGTACTCTCGTGATGGCAGCATCACGTATTTCAACGAATCGATTGTGCTGGGAAAATGTAATGTATCGAATTTGAGATCTTGTTGTGTATTAAAATAACCTTATGTCTACAGCAACGATCAAAATATTATTGGGAGGTCGACTGCCAATCACTTAATGATGAAAAGTTTAAAAACACTTTTCGCATGAGTCGAGTCCTCTTTGGAAAGCTATGCAATATGTTAAAATGCTTGGAAAAAGAAAACACAAGAATGCGTTCATCCATATCTCTTCCAAAACGTATTGCTGTGGCTTTGTATGCATTAGGCTCTTCGGCGGAATACCGCACAATTGCCAGTTTGTTTGGAATTGGCAAAAGCACAGTTTGCGAAATTGTTCTTGAGTTCTGCGATGCTTGTTGGGACCAGCTTAGACCACAGTATTTGAACGCTTTCCCCCTTACCCGGCCTGCAATTCAAGAGTATGTGAAAGGGTTTGAAAAGCTGGGGTTCCCTCAAAGTCTTGGTGCAATAAAAGTTAAAAAATATCAAAAAATTTCAACAATGTTATAAAATTTAAAAAAAAAAATTCTGGGTTTAAGATGGTTGCCACATTGCGGTTCATCCTCGAGCTGAAGATACCGTGGACTATTATAATTACAAAGGCTGGTATTCTACAATTTTACTAGCATTGGTGGATGCAAGGTAGGCTATTTAGTTCACATAAAAATGTTGCATATGAAAGAATTCAGTTTTACAGATACCGTTTCATGTACATTAATGTTGGTGCTCCAGGAAAATGCAGTGATTCTACCATTTCCGAATCTTCAAGATTGAAACAGGAACTTCTGCGTTGTAATTTATTACAAGAAATGAACAAAACAATTAACTCCGTTGAAGTTCCTGTGCTTATATTAGGAGATTCAGCATTCAGGTTTTCTACGAATTTGATGAAACCATATCCATTTAGCATGGAAAAAGATCGTCAGCAAAAATGTTTTAACTACGCTTTGTCGAAATGTCGGCGAGTCGTGGAAAATGCCTTTGGACATTTAAAGGCACGTTTCCGACGTATTGGAAAGGGTATAGATAATAAAGTGGAAAACGCCCCAAAAATTATTAAGACATGCTGCGTTTTGCATAGTTTTTTAAACGACAATAATGATCACATTAATGATAGCTGGCTTCAATCCCAACGATTATTCGATGATGGCAGAGTTCAACGAGAAGACTTTGCAATGATCCATGATCACCTTGCGCCACCCGAACGAATTAGAAGTGCACTTGCTTTTCAATTATGTATGTATACGATATTATGATTGCGATATGTATATAATTTTATTTACTAGAGTACGCCAGTGCTTGAAATTCGACATTTTCGCCATATCACCCCCGAGTAACGCCAGCTATTAGAGCTAATATTTTTCTTTAAAAAATATTCGGTGCACTCCTTCTCACTACTCTGTACTCTGATTCATTAAAAAAAAAGTCATCATATATACCTTCCCTCCCCCTACTCCCGTTGTGCACTGTTAAAATATTGTTGCACAATTTAAATAAATAGTCGAATGTAAATTTTCTATATGCAAGCCCATATCACCAGCATAAGGTTTTTATTTTTAGTTATTATTATTATTATTATTTTTTTATTATTATTTTTTCAAAAAATTACCCAGTTCGGAGAGCAATTTTAGCACTCCATTTTTCACCTCAGCAGCATCTTCTACTTGCTGACGAAGCAACATAACTTTCTCCCGCTCCAAAGCGATGAGTTCCCTGTCATTTTCCCTCATGGCCTCCATATTTTCGTCAATTTTTTGTTGACTTTTGTCGAAACGTACCAAGAGCTCATTAAAATTAATTTTTTTTAATTTTGCAGCATCTCTTGGCGAAGATGTGCTCGAACACGTCGCAGCAGAGCAGGATGGACCGGCTTCTTGAGAGTCAATCTCAGGTGGGACTGTTTGCGTGGGCGAAACAGCGGTCGAAACAGCGGCCGAATTTGGCTTCGTAAAATTGGCGTCGATGACTTCAACGTCTAGTTCATAATCTGTTTTATAATACGAAAAATTAAAATTTTTAAAATATATATACGCTTACACAAAATGTTAATGTTTTACCTGGGATGCTATCCGACGTCAATGCAACAAAATTAATGGCTTTTGACTGGCCCAAAATAGAGTGCACTCTTTCAAAGAGCGGCCATACAGAAGGGCTGCAGCCTGTTGTGCCTTTTTCTTTCCTATTAAAGTAAACATACAATTTGACATTAATGATACAAATAACACACGACGAAAGATCTTTCTCGCGTTCGCTGTGGAATCTAAGTTGGTTAAATTATGTTGCCAAAAACTGACCCGACTCAATTTATCTTTCTCCGCAGCATGTTGCAAAAACTGACCTGCCTCAATTTTTGTTCTACAGCATGTTTCTAACGTTCTTTGTTATTATGATCGTGACCAACTTGCGATTTTTTTCTTTTGAGATTTTTTTTCTTTCTTGATATAAAAGCAACTAAACAAACTACACTTGGTTTTTTTTTCTTCTTTTTACCGTGATTTTATGTACATAATTTTAAAGCCTGGATTTCCTTTTTTTTCTTTTTTTTTTTAAACAAATTTAGAATAAACAAATTTAATTTTAACTATAGCAAAACAGTTATCTTTCTTTTTTTTTTAATTTAAAACACATGATTATATAAATTTAGCCGCGATAAGCTAAGATTTTTCCAGATTTGCAAATAATTTACATTTTTAAATTTTCTTTATGTTTTATAATATTTCACTTATAGTTTTTTCGTATTATTTTTCTCGTTTTAAGCTATGTAGTTTTTTTTTCTTTTCACTAAACACGCTTGGTCAGAGCCTCGCTTTTACCATGCCGATCGACGAGTAAATACTGCTCTCCACGCTTGGCCGACAAGAACTTCTGTCCCGTTGGTATCAAGGTGATGATCGTAGAAAAACAGCATGGCAGAAATTTTTTTGGATAAATGAATTAAGTGCCAATCCTTATCTGGATTGGCACACGAATATTTAAATGAAATTCAAGGAGTTTTATTTAAGTTCTTCAAAAACTATATTTGGAAGTTTATATGTAAAATTTACAGATTGTTTTACTTTATTTTAAACTTTAAACTTTATTTAAAAAAAAAACACTTGCACTCATTCGTAGGTCTTTCGGCTTATGCAGCCAGATAAGAAAAGATCGAGAAATCTTTTCCAATGAGCCGGAAACTCGATCAATGCACAATGTCACAAGCTTGTAGCAATGGCCGACTATTTCCGTTGCACAAAATAGAAGTGATGAAAATTTGAAGATAGATAAGTCTATAGCAATAAGCTTTTACCTGCTATATTTTTTTTTTGACAAATAGATGGCACTACAGACCAAAGTATTTATAAGAGTTCGTTGTAATAATAAAAGGAATGTACTATATAAAAAAAACCAATTAATTTTTTTTTTTTTTTTGTTTGCGCCATTACAGTCTAGGGTATCTGGCATCAAAATATCTGATTTTCATTTTATGTTCGTAAACCTGGATTAAAATTATCAATAAAAAAAGTATTAAAGAGTCACAATAACGTAAAATCATGCATTGAGACTAAAAAATCCTTTTCTGTTGTAATATAAATGCTAATCCGCTTTTTTTGGTGCTACTATTCTGATGTGGGTGCCGTCAATACAATTAATTACACCAGTTAATCCGAGTTATCGAAAGAACCATATTTTTGCTTCAGATTTCTCTTGTGTCATTTCTACCCTTTCCCACGGGCGGCATATTGTTGCTTCCAATGCGTCAACAACTCTTTAAAAATAGTAGAGATCGTGGATTGCGCCAAACCTAAATTAGGCTTGTGATTAACAGTTCCGGAGCCAGAATGAACATGAAACGATTCTTTCGTACAGCAGAACTAGTTCGCGGAAACATGTCCGCGTAGCCATTTAGTTCTTTTGATCTCTAGAAGGGAAACATGTGTTTGTTCACTAAATTTATAATACAATCTGCTAAGGATATGAATATATATTACAAAATCAGTTCTTGAAAAATGCTATACTCATATGCATAATATAATGAACCCTATTCAACATTCTTTTTATAAACTTTTATCCTATATATTTTAGTTTTTTAAACATGTTAATACGTAGCAGTTCTCCCGGAGCCAAAACATGTCCCGGAGCTATCTAATTCTGCCCATTTGCATATTGAACCAAATGAACGATACAATGCACATGACAAGAACACTAGCAGTTCCACATAAATGAAAAGAATTTGAAATGCTTCCATCTCACATGTAGCAGATTTTAACATGTCCGCGGAACTATCTAGTTCCAACAGTTCCTTTTGATTGAATGAATACAAGAACGACGGAATGTAATATTACCATTTCATATATAATTTCTTTCATTCACTCAAAAATATCATCTTTTCACTTGTAGTTCATCACAAAATTCGTATAAGCTTAGTAAAAAAAAAAAATTTTGCAATCGGAACTGTTTGGACATGTTAAGAATGGATCGAAGGAACGATTGGAACTATTTCCGACTGTGAACATGGTTCCGTGAACTATATATGTTCGGAGCGACTCATCTCTAACCTAAATGAAAGTCTTTTCCAGCTCCATGTTGATAACCCCCCTCTGCTAGTATCTACCAGATGATGAGCGCGCTGATGTTTTTATTTTACTTTCAAGTTGGTCAAGTGAATATTCAAATGCTTGCTTGTTCAGCCTAAAGTTCCGAACAAATCTAAAGCATGTATTCGTTAGTAAAACGACAGCTATATGTTATGTTTCTATGAGTCTTACTGTAAATCGGGCGAATCAAACAGATTTCCCTTATCTTTGCCTTACTTTTATTAGTTCGCGTTTTTTAAATTCTTCATCCTCTTCAGAGCTGCTAAAGAAATGCGCCACACTATTCATTTTATTCGAGTTAGTGTACGATTTTTCACGAAATTAAATGAAAAACAAATTTGAATTCAACTGAATTTAGAAACGATGTTTATAAAAATTTAAATGACATTTATAAGTATTAGATTTTTCCACAAGCAGAAAATTTTCGATGATCCAAATAAAATTTTGATGCGATGAGGAAAACGATATTCGTCGAAAACAATACATGACTGCGATGATAAGAGTGCAGGAAGCACAGGGGCCCTAAGATTAAGCCCTTTGAGGAGATTAACTCTCAAATAATTGTTTACAAATTGTTTAGGTGCTGAACTTATATAATTATATAAAATAATATTGAATTTATAAATGTAGTTTTATATAATGTAAAAAGTACACCGTGAATAATGTTAAAAAAAAAATCTGAAAAATGTAAGGTAAAGCATCGAATTTAACAAATATTAGAGAACGTTAATACATGAAACAAAACAAAGCAACGAAATGTCAAAGTTAATCTCGATCAGGATAGTGTAAATAGTTGAGATTACAGAAAGAGATTAGGCTAATCTTCTTTCTTTTAATCCTCATATGTAAACGTACTATTAATGTCTTCAGAACGAGATTAGAAATTAATCTACTCCTTAATCTTCTGAAAAATGGTTTCCAACCTTGTAAACGTCGATAGTTACTTAAAAAATAGAGGTATTCACGATCCGTAGCTCTTTATAGAGCTCTTGTACAAAAGAGCAAAAGTGCAACAAAAAAGAGCTCTACAATAACAAAATACACGTGCTGTCAAAATAGCACCTTTTTACACTAGACCACTGGCGATATAGCCTATCCACATCGCGCACGACAAGCGACGAACGACATGTCTCCACTCCATTGTTGTAGAGAAATGCTGAGCGACTTGTTTATAATAAACGCGACAGCGGCAAACATATTTGGAATATAAGGATAATTTTGATAAACACTTTTTAAACCTTTGGAGATCAACCATGACAAGTTCCAAAATTTGTATTTAGGGTATTAGTTTTGTGGGGAACAGGGGGTGAACCTTCACATGGCAACGTGTCTGACTGCCTCAACCTGGCGAGGCCAGCATTATCCATGTCGAAATCGTCTCAAGTCTACTCAAACCTCCACGTGGTGTTCCCTGGGCAACGGCAAACTGGCATCCGTCAGTTTGACGGCTAATTTGAGCGGCGGGTCGCTCCATAGACCTTAAACATGGAATGTGCGCTGCCCAATGTGCAGCTGCCCAATGAAAACTAAACCAGCCTCGGATAAGAACCCCAATTACGTTGACGACCACCGCAAACGAAAAACGGACAATGATTTACAGATATGCACCTGGAATGTCCGGACCCTTTATAGGGAAGGTGCCATTATCTAACTGGCGGAAGCCCTCAAAACAATAAAATCTAACATTTCCGTCATCCAGGAAATGCGATGGAAAGGGCAAGGCTGCTCTAAACAAGCACACTGCGATATCAACTAAAGCTGCCATGCGGAGAGGCGTAAATTCGGATGTGGATTCGTCGTTAGCCGGAAACTACGCCACCTTGTTTCCCGGTTCACACCTGTCAACGAAAGATTGATCACGATCCGCATCAAGGCCAAATTTTTCTACATCAGCCTTATTTGCGTTTACGCCCCGACGGAGGAAAAGGACAAAGCCGTCAAGGACGCTTTCTACGCTAGTCTTGAGGACGTATATGACCACTTTCCGGTCCATGACGTGAAAACAGTCCTCGGCGATTTTAATGCGAAAGTCGGAAGGAAAGGCATCTTTGGCCCCACAGTCGGTCAGTTCAGTCTTCACGAGACCTCCACGAACAACGGTCTAAGACTGATTGACTTCACCGCGGCACGAAACATGGTAGTTAGTAGCACCAGATTTAAGCACCTCGACATCCACAAGGCCACCTGGCTGTCCCCGGATCAAAAAACGCGAAACCAAATTGATCATGTTGTAATCGACGGAAGGCATGCCTCTAGTGTTCTAGATGTGCGTACATTTCGGGGGGTCAACATTGACTCCGACCATTATCTTGTTGCAGCTAAGATCCGCATGCGATTATGCAATGCGAAGAACATACGAACAGGAATGCAACGAAAGCTTGATGTCGCTAAGCTGCAATTACAACGGACTGCCGAAGCCTACTCCGCTCAACTCTCGGTTAAGCTCAACCAACCAACCTCTGGACCCGACGACACCGACGGACTTTGGGCGCATATATCCCACTCCATGCACGCTGCCGCTAAAGAAGTCATTGGTTGCCGGCGCCCGCAACCTCGGAACCAATGGTATGATCAGGAGTATCGCATCGCGACAGCAGTAAAAACGTCGCATATAGAAAAACGCTGCAGTCAGCTGCAACGCGAGCCATGCGAGAAAACTACTGTGAAAAGAGGAAGAAAGAGAGGCGCCTTTTTCAGACGCGTATACCAGGGCAAGAAGGATGTACGAAAATTATATCAACAGGTTAAGCGTCTAACCCAAGGTTTCAAGCCCGGAGTATCCACTTGTAGAGACGAAAATGGAGATATGCATACGGATATACAGTGTGTGGTGAGATTGTTTAGACGGCACTTCTCCAATTTACTTACTGGCGACGATTCCACCAATGCCGCCCATCAAGAGCGCAGTTCAGTGCCACCAATTGACGATGACGGAGTGGAAGTATCACCACCTAGCCATGAAGAGGTTCGAGTTGCTATCCAACGACTCAAAAACAATAGAGCAACGGGTTCCGAAGGCCTGTCAGCTGAATTGTTTAAACCGGCGGCAATGAATTGATAAGGCGCATACATCAGCTCATCAGAAAAATATGTTCTCTCAAGCGTACTGTGTGAAAGATTAAAGCCGATTACAAAAACACTGATTGGACCTTATCAGTGTGGCTTTCGACCTGGAAAGTCCACCATAGACCAGATTTACAAGCTACGACAAGTCCTGGAGAAAGCCCACGAAAATCAAATTGACACACTCCATCTCTTTGCTAGCCCGAGCAGGGATTGCCTATACGCAACAATGTCTGAGTTCGGTATACCTGCAAATCTGATAAGACTTTGCAGAATGACGTTGAGCAACACACGCAGCTCCGTCAAGGAAATGACCTTTCGGAAACCTTCAATACCGAAAGAGGTTTCAGGCAAGGCGATCCACTGTCTTTCCATCTCTTCAACATCATCATGGAGGGGATCGTACGAAAGGCCGGTGTGCATCGTAATGGCACCATTTTCTATAAAGGTGTCCAGCTCCTTGCGTACGCTGATGATATTGATATTGTCGGCAGAACCAAGAGAGATGTTACTGCTGCTTTCGGCGCTATCGAAAAGGAATCAGCCAAAGTGGGTTTGACGATAAATGAAGGTAAAAATAATATATGCTGTCTGCAAACAAGGGAGCGCGGCGTTTAGACTCCCACGCTTCAACCGGCAGCTATAGCTTTGAAGTAGTCAAGGAGTTCATTTACATTGGCATCGCCATTAATACCAACAACGAAATCAGCCTGGAGATAAAGCGAAGAACAATAATTGCTAATAGGTACTACTACGGGCTCAGTAAGCAACTAAGTTCCAGAGCCCTCTCTCGATCGACAAAACTAACACTCTACAAGACGCTCGATCTACCTGTGCTGCTTTATGGCGCTGAGGCATGGGTAGTTTCGCAAACTGACGCAGCCGCTCTGGGGGTGTTCGAGAGAAAAGTTCTTCGCAAAATCTTCGGTCCTGTTCAAGTCGGTGATGACTATCGCATCCGAATGAAACACGAGCTGTATGAGCTCTACGATGACATTAACGTAGTTCGGCGTATAACTGTGCAGCGACTACGCTGGCTGGGTCATGTCCATCGTATGAACGACGAAGCTCCAGCGAAAAAGGTGCTCGAGGCGAGGGTCGCTGGTCAACGACGACGAGGAAGACCATGCCTTCGATGGATGGACCAGGCTGAGGAAGCCCTAACCGCACTTGGTGTATCCGATTGGAGAAGGCGCGCGCAAAGCAGAGGCGCCTGGCGAGAGCTGACTATGTCGGCCGAAACCCTGACACGGGTTGTTACGGCCACCTAAGTAAGTAAGTAAGGTATTAGTTTTGTCAGCATATAGTATTTAAGAATAACTTAATACATTGCGTATGTCAGAAGTAATGATGCCTCAAAATTTAACCTAAATATTTATTTTAACCCTTTGCCTTGTAAAACTGACCTAATTTTTTAAAGTCCTGAATACCGCTTTTATTAATTTTTACTGGCACTTCAATTAAATTCACGGAACATTAATATTGAATTTTAACCCCTTGGGGCATAATTTCTAAAAACACTTCTTTGTAAGTGTCTACACTATCAGCAGCACTTGTCTACCAAATTTCATGTTTCTATGCCTAGCTGTTTGGGCTGGGAGCGATAAGTCATAAAGCTTGCAAATTTTGAGATTCGCCGAGAAAAGAAGTTTCATATAAATATGCATTCTGTGCAGAGAAATGTAATGATTATCCGACCGATATCGGATACTCAAATCATATCCGAGTTTCTTACTTTTCTCAACTCTATCCAGACTCAATGAAATATATAAAATACTTATACGCATTCGGCTAATTACCATATTTTCGGGTATAAGTAATTTCTTATATCCGAGCGCGGCGTGATCCGAACCACTTCGAGCCGTTTCCAATGAGTGCGTTGAGTGAGTTTGTTACAAATCCGAATGTATTTTGAGTGTACTCTGAGTACTGCTCTTTCTCTGCCAACGTCTCTGAGCGTTAATTAGTGAAAGCTAAGGCTTTTATTAAAATAAAATGTTGTTAAAAATGCAAACTCATTTTTTCATTGGGTTTTTTTTAATTTTTTTGGAATTTAAAAAGTTCAATGTTTTTTAATTGTTTACAACTCACAACAGATCGCGACTGCTTGTTATTTGTTTGCATGTTTTTTTTTTGCGTATGCACTTTTCATAAGCACTTGTCTGCAGGTAATGTCAGCTCTCATTTTTTGTTTGTTTTTCTCGAAAACTCGTTGTTTGTATTTTATATTTGCACTATCGGGAAAAGAAAACACCAACAACGAACCCTTGTGATTTTTTTTTTGTTACGCATAAACAAAACGAAAACAAAGGTCGGCGTCAGTGACCGTTTGCTTCTTGTGTGTAAATGAACAAATACAATAGAAGTAAAATTGAAATTATGCTTATGTGATTTAGCAACTACAGGTGACAGAAAAATAAAAAATAAATAATTTACAAATTTGACATTAATTGCTGATTGCAGAAAATTAATACTCAAGAAATAAATGAAAAAATTGCTAATGAAAGCTTAAAACAAACGCAAAAAAGGAATGGTAGAGCTCCATTGTGCTCATTGTGCTATGGAAACTCCATTTATTTTTTTAAGAGCATGATAAATTTGAAATATTAATTCAATTCTGAAAATATATATTTTCTCTGCTAAAATTTGTATATTAAATTTTATATTAAATTAAAAATATATAATCTTTACTGCAGGATAAATAATAAATTAATATATTCCAAAAATCTTTATTTCCAATTATTAAAAGCGATATTTCATTACATTTATTCTTAATCCACATAAAAATTAACAACAACAAATTTATCACCAATATATCAAACAAAAAATTCTACGTCTACACTTACGATACTATCGAAACTGTGCATTTTTTTAAGCCTCAACAACTGTACCTCATGCGCAGCGTGAAGAAGAACACGTGTTTTTCTGTTTAAAATAAATTGAACTTTTTATTTTTTCTACGTTTATCTTAAGATTGCCGGATAAAATTATCTGTTTATCAACATTTCTCTAAGCTACGTTGCGTGGAATATGAACAGATACACACAAAGCCTATATAACAGAAATTAAGGTGACATTTGCTACGGCCACTTTGCGTCGCGTTACGCGAACACAATTAGACCATAAATCTATTCATGATTGGTAGCCTAGACACATTGACTGCGGCTGCAGCCGTGTGGCATATGTCAACATTTTTTACATGTATTTCTTAGGGTGATATGCTGGCGGTCAAATGACCCCTGGTCACGTCACTTTTTGCGCTCTTTTTTCGTTTGATGAGCTCTGTGCCCAAAGTATTTTATGCTGACGGTCATATGATCCCCAAACATTAGTATACTTTTTGCTACTTTTAGTACTTTATCCGAAAAAGTATCATCGTTGAGCATGGTTGAGTGTTGCTATTAAGCAGGATTCATTACTGCTGTATACATTTCGCACTGAAATTGTACTATTTTATTGCGAAAACACAAATGTTGTGAATGATTCCACAACGCAACACTGTTTTGATCCCGTGATTTCATATTTTCATCGAATCATTTGGTGACCGTGTTGGGCAAAATTTATTTTCTCTCTCGCTCTCAATTTTTCAATATACTTTGAAACAACAACAATGCGTGCCCATGACGTGCCCATGACTGCCAGCATAACATTGCCCTTATGGAGAGAAACTGGTGTAATGTCGCCCTTGCAGCAGCGGCTTTGTCGTCGATATCGAATTGGGAACAATTTACTTTTAGCTAAAATCACCTTCTTAAAATTTTTTTTTATATAATGTGTATTTTGAGCTAAAAACGCTAATGAAAAAAAATTTCGGACCGCTCTCAAGTAGTTTAGAAGTTATAGGCGATTATAGTTTGGAAAATATGTGTAAAAACTTCTGATTTTTTTTCAGTTTTCCAATAAAAATAAGCGTTATGGATATCAAAATAAAGGTTATTCTATTACCAATTCAACGAGATATTAACCATTAAATCCATGCATAAATTGTTAAAGAAAAGCGCCGCATGCGAAAAATTTTGTATGAAAATTTTATTTAGTGAAAAATTTTTCATCTCTTTGTTATTGTGTCACAGGGTAAATCGTAAAAGAAAAGCGCCGCAGGCGAAAAATTTGTATAAAAAATTGTTCATGTCTATGTTATTGTGTAAAATGGTAGTGTGTAAAAGAAAAGCGCCGCAGGGTAAAAATTTATATAAAAAATCGAGTGATTTTTCTTTCATCTCTTTGTTATTGTGTCAATGGGTGAATCGTAAAAAAACGCGCTATTTTTTATAACAATTTTTTTATGATTTTTCATCAAATCATGCTTTGATATTTAAACCTGTAAAACCTGATGTAAAATAGGTGAGACACAAAAAGTTTTATATCTTCAAAAGTAATGAATGGAATTTTATGTTTAATACTTTATTGAATAGGTAATTGCATAACCTTTTTTTGATGCCAATAATGCTAGGTTTCGTAGGAAAATTAAAACAAAAATCACAAGTTTTTTATGTCCATTTTCCCAACTTTCGAGCACTATAACTTCTAAACCAATTGAAAGTGGCCATTAATTTTTCCAGATTTGGCATTAGAAGGGCTTAATACATGTGATCCACAAAAAAAAAGTTTAAAAAAAAAATTAATTTTAGCTAAATATAAATTATGCCTCGAATTGTTCCTAATTTGACAGCTTGTCGATGCAGCCGTAATAAATGTGTGTGTCTTGAGTCGTATGGAATACTGAACACAAACGTCATATGGCCAAGCCATTTGACACATAACAGCTGTCAAAACGAAAAAGAACCTCGTAATGGATCACCCAATCAGCTAAATTGGCTTACTTCAATCACTACAAAATAATCGATATATTTCTCAATATATGTATTGTATTTGTATATCTGTTGTATTTTGTATATCTATATTAGCTGTCAAATGTTGCACACTTTCTAAGTTTTTGAAATTTATTATAATTTTAATGCATTTATTAGTACATGTAATATAGCGACAATGTTCCTCTTTAGGTACTTAACTATCGTGCTGAGCGCCGTAAGTGTTATGGCCATCAATCACTGGGTGCTTAAGGACAATGGAAAAATAATTCAAAAGGTATAACTAATTTTACAAAAGGTGTTATCGGTCTAACTTTGGTCTACTCTTAGATTGACTCCCCCTTCCATTTACGTGAACCACACAACCTGATATCATTCCTTGATCAAGTTAAATACAACGATTTAGTTGAAACGACCTACATTGAATTGTTGCGTCAACGGGCGCTCATGTCTGAACAAATCAATTTCTCACTGCAGTTTGGTCATGATTTGCTAGACCAAGCTATATGTGTAGTGGACTATTATATGATGGAGAAGAAAATTACGTACATGAAGATGAATAAAAAGTACCTCAAACGTCTGAATATACCGATGCATGTTGAAAACACTGATATACCAATGTCTGATTACCCTGAATGCAGTAAATTTGTGCAGCTGAAAGCAGGGTCTGGACTTTTTGATCATTTAGAAAGTTTTAAACCTAACATTCCAGATATCCAAATCGAAAGTGAAGAAGACTTGGAAGTGGGAAGTTTTGGATTTACTACAGAGATGCTTAAGCGCATAGTGCTGGAAGGTTTGCGGATTCAGCCACAATCTTGGAAGTATCACACCTTGAGTTCATACTACTGGCGTCTTCGTGGCAACGGAAAGAAAGCACTGGATTGCGCACGAATAGCTGTAAAACTGGCACCACAGCCATTCAAAGATATTCCATTATTGAGTTTTGGAACAATACTTTTCCGAGCTGGTCGGCTTAATGATGCAGAGATAATACTTAATTCCGCAACTGAACATGCTCCAGATGTGCCTGAAAACCATTTTGCATTAGCCGCCACCCTTGCATTCAAGGATGACTTCAACCGATCACTGTACCATTTTGATATAGCGGAACGTTTGGATCCGAGCGTACTACCAAAAACTCTGCCAGTGAAGAATTTTATCACATGTCTTGACAACCTAACAAAAAAGACAGCGAAAATGTACAGGTGGGAAATAAACAAAGTATCTCTGTGAAGACTCATGTGATGAGCTAAGGAATTAATCCTTTCAGTTACGTCGAATATATGAAGAGCGAGTTCAACGAACTTAAGCGGTTAAAGTATCTTATAATGCAAAGTAACGAAAAACTTATTAAACAACAGGTAAGTAATTCGTAGTTCCTTAATTATGAAATTGTTCATGGCAAAAAAAAAACAACAGGTTCCTCTCGGTGCTCGCTTCTATGAAAATAAAGCTTCCAATGATGATATATTGCGTCGTGGACAATACTGTGCCACACGCACTCTCGGTAGCGCAGAAGAACCTGTTCTTTTCTGTGATTTTTATTCTGACATACAGATGCGTTTGGAAAGCAAGGATGTTGACATCGAGACTCTAGAAAGAGATTTAAAATTGAACAGTGAAGCGGTTATTAAGCAAGTATCAACTAAATTTCGTAAACAGTTAAATTTTGATATGATTAAAGCAACAAAAGCCAGTATGCCTATAACTGATACGGGTGACCTAGACAACAAAGCAAAATAAATATAAATTTTAAATTTTACTTTTAAAAAATACTGAGAAATATTATGTACATTACCATAACTTATGTTTAAACTGTATTAGGATAAGATAATCTGTTTTTTACTTTCAAAATATATTGAATTTTTAATACTATTTTGCGTTAATATATTTCGATGTCCTCGCTCTGAAGTTTAAGCCAAGTTATGAACATCAAAAATAAAATAAGTTATATTTCAGAAATGATCTAAATCTTTTTGAGCTTGTTTTTCCGAAACTTTAAGTAGACCCTCAATTTCTTTTTGAGTTTGTTTGGGAACCTGGTCACCCGGAGCCAGAGAAACCCGAGAAGCTCGAAAATCCGGATATTCGGCTATTACCCGGGTAATTTGATAAGCAAGGCCCAGCTAGTTTCGGGTTTTCGAGGTATACTGGCAATTTCGAACTTAAGCGCATTGCACATGCAAAAACAATGTGAGACTAATTTGTTTTTTTGTAAACGGACCCCTAGAAGAGTGGGTGAGTTCAGAAGAAATGTTGAGTGGGCAAATAATAGGACCAGCTCAAACATTTGACATATCTATGGGTCAAAACTGGAGAGATATGAGCCATAATCGACAATTATCATCATATTTTGCATTTTTTGTAGAGGAACCCCCAGAATGGCGGAAGTAAGAGGGTAAATTTAGAGGAAATGTTGAACATTTTACCACTCTTAGGGTTCACTAGAAATGATCTATAATAACCAGCTTACTTCAGTTTTTGTATTTTTTTTTTTTTAAATGTGGCATATATGCATTTGACTTCTAGGGATTGATTTAAGAGAGATATAAACTAAAATCGACAATTTTCTTCAGTTTTGTATTTTTTGTAAAGGACCGCTAGAAGGGTGTCAGACAGGAAGTGGGTGCGTTCAGAAAAACTGTTAAGGAAGGAAAATAATAGGATCATATATTTAACCCCTTTTGGGGTCAACTCGGGGTACGTAGGAACAATAATCGACAGTTTGCTTTAATTCGTGTATTTTTTATTTCAGTTTAGCAGATTATAGATTGTGTGTGTGTTCAAAAGAAATGTTGAGGGGAAAATTATAGGACAGATAGGAAATGGATATGAACTTTTTTCGATATTTTTCTGAGTTTTTGTAGGGGGATTCCTTGAGGAGTAGCAGATAGGGGGTGAGTATGTTGGGTGCGAAAAAAAGAACTTGGTTACATATTTAACCCTCTTGGGCTTACCCCGGGTAATATATTATATATAATAGTTTTAAATTTTACTTAAAATTTTAGTTAAAGATTGCTTAAGAATCTTAACCATCTTTAAGGGCATGAAAAATCTTTACAAGCCGCTTAAAAAAAGAATTGAAACTCTTGTACAAAATCTATAAATTAGATTTGTGTAATGGTATTCCGTAATTTTAGTGATGAACCGATTATGATGTTAGCGTAGGTGGCATCTGATATAGTATCATGACTCAAAAAAAAAAACTACTACAAAGATTATCGATGGTGCATGGAAAAAATAATTCGAGGCTTAATTGGTTATTGAGATTCCAAAACAACAATAAACTTACAAATCCTTGATAAGAATACATCTTTTAGTTAGACGGTATTACGAATTATGTAGCAAGATTTTCAGAAATCTGTCATGTGAAAGCCTTTGTGCAATAGAGCATGTAATGACTGTAATGAAATTAGGGATCAGTTCGCAAAAACTAATAGAGATAAATAAGCGATCAGTCTCCGTTCCTGCGGAAGTGTCAGGAGCTTATATATAACAATGAAGAGCCAATGCCAATCACTTATAGCAGCGAAAGAAAACGTGAAGGAAATGAAGTAGTTTTTAAAATTTTTACCAATCGTACAAATTATATGTAGTTGTCTTCAGTTAATTTTTTTAAGACATGTTTAAAAATTAATAAGAAAACTATAATAAAAACTGAAATTTTTTAGAAGAAAATGGAGCAGCTACTTTACAAAGACGATTTTTTGACTCACTGCATCTATACTTCGAAATATATGCAGAAAAACAAAATAAATAAAAAACTACAAAGAAAAACACCCGAAAGTAAAAATATGCAATATTTGTACAAATAAATCAATAGGAAATATTTGAACCGGGAATATGGGTAACGAGCATAGAATACCTTTTATTATTTATGAAATTATTTCGCCTACTTGGACTAATTTTGGGAATAAAATTTGTTAGGTTGTTTGATGGCCCGTATAATCATTTATTAAAAAAGCCGTACGTGTGAATATAATTCTTTGCAACTTATTTAAATATTATCACAATATTAATTAATATTCAAATCAAATAAGTTTATAGCTAATTTGATAATTTTGTGAGATTCAACTAAACTGACCGCTAAAGATCACCATTTAATATCGCGTGTCTCTAGAGCACTAAGCATATCCTTCAGACTTTTAAAGACGTGCGTGTGATGATTATCACTTTGTTTGGAAGCTTCGCTTGTAATTAACAAACTCGACCAGCCGGACTTACGAGCGCCAAGGTAGTCGACATCATAAAGATTGCCAATATGTAATGCTTCGTTTGGCGCTACATTGCATTGATTTAGTGGAATTTCAAAGATTTCGGGGTTTGGTTTTTGCACTTTGCACTCATAAGATGTGAGTACAAAATCGAATTCGTGCATATCCATTGCTTCTAAGACCTGGCGTAAACTAGGGTCGGAATTCGATATGACACCTACAACCTTGCCGGCATCTTTAACTCTTTTCACTACCTCTGTCGCTCCTTCGATCTTGGCCCAACATTTACGAGTACGATACTCATGTAGTAGCGTATTTGCAATTAAATCCAATTTGGTCGGTGGAATTGTTGTATCCGCGCAGCGAAAAATATTATAAACTAATTGAATCCACCATTCTTGCCAATTCATATTCACCGAACAACATCCAAAATTTGGATGCACTTTGATCATTGTTTTAAATTCCTGCCGGAAGCATTGCGAGAGTAGTTTGTGGTCGATATCAATTCCGAGAGTAGCTGCCGTTTTGGCGTATTGAATTTCCGGTGGGGATTTAAACTTCAGCAGAGTATCTGTTACATCGAATGTAACTAGTCGAAATCTTTTTAGATTTTTCAAGAATTGTGCTTGTTTCCCCATCACCGTAATCGGCTCCGAAATAGTAAGTGACCTGGAGAAAATAATTTTATTAAGAAATTTATCTGTAAGCTAACCATTACAACCACTGCCATTGTGATTGCCATTACAATCACTTTCTTCAAACCACGGTCAGCTAATCAACAGCTTAAAAATATGTGATTTTAAGAATTTGTAAAAATTCATCGATATTGATTAAACTTGAAAGTCGATTTTTTTCTATCAGAAAATTTTCACTAGGGTAATAAAGTTGTATTAAAGTATAGTATAGTACTCAATTATTTTTGTTTCAATACTTCAGTCATAGTAGGAATTGTTTTTTTATCTGTATTCATTTGTTAACCTTATTTTAGTAATCTTTTGCTTAATTTATATAATCTTAAACATAAATTTTTCAATATTTTGTTTCCTTAATTTTGTTAGGGGGACAGGGGGCGAACCTTCACATGGCAACGTGTCTGACCGCCTCAACCTGGCGAGGCCAGCATTATCCATGTCGAAATCGTCTCAAGTCGACTCAAACCTCCACGTGGTGTTCCCTGGGCAACGGCAAACTGACATCCGTCAGTATGACGGCTAATTTGAGCGGCGGGTCACTCCATAGACCTTAAACATGGAATGTGCGCAGGGTTTGGGTCCCGCCACATTACTACTGCCCAATGAAAACTAAACCAGCCTCGGATAAGAACCCCAATTACGTTGACGACCACCGCAAACGAAAAACGGACAATGATTTACGGATATGCACCTGGAATGTCCGAACCCTTTATAGGGAAGGTGCCACTATCCAACTGGCGGAAGCCCTCAAAACAATAAAGGCTGACATCACCGCCATCCAGGAAATGCGATGGAAAGGGCAAGGCTGCTCTAAACAAGCACACTGTGATATCTACTACAGCTGCCATGCGGAGAGGCGCGAATTTGGATGTGGATTCGTTGTTAGCCGGAAACTCCGCCACCTTGTTTCCCGGTTCACACCTGTCAATGAAAGATTGGCCACGATCCGCATCAAGGAAAAATTTTTCTCCATCAGCCTTATTTGCGCGCACGCCCCGACGGAAGAAAAGGACGAAGCCGTCAAAGACGCTTTCTACGCTAGTCTTGAGGACGTATACGACCACTTTCCGGTCCATGACGTGAAAATAGTCCTCGGCAATTTTAATGCGAAAGTCGGAAGGGAAGGCATCTTTGGCCCCACTGTCGGTCAGTTCAGTCTTCATGAGACCTCCACGAACAACGGTCTAAGACTGACCGACTTCACCGCGGCGTGAAACATGGTAGTTAGTAGCACCAGATTTAAGCACCTCGACATCCACAAGGCCACCTGGCTGTCCCCGGATCAAAAAACGCGAAACCAAATTGATCATGTTGTAATCGACGGAAGGCATGCCTCTAGTGTTCTAGATGTGCGTACATTTCGGGGGGTCAACATTGACTCCGACCATTATCTTGTTGCAGCCAAGATCCGCATGCGATTATGCAATGCGAAGAACATACGCACAGGAATGCAACGAAAGCTAGATGTCGCTAAGCTGCAATTACAACGGAGCTGCCAACCAACCTCTGGACCCGACGACACCGACGGACTTTGGGCGCTTATATCCCACTCCATGCACGCTGCCGCTAAAGAAGTCATTGGTTTCAGGCGCCCGCAACCTCGGAACCAATGGTACGATCAGGAGTGTCGCATCGCAACTGCAGTAAAAAACGCAGCATACAGAAAAACGCTGCAGTCAGCTGCAACGCGAGCCGTGCTAGAAAACTACCGCGAAAAGAGAAAGGAAGAGAGGCGCCTTTTCAGACGCAAGAAAAGAGAGCAGGAAAAGCGTGAGCGTGAGGAACTAGAGGTATACCAGGGCAAGAAGGATGCACGAAAATTCTATCAACAGGTTAAGCGTCTAACCCAAGGTTTCAAGCCCGGAGCATTCACTTGTAGAGACGAAAATGGAGATCTGAATATGGATACGCAGTGTGTGCTGAGATTGTGGAGACGGCACTTCTCCAATTTACTTACTAGCGATGATTTCACCAATGCCGCCCATGGAGAGCGCAGTTCAGTGCCACCAATCAACGATGACGGAGTAGAAGTATCACCACCTAGCCATGAAGAGGTTCGAGTTGCTATCCAACGACTCAAAAACATCAAAGCAGCGGGTGCTGACGGCCTGTCAGCTGAATTGTTTAAAACCGGCGGCGATGAATTGATAAGGCGCATGCATCAACTCATCAGCAAAATATGGCTAAAAGAAAGCATGCCCGACGATTGGAACCTCAGCGTACTGTGCCCTATACTTGTCAGGACAAACTTCAAGTTTATTGAACCAAATATATAAATAAATAAAAGATTAAAGAATACAAAGAAATAAGATAAGTCAATAATGAGATCAGAACACGTCCGCTCTTAACAACCGCTCGCTAAACACTGACTTGTGTTGACAGCTCGGCCTCTCCTGATTCTTCATCCTCACTGGATGAATCGTTGGCATCGACGTACCCGTCAAGATCAGGACTCAGGCTGCACCATGGTTTCAAATGGTCACTTGATAAAACATTGGTATACCTCTTTTGAGTTCGTGGCGTATCTGGCAGATCTTCCACCACATATCGGTCAAAATTTAAAACTTTCGTAATAACATAAGGTCCTTTGTAGACAGGGTCTAACTTGTGCGACTCACCCGTAGCTGCTGGAACGTAGTCAATAACTACCAAATCACCTTTGGAGTACTTGTGAGGACGTCTGTGTTTATCATCATATCGCAGCTTCCATTTTAGACGTTCTTTGGTAATGTTTTGTGAAGCTTGCTGCTTACGCTCTTTGACGACGATATCCTCTGACGCTGGCACTTCATGTAGTGCTTGGATTATTCGATTTTCACTTACATTCCTTGGATCGAAGCTGAATATTAATTCGTTCGGTGAGAATTTTGTTGAAGAATTTTTCTGAAAGTTGATGTTCCACTGGATCTGGGGTAAGACGACGTCCCATTCCTTGTTGTTGCGTGTCGTGCATTTAAGCATACTTAGCACCGTCTTGTTGACTCGTTCCGCCTGGCCGTTGGCCCGTGGCGTACGCACTGCGGTTTTAACATGTTGAATTCCAAATTGCTGAATAAAATTTCCGAATTCCTTCGACGTAAATGCTGTTCCTCTGTCGGTGGTAACTCGGAGTGGACAGCCAAATACCGACAGGACTTCCCGCTGCACCGATACAACTGGTGTTGTTTTTGTATTCCGAAGAGCTTTTAAAATTGTGTACTTACTAAAAGCACACACCAATACCAGAATATGTAAACTTCCCTTCTTGCTTCTTGGGAATGGACCCAAATGGTCCATGTGGATGTTTCTGAATGGTATCGGCAACACCTCTTGCAGATGCATTTGACTTTCTGTTTTTCCACTCTTGGCCTTATTAAAACAACATTCAGGACACGCAGCTATGAAAGATTTTACGTAGCGTCGAATTCGCGGAAACCAAAAATCCGATGGCATCTTTTGGATTGTCTTGTCCAGCCCACAATGGCCAGCATCGTCGTGGCAAGACTTAGTGATTCGCCACCTGATAGCTTGAGGAATCACCAGTTTTTGCTGCCCATTCACCTTCCTGTAGAGTCGACTTTTATCGATGACATAGTCCTGCTTTGTCTGTTTCTCATTCTCCTTACACTTCCCGTTTAGCACATCTACAATTTTCTGCAACTTCTCGTCCTGCACTTGCATGGCCAATATCCAATCAGACGGTTCTTCAGAATACACTTTCATCACTTTTTCTGCTACGGAGGACACGTCAGTTGATGGTAAAGTAGGCAGACGACTCATTCCATCCACAAGTTGCATTTTTGCACCAGGGCGGTGAACACACTCGAAGTCGAACTCTTGCATCTTAAGCCACCAACGAGAAATCCTAGGAGGTAAAACTGAATTTACCTTCATCGTTACTATTGCGTTACAATCGGTGACGACACGAAAATGTGAACCCAGCAAATATACACGAAACCGATCCAATGTTTCCACGATAGCGAGTACCTCTAACTCATGACTAGAGTACCTGCTCTCTACATCGCTGCACTTCCGACTGAAATAAAACACTGGCTTTAGGTCCTCATTGTCCGCTTGTAGTAGTACCCCTGATAATCCGATGGAGCTGGCATCCGTGTGTACTTCATGTGTCTTATTTGCGTCGAACAGCACAAGCACAGGTTTTGTCGTGATTACTGACTTCAGTCGCTGGAATGATTGCCTCTGCTCTTCCTCCCAGGTGAAAACTGCTCCTTTTTTTAAAAGTGCAGTCAATGCCGCTGCAATATGGCTGTATTCCGCTACAAATTTTCTGAAAAAACCCGTTACGCCAAGAAATTGGCGCACCTCTGAGACACTCTTTGGCTCTGGAAACTCTTCTATGCATTTTGTTTTTTCGTTGCCTGGTTGAATGCCTCTAGCACTGACAATGTGTCCTAGAAAGTTCACCTCGTTGGCAAGAAATACACATTTGGACGGACGTAAAGTCAAGTTTGCTCTCCCAATGGCTTCCAGGAATTGTGTCAGCACTTGCATACCCTTTGAAAAGGTTTTTGTTCCTATTATAACCTCGTCAACGTAGCTAATAACATGATGACGGTCTGGCAGCTCTTTGATTAACTTCATGATCATTTCTTGAAAAAACATCGGCGCATTCACAAGTCCAAATGGCATAACGTTGTGTTCGAACAATCCGTCATGGGTCAGGAAAGCAGTGTATTTTTTATGCTCCTCTTTGACCGGTATCTGGTAGTAGCCTGATGTCATATCGAGCGTTGTAAAATATTCGCTTCCCGAAAGCTGAGCCAGTTGCTCCTCTACCACCGGCATTGGAAACTGCTTTTTGACCGTGACAGCGTTGAGTGCCCTGTAATCGACACACATGCGTTTTTCGCCATTTGACTTGTCCACTAACACTATTGACGACGCGTGTGGCGACGTACTCTGTCGTATGATGTTATGATTTAACCGTTGTGTCGATCGTAGAGCCCACGGGTACATTTGCAACTTTAATTTTCCTGTATCTTCCAAACGGTTAGTCCGATTGACCTGAAATTTCATGATATCCTCAACCATACACTTTTGCATCATGTGGAAAAGTTTCATCAAGATTGGAGCAGCAGTTCAGTCGATACAGCCCAAATTCAAGTTAGTGGAATGGCGTCGACTGCTGATGTACCCGGGTACTTGTATGAAAATTCATACAAATATATAGAAATAAATGGCAAAGTTCACTTTATATTGCTATATCTTCCAAGCGGCTGGTCCAATCTTGATGAAACTTCGTATCATAGCTTGGAAATATGTAATTGATATTGGTGTGAAATTTCAGGTTGGACCAACCGTTTGGAAAATATAACCCAGTTACTAGAAAATGACCTAGCGTCAACAGCTGATGTACCCAGGTACTTCTATGAAAATTCATACAAATATATAGAAATAAATGGAAATATTTAGTTTATTTTATGGAAATTTGTTTATTTATTTATAGAAAATCATTATAATGAAAGTAAAAAATATATTTTATGAATTTTAGCAGCATCTGAGGCATTGTGGATGATCCTTCGAGTGCTCTGCGCACACAGGCTTATTACAAATTGCACATACTTTTCTCGTTTGGCGTTTTGCAATGCAAATATAGCAGTTTCCTTTTCTTTTTATGCGGCCAGAACTGTCACGTTCCTCTTCCTCTTGTGCACCAACATTCATCTTCAAGGGCATACCATATATGGCTTCCATAGCGTGTCTAGTAGAAAATATGCGCGTAATATGGCTATTGTCCGCTCTTATATCGATTTGTGGTCTGCATAACTGATCGCTGAGCTGCTGCAGAAATATCCTACGGCGGTTGGTAGATGGTTTTAGATGGGGGTTGTTTTCCATATATATAACATACGCAGCATACGCAGCTACGTCAAGCATATTATAAAAAAATGCTAAAGGCCATCTATTTGTGCGCCGTTTGGTTGAATATTCAGTCAAGCACTTATCCATATTATCCATGCCGCCTTTATGTTTGTTATAATCAAGTATGAGCAATGGTTTCCGTTTTGGACCTGCAGTTTCTGTAGTGTCGTGGCAAGTAGACAGCATCACAACAGCCTTATTTTTTTTTGGGACGTATGAGCACATCGTCATGTTGTTACAGAATCCAAATAGCGTAGACTCTGCTTCACGTCCTTTAGGATTGGCAAATGATGCTGGCACGAACATACGCCTTTTGTTGCAAGTGCCCAACAAAGCCAAACTGTTGTCCACCATCAAAGTTTTTGCTAAGTTATATGTTGTAAAGAAATTGTCGCATACCACTGTTCGCCCACTTCCACCAAAATTGTTGACAACTAAGTCCTTCACAACACGCTCACCAACGTTTCTTTCACGTTCGCCGGACGCTGCCATTCCAGTATAAATTTGACCCTGTATTGAAAAAATAAAAATTGAAAAATGAAATTTGAATTAGTCATTTAGTTTATTTGCAACAAGTTGATATAATAAAATGAATGTATGAACACTGATTTACCTGCACGGGATATGATGAAATGGCGTCGCAGACCCACCACACTTTTATTCCATATTTGGATGGTTTGGATGGAATGTACTGTGTGAAGCCAGTTCCACCACGATATGGGTATAATTGCTCATCTACGGTAACGTTTGTGCCACATATATAATACTTGCGCAGAGTGGCATTTAGCATCAGGAATACGTCTGTAATTGCAGCTGCCTTATCATTTTGTTTGCGTGCATTCCGAGTGTTTCCATTATCAAAGCGTATGAAGCGGCTGATTGCCCAAAATCTGCGTAAGCTCATTGATGCACGAAATAATGGATGTGAAGTTGTTTTCCACAGGTCAGTGGTATGAACATAACCGGAATGACATACGCCAGCCATCAAAAGCACACCCAAATATGCACGAAATTCTACTTCAGTTATAGGCACCCATATTCGTGGTTCCGCATCTGGATGCTGCTCATTGTACGCATCAAAAGTTTGCCTTGCCTTTCTATTTGATTCTCGAATAATTACATCACATATTTCATTTGACATCATAAGATTGAAGGTTTCTGCCATTGTCAAGCCATTTGTCGATGGCACTGGTCCAGGATTGCGACTTCTTAGAACGTTGTGCGCACGTATTCGTCCAGGTATTGGTGGTATTGACGACCATACATTGCCATCTCTTGCCGTATAATAATCACCAGTTTCAAGTGGCGGTTCTTCATACTCCTCGTCTGAATCCCTCTCGTCCTCTAGGTGATACACAATTTCCTGGACTTGTTCAGCGTCAGATGATTCACCACCAATGTCATCAACATTTCCTTCTAAGTCTTCTTGATCTACCGCTTGTTCGTGGTCACTCTCTTCAGAGTCAGAAGCCTCAACAAATGTGCGTATATAGTCACGCTGCTCCTCATACGGTAGTGCATTCAATCGACGCGGAGCTAGCCACTCACCATCTGCCATTTTATTTTCACTTTTTATATATTTGCCGCACAAAATAAATTTTTAGGTCTTTACACTTCAAAAATCGCACATAAACTGACTTATGCATACAAAACTACTCAAAACGAAACCTGCGCAAAAAATCATGTTTCTGCCTGCAAAACTGGTTGTGCAAGGGTAGGTAGGCAAGATATTCCCAAATACCCTTTTGTTCCTGTTAGTAGACGTGTTTTCCTACACATTCCAAAAAAAAAATGTTTACATTGAACAAATATTTTATGAGAATTTTGCGAATGAAAATTCAATGTTAATTATTTTTCTTGGTAAAAAGGGATCAAATTACAAGGATTAAAAAAGAATTTGGAAATTGTTAAATTTTTATGGATTTTGGCAATTCCCATTTTTGGTAAAAATGGATTATTTAGGTACCAAATTTTTTTTTTCCCAAATTATGATAAAAGTTTTGTTAACTAGACAATATTTCCAATAAATAAAAAAAAAAAAAACCAGAAAATTACAAGAATCCAGGTAGTAGTTAATATTTGTATATCAAAAGCAACTATCTGCCATACAAAACGTATGAAGTACCCGGGTACATCTACTGTCGATGTGGATAAAACCCAACAGCTGTTGACACAACGGTTAACAAATTATCTGTGATTTCCGAAAGAGCGCTTCTCTGTCCAAAAGGAACTTGGTATCTTTTCCCAATAATAGGCTGATCGGTCGTCACTTCTATGGTCATTGAGGTTGTGTTGCAACACCCTATGTTCTCGAGGCCTTCTGCGAAGCTACTTCCATAAGCTCCCACAAGTGCTAGTACTTCTCTTTGTTCCTCTTCAGCCAGATTTTGATTTACTTCCAGCATTAAATGGTTTTTGGATTGCAGCTGTAGTACTCCTGACTCAATAACGACTCGCTGATTTTGCCGGCACAAAATATCTCTGCCCAGAAGTACATCGTATAGCAAAGTTTCATCAGGCACCACGTTGAGAGATGCTTTCATCGTATGACCATCTAACTCAACAAGTACTTCAACCATCTCGAATGTTTCCACAATTGACCCACCGAAACCTTTAAGACGCTTATATATCGGCTGTGTGGTTTTCTGCTTGGACGCCACTGACTTACGTATCAATGAGTTATCGCTGCCTGTATCTACAAACGCTTGATAGTATTCGTTGTTAATTTTAATTTCATTTATTACAGGTGGAACATATTTTGCAGTGCCATCTGCGATTGAAGCGACCGCCCCTTTTAACGATGTCTTGCATTCTTTAGCTTCATGGCCTACTTTCGAGCATTTGGTGCATCTAATCCGACGCTGTGGACGAGGACATTTCGCTGCTATGTGACCAAAGTCATTACAATTGAAACACTTCGGTCCTCGACGTTCATCCCCGTGACGTGCAGATTCACTCCGGACTTCTGTTGCAGCACTTGTTGCTATAGTAGCGCTTCTTTGAAACTCGGACGTATTAGATAAGTTTTGCAGAGACATGAGAAGGTCGTTACAGGTTTTCAGATTTAGAGCCAAAAGAGTCCGGGCCACATGTGCGTCGTTCATTCCATTAATAACGTATGAAACGATTGACGCATCGTCCAATGACCCTTTCCGACCAATGGTCAACATCGCATAATAAAATTCCAACAATGACTCGTTTGCTTTACGCCTGCGCTTCATTAACTCCCTGTGAATATCAGCGGAACTGAATGAACTGGGAAAATCTTTTAAGAACATACGTACAAATTGACTCCATGATTGGAAAACTGGCTGAGCGTCGATCCATCCTTTTGCAACTCCCTTTAATTTATGATGTAGTGCGAAAAGAATAACATCATCGGTCCATGCGTAAGCTCGCTGCAAATGCTCTACTCTTTCGACAAACTGTGACGAAGTGATGCTTTTTCCAAGTGGGTCAAATTCCGGGAGAACACCCACAACATCTTGAACACTGCATAAGCGCTGCGGCATCAATGGCAGCGACCTAGCTGGGAAACCATTCGTGGCAGCCACTGACTCGGCTCCGTTGACTCTCTGTGGCGAGGATGACCTCAAACTGCCTGGAACTGCGCTCATAGCCAATACCGATTCACCGCTGTATGTTTGCTGTGGCGGTGGCCCTGGGCTAGCTGGAATTACGTTTGTGGTCGTTGCGGACGCACCACTGTTGGCTTGCAGCTCACTCACTGCTCGTACCAACCCGGTGACCATGTGCTTTAATTCCTCGAATTGCCCTTGCCATGGTTCTCTGTTACACAAACCATTCGCTGGATTTTCATCCACGTCAATTTCATCGGATCCTAAGTGAGTCATCAGGAGTGCTAATTTATGGTTTTTATTTCCAACTGTTGATAATTGTTTGCTTCTTAAAATTCTGTCAAGATCTGGCACTTTTAATGATTGTAACTTCACGCGCATGCTGTTCAGCCTGCTTTTTTTTTCCCAGCTCCTTTCTCTCTGTCCTTTTTCTGTGTCGTCGTTTTTCTTTTAACTACACAGCCGTTGTTTTTACGCTTTGATTGTTGCCGTGTCGTTGCAGTTGAAAATTCAAACTGACCGTTGACTTTGCTTCGTTTTGTTGTTTACTATTCGTTGTTGCTGTGGCGTTGCAATTGAAAATTCAAACTGACCGTTGACTTTGCGTTCGTTTTGCTCTTCGTATCCCACTTCTGAATCTGTCAGGACAAACTTCAAGTTTATTGAACCAAATATATAAATAAATAAAAGATTAAAGAATACAAAGAAATAAGATAAGTCAATAATGAGATCAGAACACGTCCGCTCTTAACAACCGCTCGCTAAACACTGACTTGTGTTGACATACTTAAGAAAGGAGACCCAACAATCTGCGCCAGTTATAGAGGTATCAGTCTTATTTCCATCGCATATAAGGTTCTCTCAAGCGTACTGTGTGAAAGATTAAAGACGATTACAAAAACACTGATTGGACCTTATCAGTGTGGCTTTCGACCTGGTAAGTCCACCATAGACCAGATTTTCACGCTACGACAAATCCTGGAGAAAACCCACGAAAATCAAATTGACACACACCATATCTTTGTCGATTTTAAAGCTGCGTTCGATAGCCCGAGAAGGGATTGCCTATACGCAACAATGTCTGAGTTCGGTATACCTGCAAAGTTGATTAGACTTTGCAGAATGACGTTGAGCAACACACGCAGCTCCGTCAAGGTAGGAAATGACCTCTCCGAAACCTTCAATACCGAAAGAGGTTTCAGGCAAGGCGATCCACTGTCTTGCGATCTCTTTAAAATCATCATGGATGGGATCGTACGAAAGGCCGGTGTACATCGTAATGGAACTATTTTCTACAAAGGCGTCCAGCTCCTTGCGTACGCTGATGATATTGATATTGATATTGTCGGCAGAACCAAGAGAGATGTTACCGCTGCTTTTGCCGCAATAGAAAAGGAATCAGCCAAAGTGGGTTTGACGATAAATGAGGGCAAAACAAAATATATGCTGTCTACAAACAAGGGAGCTCGGCGTTTAGACTCCCACGTTTCATCCGGCAGCTATAACTTTGAAGTAGTCAAGGAGTTCGTTTACCTTGGCACCGCCATTAATACCAAAAACGAAATCAGCCTGGAGATAAAGCGAAGAACAATAATTGCTAATAGGTACTACTACGGGCTCAGTAAGCAACTAAGTTCCAGAGCCCTCTCTCGATCGACAAAACTAACACTCTACAAGACGTTCGTTCTACCTGTGCTGCTTTATGGCGCTGAGGCATGGGTAGTTTCGCAAACTGACGCAGCCACTCTGGGGGTGTTCGAGAGAAAAGTTCTTTACAAAATCTTCGGTCCTGTTCGAGTCGGCGATGACTATCGCATCCGAATGAACCACGAGCTGTATGAGCTCTACGATGACATTAACGTAGTTCGGCGTATAACTGTGCAGCGACTACGCTGGCTGGGTCATGTCCATCGTATGAACGACGAAGCTCCAGCGAAAAAGGTGCTCGAGGCGAGGGTCGCTGGTCAACGACGACGAGGAAGACCATGCCTCCGATGGATGGACCAGGCTGAGGAAGCCCTAACCGCACTTGGTGTATCCGATTGGAGAAGGCGCGCGCAAAGCAGAGGCGCCTGGCGAGAGCTGATGAGGTCGGTTGAAACCCGGACACGGGTTGTTACGACCACCTAAGTAAGTAAGTAAGTAGTAATTTTGTTAGTTAATTTTTTTCTCTAATTTTATTATTATATATACGTAATTTATCTCTACTTCGATTTATTCTTACGACCCCACACTTGTAGTACGTTTACATATGAGGATTAGGAGAAAAAACAATTGAGTACGTTTACATATAAGCATGTTCTCACGGCACCCTGAACTACGTAATTCGGCGTCATTTGTAATTCGAGGCTGAATTATGTTCCGAATTAAGTAATTCGCCATACTAAATTTGACAAGTGAATTACCTCATTTGAATTTAATTCAGTTTGAATTGACATCCGAATTAAGTAGAAATCGGTTTCATCTCTAATTTTTATCGAAAATTAATCCAAAACCACAAGCAAAACTCAAGAAGAAATAAAAACAAAACAAAACAAATATTAAAATTCTTAAACTCAGCTGACAAAGTGAGTATCATTGCTCAAAAGAATAAATAATATAATAAACAAATATTTATTTTGCACATTTTTTCAACATTTTCGTTCTCCACAACAAATCAAATAAAATTAAAATAAAATACACAAAGAACAGCTGTCAAACTGAATTACGATTCCTTCGTGAAAACAGGGAAATTCACATTCGTAATTCATAGGTCGAACTACTTAATTCAGACTGCCGTGAGAACATGCTATTATCTCCTTCTGTAAACTCGACTGTTTACACTATCCTGAAGCAGGATTCCCAAAAAGTTAACGTTAATAATAGTTGTCGCTATCGGTCATTGTGCATGCACAGTTTCATAGTAAATTACAGTTTTCGCTAGTTAACTACAGCGACAATCGTCGTTAAGGCATTTGGGAATCCCGTAACTGATCGAGATTAACTTTTACATTTCGTTGGTTTGTTTTATTTATGGTTGTGGTTTTATTTATTTACCTTATCTAATATTTGTTTAATTCGATGTTTTACTTTACATTTATCACATTTATCTTTTTAAACATTATTTACTGTGTACTTTTTATATTATATAACACTATATTTACAAATTTAATATTATTTTATATAATTATATAAATTTAGCACCTTAACGTAGCGTCTACACCAGACAATTGGTCTTAACAATCCCAATACACACACATTTTTTACTAACACACTCACATTTTCTTAGTCGGCAGCTCAGTTGTGTCAAAAAACTTGAAAAAAGCACTTCGAAAAATAAACGCAGTGTGAAAGTTGAAAGTTAATTTTTCCTCACAAAATTTAATTTTTTTGTTGGCAAACGATCTCCCTGTGCATAAGTTAAATTTTTCTTAAACATTTTTGTTAACATCCTCCAAGTGCCACCACCAGCAACACAGCAAGGGCAACGCAAATTTCTTGCTCCTTTCGCAGGCCAACGTCCTTCAAGTGCCACCACTAGCAACACAGGAAGTGTTGGAAATTAACGTTGCACTTGCTGTATTGCTAGTGGTGGCACTTAGAGGACGTTGACCAGCGAAAGGAGCAAGAAATTTGCGTTGCACTTGCTGTGTTGCAGGTGGTGGCACTTGGAGGATGTTAATAAAAATTAACGCTGCACTTACTTGTGCTGCTTGTGGTGGCACTTAGAGATCGTTGGCCAGAGAAAAACAAATTAAATTTTGTGCGTAAAACTATATTTTTTTATCTCACAACTTTCACATCGAAAAACCGTGTTTTTTTATTCTTTTTTAACTTTCACAACCAAAAACCGCGCTTTTTTATTATTTTCTATTATTTTTTCCACTTTCAAAGGAAACGTTCAATAACGAAACAAATTTCATTTATTGTCTTGCAATTGTCTTGTCCACCTACGTCATAATCAGACAATTT
Source organism: Coremacera marginata (assembly GCA_914767935.1). Taxonomy (NCBI): domain Eukaryota; kingdom Metazoa; phylum Arthropoda; class Insecta; order Diptera; family Sciomyzidae; genus Coremacera; species Coremacera marginata. The sequence continues at coordinate 78,047,091 of OU612046.1, forward strand.
CCTTGCAGCTGACAATAATTTGACAACTAATACAGATTATGAAATATTAATGACAATTGTCTGGTGTAGACGCAGACAGAGTTGCATTTTTCAAGTAAAATTTCGATATATACACGGCTGCAATCCTTTTATGATGAGATTAACAGTGGACCCTAAATGAATGCGCGTTGCGAACATTTTTTTTACGCATTACCTAGTCGAGTGTACTAGGTAATACTTACCTCCATTTTATTACTTACTTAGGCGATCGTAACAACCCGTTTCGGGGTTTCGGCCGCCCTCATCAGCTCTCGCCAGGCGCCTCTACTTTACGCGCGCCTTCTCCAATCGGATACACCAAGTGCGGTTAGGGCTTCCTCAGCCTGGTCCATCCATCGGAGGCATGGTCTCCCTCGTCGTCGTTGACCAGCGACCCTCGCCTCGAGCACCTTTTTCGCTGGAGCTTCGTCGTCCATACGATGGACGTGACCCAGCCAGCGTAGTTGCTGCCCAGTTATACGCCGAACTACGTCAATGTCTTCGTAGAGCTCATACAGCTCGTGGTTAATTCGGATGCGATAGTCATCGCCGACTCGAACAGGACCGAAGATTTTGCGAAGAACTTTTCTCTCGAACACCCTCAGAGCGGCTGCGTCAGTTTGCGAAACTACCCATGCTTCAGCGCCATAAGCACAGGTAGAACGAGCACCCAATGCTCTAGTGCCCAATGAAAACTAAACCAACCTCCATTTTATACGGTTGCTTATTCTGATTCGCTGCGCTAAGTGTTTATCCCCTAAAAGAGGGGAGGGGAAAAAGGGGAGCGAGTTTCATTGATGTGTGGCTTATTTCGAAAGCTATATCGAAAATTTTTGGTGCTGGAAAAGTACCAAGCCCCTCGTCCAACGCCCATAAAATGTTACCAGTAGGAAGGCATGTGAAAATTGAGGTCGAATACTGAATTCAGAGGCTGTCCGACCTATTATGCCAAAATGTTCGAAATCGAAAATTTGAGGTGTATTTTAGGTGCCTTTTACGATCTCTCAAGGCTTTGGTAAAAAAATTGGCTTAGTGGTTTCGGAGTCTTTACGTTATATACATATATACCCACACACGTATATACATTAAGTCGCCTCACGCTCCTTAGAAAAAATGTTGTTCAGTCCGGTTCTTCAAAATAATCCATGGCTATTGTTATGATAATCCCCAAAATATTTAGACTAAAAATATTGGCTGGTATGGTAGTTAAAAAAAAAACAAACGGTCAGAAATAAGAGTAATGAAAAAGTTCTTTTTCATCAAAAAATCTTAAATTTTTTCCGTTGGCCCAAAGACAATGCGGATTTTTAAGGATTGTTTTAATATTTTTCATATTATTTTCACTAAAATTCAAATAAATGACCATGAATCGCTACATCGCAACAGCGCAAACTATTGCTGCTGTGCAATCTACTCTTGCCACGTTATCTACTCCTGCTATGCAACATCCTGCCATATTGCAAACTATTGCTGGTGCTCAACCTACTGCTGACATGCAACCTGCTGCCGCTGCTCAATTTTTGGCTATGTAGCCTTCTGCTGACACGCAAACTTATGCGTTTGTTCAGCCAACTGCTGCCGGTGCTCATTTTATGCCTCATTATATGCCTAATGGGCAATCATCTGATGCTGGTCATAGTTCTGCTGTTAATATTATATCTACAATTCCGGACTTACCAACTCAACCATGCGCTGTTGATGCGTTAATTTCAACCCCAGACTCATCGCCTGAAGCTGCAGCAGCAATTGTTAACCTAGTTTTTGTTCAAAGAGCACTTCATAGAGCCATATTTCTGTCAAGACTTGCCGCCGACACGTCTGAGGAAACTATATTATCCAACATCAAAAAATCTATCTAGCCATCTCAGTCAAAAAACTAATTGATTCATCTATATCTCCATCGATCTCATCGTCAACAGCATCTGGAATGCTCATTCCTACTGCAACTATTCCGCCTTCTACTCAAGTGTACTCTTCAGCATTGCCGAGATGCCTGTTATCATCGTTCCCGTCATCGGATATAGTTCCAGATTCATCATCATCATCATTGCCGGTATCTTGTTCTGCCTCCACTAGTTATAATTCATTTTATTACCAAAATGTGGGTGGGTTAAGGACTAAGATTTCTGAGTTATTCTTAGCCACTCATTCTTGTAATTATAATATAGTTACTCTTACTGAAACTTGGCTTACCGATAAGCATTTAACCTCAGAATTAATTAGTTGTGCATCGTTCAGTGTTTTCCGTAAGGATCGTTGTTCAAATACTACGGGCCTATCGAGAGGCGGTGGAGTTTTAATAGCAATTAGAAATGACTTTTCTAGCTGCCAGTTGACTCTTCCTCATCTTGAATCTAATGAGGTCAATAGGTTGGACATTGATCAACTCATTGTAAAAGTAAATTTAAGACCTAATTTTGAACTTTTCATTATCGTGTCTTATATTCCACCTGCTAGTTCAATTCTTCTTTATAATACTCATTTAGAAAATTGTCGCTCGCTTCTAGAAAATGCTACTCAAGTTCAACACTTCATTATTGCCGGTGATTTTAACTTAAGTACACTCGTCTGGAAACCGGTTTGTGATGAATTCTATCTTGTGCCCTTCAACGTTAATACTGAAACTGATGCGCTGGTACGAGTAGTTGATTTTTTTTCTCAGTTTGATTTAGTTCAAATTAATAATATCTTTAATAGTCTTAATCGTATTTTGGATTTAATCTTTGTTGACAAAGAATTTGTTGTTTTTCTAGATTTGCCCTCCCCCTTAATCGGGAATGTTTCACAACATCACGTACCATTAGGATTGGAATTCTCCACCTATAGCTATCAACCTGTAACTTCTACTGTTTCTATTTTTAAAGATTATAATAAAGCAAATTATGATGAATTGAATAATGCTCTGAACGCTGTCCCCTGGTCGGAATATTTTTTAGGTAAGGAACTTGATGATATGTATTGTTATTTTCTTTCAGTCATCAATGATTGTTTGCACCTATGGGTCCCTAATAGGTGTGTTTCTCCCGTTAAGAATCCTATTTGGTCAAATAATAGACTCGCAAATTTGAAAAATAAAAAGAATAAATCCTATAAGCGCTATAGAGAGAATCATGATAATTCAATGCTCAAATCGACTTATCTAACCTTTCAAAAGGAGTTCAATGTTCTTAATAGATTCTTGTTTAAATCATATATACTTTCGATTGAAAGTAAAGTTAAACAAAATAGCAAACATTTCTGGACCTTTGTTAATAACAAAAGAAATAACAATGGCCTGCCAAAATCCATGGCGTATAAGGATATGAATTCGGAGGACATTATCACTTTCTGTAATTTCTTTGCTGATTATTTTAAATCTGTTTATGCACCGTCTTTTGAGGCTCTTGCTACTGACCTTTTCCATCCTTTTCCATCCTTTCACAATACCATCCTAGATATTGGTATGCTTACTATTGATTCGTTCGAAGTTGAATTAGCCTTGAAAGCTCTTAATTCAAATTCTAAAGAAGGTCACGACGGCATCGCTCCGATTGTTTAAAAAATTGTGCCATATCAGTCGCTCTTCCACTGTCTATAATTTTCAATAACTCCTTATCAACTAGCCACTTCCTTCACATATTGTTCCAATTTTTAAATCGGGACCTAAACATGACGTCTGCAACTACAGACCAATTAGTAAACTCCTTTGTATTCCTAAATTATTTGAACAGATTGTTTATAAAAAGCTTTTTCTTGTGAAAAACATCATATCACCGCAGCAACATGGCTTTATTCCTGGCAGATCGACAGCAACTAATCTTACTATCTTTTGCAGCTATATTTTAAAAAACTTTACCAAGGGTCAGCAAACTGATGTTATATTCACTGACTTCGCTAAAGCCTTTGACAAAGTAGATCATAATATTTTACTTTTTAAACTTTTCTCCTTGGGTTTTCACTCAAACTTCCTTGGTTGGATTAAATCGTATCTTTTAAATCGTAGTCAAAAAGTAATTATTTGTGATCGCCTATCGGAGCCAATTTCTGTCACTTCTGGAGTCCCTCAAAGTAGTCATTTGGGTCCACTTCTATTCCTACTTTTTATTAATGATCTTCCTAGTTTGGTCAAAAATTCTGATGCCCTTCTGTTTGCTGACGACTTAAAATTATTTCGAGCTATCTCATCTGCTAATGATTTTCACTTATTACAAAATTACATTAACGATGTAATTTCTTGGTGCGAGATTAATAAGTTACCTTTAAACATCTCTAAATGCCAATGTTTTACTTTTTGTAGGGTCTCTTCTCCATTATTTTGGGACTATTCTATAAACTCAACTATTCTTAATAGGGTCTTCATTAAAAAAGACTTAGGTATTTTGTTGGATGTACGTCTTAATTTTTGTGATCACATTGATTTTATAATAAATAAGGCTAATTCGATGTTAGGTTTCCTTAAAAGAAACTCTCGAGACTTTTTGGACCCTTATGCTCTACTGACGCTTTTTTCCGCGCTTGTAAGGCCACATTTAGAATACTGTTCCACTATCTGGAATCCATTGTTTCAGATACATTCAAATCGCATTGAAAAGGTTCAAAGAAGATTTACTAGGTTTGTGGTATACAAGCTTAATTGGCATTTACCCGCTGTGCCTTCATATAATACCCGTTGTGCGCTAATTGGCATTTGCTCGCTAGAATTAAGACGCAAAGTGTCTTCTATCCTGTTCATCTGGGACCTTATACACCACAATGTTCAGTGTGATGATCTGTTGTCTCAATTAAACTTTCATTTTCCATTAAGGCACCTCCGAAGCCAATTTCACTTCAGTGAATCGCTATATAGATCCGTTTATGCGTCTAATATGCCTTTAGCTCGATGTACTAGGGAGACTAATTCAGTTTTAGCCTTCATTGATTTATTTCATAATTGCTCTAGAAAACAACTTAGAAATCAATTATTTTGGCACCTGTTGGCGCGTTATGTTGTGAACACCTCTTAACTTCCCTTCCTTTTTATTATATTATTTGAGTTATTATAATTTAAGTAATATTATTTTATTTCTTGTGTTAAAATTTAAATGTAGTATTAATTAATGTTTTAAGATAAATTTCTTTATTGTTAGTCTGTAAGAGATGAAGAAATAAATAAATAAATAGATAAAGTGCGATACGCCCATTTTTTTAAGGGTTCTGGCAGTAACCATATGAACTAATCTACTTAATTTTAGTCTTTTACTGTAAAAAGGTCTGATATATATACTTTTTACGGACTTGTGGGCGTTAAAAGTGGGCGTTGCAATATTTATATATAAAGTGACCGCCACTTGGACCCATAGTACCTACATACCAATTTTGACTATCAAAACTTTCACATCTCAGGAACTAAATTATTTCTAACCGATAGCCCTGGCAGCTAGTGCTTACTTAGTTATAATTGTTAAATTGTAATTAACTATAAAACATAAATAAATACATAAATTAAATAAAATTATTTCTGAAGAGTGGGCAGAGATATAGTGCTACCATGCACATTTTTTGCAAAGCTGTTGAGAGTAAGCGAATCATTACCAAATTTTAGTATTTAACGATGAGAATCGTCTGATTTATAGAAGTTCTATTGATTTATGGCTAAAAAAAAAAGTGGTGGCCGTGGCGTAGGGGGTAGATTGTGTTACCCATACGCGAGAAAACCCTGGTTCGAATCCCACCTGACACAGAAAGTTTTTTTCAATTGAATTAATTTTTCTGTTTGGCCGTCACCTCTCTGCAGACAATGGCAATCCTAAGAGAGTAAAAACTGTCATGAAAAGCTTCTTGAGAACATAAGGCGTTTGGAGTCGGCATAAAACGTGTAGGTCCAGTTCTCGATCATTTATGTTCAAACATACTACAACACACACAACACAATTGGTCATACGAAGCTTGGTCAAAGTCCTTTCAAGGGCTGAAATTGGTAATTTCGTTTTGTTTTTTTTTTATATATGCGGTCGGTACAAGTGGGCGTGGCAAATTTTATACATATATATATTGACTGCCACTTAGAGCACCTGCATATAAAGTGTTACTATCAAAACGTGTACAACTCAGGAATAAACATGATTTTTAAAAAGTGGGCGAGGATATGGTGCGACCACGCCCATTTTTTAACAGTTGCCGACAGTGACCATTTGAATTAAATGAATACTTTGAATACTGATTTGTGGGCGGTAAAAGTGGTCGTGAAATTATTTATATATACATAGTGACTGCCACTTGGACCCATAGCACCTGCATACTAAGATTCACTATCAAAACGTGTACAACTCAGGAATAAGCATGATTCCGATAATGTGGGCGTAGATATAGTGCGGCCTTGCCCATTTTTTGTACATTAAAAAATAAAAGCCGACAGCAACCATACGAACTAAATTACCAAATCTTAGTCTTCTACGGCAAAAGCCGTCTTACCGTTGTGGGCGGTATTATTTTTTATTTTGAGTGCTAAGCCCATATGGCTTTATAGCAATTAATATTCGACAAAATAAATATGATACAATTAATTTATGTACAATTAAATTTTATAAAAATGTAAAATTGTCAGGATTTCAGGTATATACAGATGCAATCCGGTTAGCTTCTTAGTAGTAAATAGAATGATTTGATTAGAGCGGTGCTCCCATATGCCAGGCTAGACGGACGAGGTCGAGCTCATACATGTGCTAGGCAAGACAGACGAGGTCTTGCTCTGGATAATCAAAATATATCTATAGCGTGTATATCTATATAAATATGGATTAGAGCACAGCTCACACATGCAAAGCTAGTCGTACGATGTCAAACCGGCATATGCCAGGCGAGACGGACGTGGTCTCGCTCTGGATAATCATATTAAACTACACAGCTAGATTGTATAAGTTGTTACCAAACATCACAGGAAAATATTAAGTATCCTTGGAAAGCATGATCCAGATTAGTGGCGATACTGTAGATAATCTAAAATAATAAATTTAATTGAGTAAACGGATTCATTTAAAGAAATTGCATCTGAAACAAAATTAAAGTCCCCACAAGCTCTTCTAAGTGGTTCGTTTTGCAAGTAATTAGTTCTACAAAAGTGCATGTAAAGTAACTCAAAAGATCTTCTAGGTCGGAGAGGAATATTAAAGTAAATTTTGCTCAGTAGATATTGACTGTCTACATATCCATGCAAAAGTTTGATAATCCAAGTAGCATTTAGCATAATTCTCCGATTATTTAAAGTAGGAAGATTTAAAAGTTGCAGACGATATTCATAAGGTGGTAGGTTATAGTTGAAATTGCAGTAAAGATGGCTTAAGCAGAACAAAAGAAACTTTTTCTGAACTGGTTCTATGTAGTCAATGTAACAACTATATCGAGGGCAGCAAACAATTGAAGCATACTCTAAAATAGGTCGCACTAGAGAGGTGAATAAGGTTTTTGTTGTATAGGGATCATTAAACTCTTTTGCCCATCGTTTAATAAAACCTAAAGTATTATTTGCTCGATTTATAATTTTATTAATATAAATATGAAAGCGAAGTTTAGTATCCATAGTTACTCCAAGATCATGAAAGACATCTTAAGACTCTAATGAGATCGTATGAGATTTCACAAGTTTAAAAAGAACACGTTGTGTTCTATTGCATAAATAAGATTCAATCCATCTTACAAGTGTTGTGGGAAATCCAGCAAGAGATAGCTTTAAGACTAAGAGTTTATGATTAACAACATCAATAGCTTTACTAAAATCTGTGTATATAACATCAGTCTGTAAGCCTTTTCCAAAATTCTCAATGGTTTTGGAAGTAAATTCAAGTAGGTTTGTAACCGTAGATTTTCCTGAAACGAATCCATGTTGGAGTGGAGACAATAAAGATTTAACACTATGTGATAATTGTGAAGTAATTGCCTCGAAAAGCTTCGGCAAAGCGCTTAATTTTGCAATTCCACGATAGTTATCGATTAAAGACCTGCTACCAGACTTGTGCAACGGTTAATAAAAGACGACTTCCAGGCAACTGGAAAATAGCAAGATTTTAATGAAGAAGAAAAAAGCAAAGTGCTTGGAGTTACTAATTCATCACAGCAATATTTTAGTAAACATGACGGTATACTGTCGGAACCTGTTTTATATGACGTTTAAAGAGCTTTAAGTATGATAAAACCGTGTTAGTATCAATTATTGAGAGACAAATATCCCCAGATTAAACACTGAATGAATAGCTTAGATTATCATAGGATGAAGATGAATAGGTCGCTTTGAAAAAGTCAGCGAAAAGATTACAAGTGATATTCTCGCTATCTGATTCAACAGTTTTATATTTCATAAAAGAAGGATAGGAATCAATCTTGTGTTTTGTGTTGACAAAGTTCCAGAATGATTAAGCATTAGAGTTGGGTCGTTCCGGACATGTATAGTTCATGGAACTATGTTCACTCCCGGACATAGTTTCAATCGTTCCTTCTGTACGATTTAAGCATGTCCAAAGAGTTCCGATTGAAATGAAATTTTTTCTAATGAGCAACATAAACCGACGTCTTACCGACACTTACCGCACACATATTACTGCTTAGACGAATTGTTTGAGTGAGGGCAAGCAAAACGATAATGCTTGTGAGAGAGAATGAATGAAATAATAGACTATATGATATATCGTCATTCTTGTTGTATGCATTGTTCTGTTTGTTTTTGCTTGTAACATAAGAAAGAGAACAATCATGAAATGATATTTAGAATGCTTTTGTTACATTTCCTCTAATACAGAGAACTGTCGGAACTGATAGTTCCGCGGGCATGCTTATTATGTTATAAAATAAGCATGTCCACGGAACTGTTTTGTTTTATAACATAACAAGCATGTCCGCGGAACTATTCGCAAAACTGTCCGCTGAACTATTAGATAATTTTTATATATTTTCTTATGCTACAATTTTGTTACTTAATATTTTAACTATATGAATTTTTTTAGCAAATTTTTAAAGTTTCTTTTTTAAATAATTTATGAATATTTTCTTTTATTTTTTAATTTTGATATGAAAACACTAAAAAAAAAACAAAAAATTGTGTTCACTTTGGTTTAAGGCTAGGCATAGCGTTGTGTTAAAATTATACTTAAAGTATTACAAATTTCCTCTACAGTTCAACAAACAACCAGCTCAAACAGATAAATAAAGGAACTAGATAGTTCTGAGGACATGTTTCCATTTATTAGTTCCGCTCTATAAAAGTGACGTTCAACAAACAAACAGCTCAAGCAGATCAAATAAACAAAGGAACTAGATAGTTCCGCGGACATGTTTAAATGAACTAGTTCCGCTCTCTAAAGGAAACGTTCCATGTCCGTTCCGTCTCCGGAACTGTTAAGCACAACCCTATTTAGCATCAGATTTGATGTTTAATTTTACCTTTATTAAATAAATATCGTAAGATTGCTTGCATAATTGAAGACACTTGTACTTAATAGAGGTATAAGAACCAAAATCTGTAATGCTATGAGTTTTTTTATAATGCATGGATTTTAAGTTTCTTAATTTCTCAGTTCTTCAGTAAACCATACAGGACCAGATGCTAAACGGGCTTTTCTCTGTGGTACTGATGACAGAAAACAGTCATTGAGAGTTCTATTAAAAGCAGAGACAGCCGAATCAAGGTTTTCTGGCGATGTTTGTGTATTAACGATATTTAGTACGGATGTCCAGTTAATATTAGATATAAAGTTTTTTAACAAAACATAATTTGTTCTTTTAAAATTTAACTCAGCAGGAGGTTGAGCAATACGATTCTTTACAGATTGTTTAGGAAAATTAAGAGCAATTTCTAAAGTTGGATGGTACGGATCTTCAGGGAGCACGAGTGGATCTGTCCTTGAAACTGAAATAATATTGCTGTCGTCAAAGTATACAAGATCTAACAAACGGCTATTCTTGTTAAAGTGGTTGTTTCATTGAGAAAGTCCTTGACTTGAAAGCTCATTTAAAAATGAATTAGCAGATGAGCATTCAGACGAAGGCAATAATATTGCAGGGTTTTCAGTGCAGCAGTTCCAAGCGACCCTTCGAAGATTAAAGTCACCTGTTATTAGAATGTGATCATGACGCTGAAGTTTTAAGCACACTTTATTTATCGAAACCAAATGTTTCAAATATACCTCTACGTTGGAAACGGGAGGAATATATAAACATGTTGCATAAAGATTTAACAAACCATACTTTACAAGAACACAACAAAATTCAATATCAGATTCCTCAAGAATTATTATTTCTTGTGAGAAATAAGAAGATTTAACGGCAAATAAAACTCCACCGCCGTTACAAGAATTACCAGTCATAGCGCTTCTATCTTTGCGGCAAATATTGAAATTATTAGATAGAATTTCAGTATTTAGGGTGTTAGGCTTAAGCCAAGTTTCACTGAAAACAATTATGTCAAACAAAAGTTGTGGCTTAAAATATGTAAATATTTTAACTTTGTATTTAATTCTCGAACATTTTGGTATAAGATAAGGAATGCAAGGCAACAATCTAGTTTTTTTGTTTAGTAGTACGAACAGGTACAGTAGCCAGTGTGGTTTTCGGTTGTGATCTAGGAATATATTCGTGGATCAACGTATTTTCAGGCCATAAACCTTAATCTAATACCGTATTAAAGAGATTCCCAGGCAAATTTATTTTGAAAGAAGATACAGTACGCTCATATGAAAATTTGAATTTGTAAACCGAAATATTCTTGTTAAAAATATTCAATTTAGAGTTTATATGATGTAAAACGTCTTCTTCGGATGTATCAAGAGCAAAACGAGATAAAAATATAGATCTAGAAGGCTGGACAACCACAAGTTCTTTACAAGACGGCAGAATAATTTTTTTCAATATTTGTTTTGGTGTAGCACCAGTTAAAACCGAGCTCATAACGGAAGTTGAAGGAATACTATTAGTAGCAGTACAGGCTTCAGCATAAGTTTTTTTCTTACCAGAATTACCCGGAGAATCATTACTTAGGATAGTTGCTACTATAGTTGGTACTACTTCAGAAGACTCAACCGGATGTAAATTCAGATCAGCTGATGCAGCCTCATTAGTAGGGGCAATATATTCCCCATTTTGATCTTTATTTACAGACTCAGTTGATTGCGCTTTGGAAGGTGAGCTCAAAACAGGTGAAAGTGAAATTAAATTATTATTATTAACAGACGGAGGCATGGATATAGCGCCAGGCTTAGCAGATTTAGCAGAACTTCGAAGATTCATGGGTGGCCGTTTAGGCTTACGGGAAACAGAAGCTTCATCCATAATTTTAAATTTTTTTAACAAATCTTCAAAATCAGCCAATCTGGCCTGAGCCGCCACTAAGTCCTTAGACACCTCTAAAAAGCCTCTTCGAGATTGCCTTAAAAGCTTTAAAATATCTACATCATTAGATCTGCGGTCTGTACAAGACCAACGAAGTCCTTTACTTTCATTAAGTGCATCAAAAATTCTCGCATTCAATGCTGCACACTTTACATGAAAAAAGCATCACACAACCAGCAATTAACCAGCTGGTCAAATTCACCTTTTACAGTGCAGTTGCGAAAATTGAGTACATTTTTAATGAAAGAAATATAATTTACAAAAGTGTAAAAAAAGTGCAATAAAAATACTATGGCAACTCTATTTCAGTGACAGTTTGAGAATCAAACAAATTATTTGTCAAAACAGTTTGAGAAGGACCAGCGACAAAATAGTGAGCTAGCGTCAAAGTGCAACTGAAATTAAAAACCTAGTTGCGCACTCACATCAACAAGCTAAACATAAAGTTGTTGTTGCTAGATAATAAACAAACTGCAATAAAAAGAAATATGTATATGTATATATAGTATGAATGCAAATATTTTGAAAAGGATTTTCCAGCTGTTTTTGCGATGAAAATCAGGAACAATAAAGATGAAGATCCTCAGCAATGCTTAGCAAACCAACTCGAATTATTTTTTGCTTAATAATTTCACGAAAATTAACAAATTTAAATTTATTCCTAGAGCACGAATAAAAAATACAACTAAGGAAAACAGTCTTGCCAGTGTATCTGAAAACTAAAAAAAGCCGTCAGATATAAAGCATATTTACATAGTGGCTGCCACTTGGATCCATAGCACCTGCATACCAAGATTCACAATCAAAACTTGAACATCTCAGGAATTAAAATGATTTCTGAAAAGTGGGCGTAGATAAAGTGAGACCACTCCCATTGTTTGCACAGGCGCTGAAAGTAACCATCTTAAGAAAATTACCAAATTTTAGTTTTATTCGATTAAAACCGTCTGATATATAGCATTTTTTTTGGTTTGTGGACAATAGAGCCTATTTGGGTTGTATGGGAGGTACCACGCCCCCTTGTCCAATCAGAACCAAACTTCACAGAATGTTGCTTTACTCTCAAAATGTTGCTTCAATATCCCTAAAAATTTCATAAAGTTTGGTTCGGCGGTTTTGGAGTCTATACGTCTATATCCACATACTAAAGATAAGAATACTATGTATTTACTGTATTAAATAAAAAAATTTAATAATATATTACTACTGGTCTGATTACGCAAACTTGACGTAACTCAGCTTAGCATGACGCAACGTACTATGGCTTTTTTTTTGATTATGCTACCAACTTAGCAACATAGCAAAAAATAGTGATATTTTACAACATAGCAAAGTGTGATGCTAGCAACCTTGCAAAAAGCACATTTATTGTCATCTACCTTGTGTATTTATCATTATATTCTTACTATAATCTGGAAATTCTAGCTTAACATGTAGTTTTTCTCGTTTTTGATTTGTTGAGTGCGATTGGAAAATAAAAGCAGATGCTGAATATCTAATATAAAACGTTTCGGATTTTCTTATTTTAAAAAAGGCCTGTTACCAACACTGTCACCGATAACACTGCTTTAAATAATGATTAATTTCGAATAGTAATTTTTTGGCCTATTTGGAAAGACTTTTTCTTTGTCCTTTTTTTTTTAATATAATTGAATTTTTAACGGCAGAAGAAGACCAAAAGTGTTAGTTTTATTGGAGCTATTCTTTGTGTTAATTTATATACAATTTATATTAGCTGCGTTCGATTCGCCAGCCTTTACTCAATTAAAGTAGCTTATTTCAAAATTTGTATGGGAAAACAACAATAAAGTCGTCAGTTAGTTAAGGATAGAGTAAGCCAATTACCGATTGAGTGTTTTGAGTGCAAGAGTACCGATTGAGTGCATTGTCAAGTTTTTTATTTTGTATGCGGTTTGTGTAAGGGATAAGGCAAAATGTAATAGATTCTGTCAAAATGTGATGTGAGCCAAGGTTCATTCATATCATATCACATTTTTTGTAAGAAAGAAATAGCATGTGAGCCCTACTTTATGGCATTGATGAATGTAAGTGTGAAACAGGTATACCTTTTTCATTTTTATAGCATGTGATATCCCCCGTGATGCTAGGAGATCGAAAAAGTTTAACTTCTTGAACTTTTGCTATAAAAGTTGATCACATGCTATAAATATGACATTCATTTTTATAGTTGTGGTTTTTGTGCTGTCAAGCTGTCAATTTTATTTGCACCAATATTAATTGTTTTGAAATAGTACAGAATTACGAATACAAATTGGAAAATAAAGAAAATCAAATCAGGTCAAGGGGTATGATTTAAAATAAATAAACATTCTTGGTTTTTTTAACCATCGCAATGTTGAGTTGGCCAGAGAGTTCCTAAGCGCATTTATGGAAAGCATAAGTGATTTTTTTCTTTAATTTGGTGCTTGGTAGATTCACCAAAACTTATTTTTTAAAACTTTTTTTTTTATTTTTTTTCTTGTGTATTTCACTGATGCTGCAGTTGTGGCACATGAATTGGATTACCTGTAACACCTGATGCTGTCTGCACAATAATAATTATATAAAACAATTTAGGGTACGTAGACAAGAAGTTGTTTCAATAAGCACGTCTTGCAATCAGTAAACTTGTAGAAATTGATAAATTTATGATTTGTTTACATATTTTGCAAATGTCAAATTTTTATAGGAAAAAGTACATATATGCATCTCGCTCTTTATAGCATGTGTTTTGTGATATGGTATAAGATAAGATACTGAAAGATCTCATGGAAACGCGGCATAAGTCACTTGAGAGAAGCTCGGTCGAACTGTCAGAATGGATAAAAGGAAATCGAGAAAAAAAAACCTGAATCTGTACAAGGTTGATTTATAAGGTTGTCGCAAGGGAGAGAGCGAGTACCCATAATTGTCAAATCGAAGTTGACAGCTCATAGAAAATCTGCATGTGCTCTCTATTATCATCCGTTTTTCTTTCGTAGTCATTCGCAAAATTGACTAGTTTTGACAATTATGGGTACTGAGAAGAGAGTGCGATCAGCCCTGCGACAACCTTATAAATCAACCTTGAATCTGTACAATTTTTAGCTAACAGCTACTTTGACAGTTCGAGCAAAGGCAGAAAAAGAGTGCTTTTCTCTCAAATGACTTAACCTATATTAATGAACATCGATGTGAGCAAAAAATTAAATTTCTTCAAGCAGTCAGCTGTTTTTGTTTTGGTTTTTCCAGCTCTGAGGGTTGCAAGAATTGTAACAATACGTTACTTCATTTGAGCCAGAACTTACAGCCAACGTCTCAAAATACACAAACGTTTAGTGAAACTAAAACTGCACTTGTAACAGATGCAGAGCATATTCTTCAGCCCTTTGATTCAGCTTCTTGCGAACCAAAAACTGCACTTGTCACTGATTCCAAATACATTTCTCAGACTGGTGAACAGAAATCTTCGTCTAAAAGATTTAGAATGCTCGCTATTGCAAAGATATTGATACAAAATCGTCAATGGAATTTTATTCCTTGTAGAGCATTGCTTGACTCGGCTTCGCAGTTGCACTGCATCACGTCCAATATAGCTAAGTTAATGCAATTAAAGACAACCCAAACATCAAAATTTATTTCTGGAATAGGACAATCAGACATCACATCAAATGAAGAAGTAAACGTTGCACTTCAATCAATTTACCAGGTTTACAATACATCATTTCCAGCCGTCATTGTTCCACAATCACGGCAAATCAGCCTGACACCAATCTTTCGCACATAGAGTGGAGCATCCCTGCAAATATAAAATTAGCTGACCCTTGCTTCTACATACCAGGGATGATATTGACTTAGTTGGAAAAGGGCCAGAATTCAAACAAAATTTGGGCCAATTTGACGTTTATAGGGCTTTTAGTTTTAAAAAGTGGCAATTCAATATTGAAGACTTTCTATTTGGTCACACGGTCATGCCATGGTCTCACAAATAGCACACTTTTTAGTAATCTCAACAAGTCCAGTTTATTTTTGCTGAAAATAGTCAACATTTTAAATAAACAGTTTTGGGAAATCAAAAAACTTTAACTTTTTCGAGTTTTATTTCGTTTGTGCCGTTTAAGCCGAACTTGGAAGGAAGTTCTTGGTTGATCACAAAAATAGCACACTCTAATTTAAATGATTAAATTAAATCACTCTCCATCTTTATAGTGTTTAAGGTGATTATTTCAAGCTTTATTTTAAGGTGAATAAGCAATTTAATGTAGACTCTTCTCCGTTAAGACTTGTAAGAAGACGTTGATTAGAAAAAGTTCACTGCTGCCAAAAAATATATTGAGCCATGGCTGAATTTAACAAAAAATAGTTTCATAAATGACCACAATCTTAGAATAAAGAATTTAGCAAGAAGAAAATTATGTCAAATTACATCTGATAAGATGACAAAACAATCGCCAAGAAATAAATTTGAAATTTGCTACCAAAACTTCATCGGGGTGTAGAGAGATGGTACTGGCCTGATTTTCTTGGCGTTGATATTGAATTGATAACAAAATTGATTAATTTGTATGTATATTAAGGCATTGTCAGGACTACGATGGAGCCTTTAGGGCTCGCTCTTTTCATATAACGTAGAAAACAAATTAATTTTGTAGTTGAGATTACTAAAAAGTATGCTTTTTATGTGATCATGGCTGTATATAACGGAACTTATTTTAATGAGAACATTTAAAAAGGCGATAGGAAATAAAGACTAAATAAAAATCACCCAAAATTTCTCCATACAAAACTCGCTAAATTTTCGTTTATAAACCTCCAAAAAAATTATGCGGATATGCACGTTTTTGGACGAAATTTTTTTTTTCGGTTTAGCTATTTGCCATACAAAAATCACCTAATTTTTTAGGACTAAATTTCACTTTTTTTCGTGTGATAGTTCACATTGACTACTAGTGAAATGGTTATCTATATTATTGTAACGCAAGCTAATTTTTTGTGATGACTATCAAATCTATACTGTAGATGCGATTTTCATAAATTTTAGGCAATTTGTTTTAGGCATAATTTTGGGCATATTTTCGATATTATTATGTGATTTTTTTACATTTTTCTTTAATTTTTTTTTGGTAATTTTACGTTTTAGTGGTTTTTAATTTTATATTTTGTGTGAATTTTCTGTGGACAATATTTCCTACCTCCAATTTCTACCTCCAAATTTAAAATTTTGTAGAACGATGGCATAGTACACTATGTTGTCAACAGACATCAACCATAAAACTTTTCTTGTTAAAAATTGCGATTATTTTTTTGGCTTAAACTTTTTCAAAAGGGCCTAAAACGACTAAAAAGGGCCTCGGGGCTTTTACAATTAAAAAGGGCTAAAAAAAGCCCTAAAAGCCCCTAAATATCATCCCTGCTACATACCCCAAGGAGTTGACCTACTTATAGGAGCAAGCTTATTTTTTTAACTTTTATGTGTGGGACAAATTCGCTTAAAGTCATACCTACCAGTATTGCAAAAAACTAGATTAGAATAGATCATTTCAGGGAACCTGGACTGTGTAGCAAAGGCTGCAGCGTGCTGTGCTCTCACTGTAAAGAGCTCTGTAGATTCAGATGATGATCTAAATGAGTAAGTTAAACGTTTTTGGTAAATGGAATGCCATACTAATCAAAGCAATAATCGTACAAGAGAAGAAGTAGAATGTGAAGATAATTTTCTAAGCAATTTTCGTCGTTTGAGTTCTGGAGGGTATTTAGTAAGACTACCAATAAAGATAAGCATAAATCAGCCGGGTGACTCGTATTTTCAAGCAGTTCGTCGATTCAAAACTCTTGAAAAAAGATTTGAAGATTATGCGGATGTAAGAGCACCATGTGCATCATTTATTAAGGAATATTACTACCGCAATCATATATCCTTATCAAGGTAATTCCAATGAGAGTCGTTGAACATTTCTTACCGCATCATTGCGTGTTAAAGGCTGAAATCGCAACGACAAAACTTCGCGTTGTATTTGACGCATCGGTGCCGACATCTACTGGCGTTTCTCTAAATAATAGCCTCGATTGGTCGACACATTTTTGCGTTTCCGCTCTCATACGATTGCGATAACTGCTGACATTGGCAAAATGTATCGCTGCGTTAAGATGATTGAGCCGGATAGTTTCCTGCAATGAATAATATGGCGTGATAGCGCCAGTGACCAATTTCAGGTCTATAAGCTTGACGCCGTCACACATGGAACTAAGCCAGCCGATTTTTTGGCTGTTTGTACTATGCTTCAGATTGCACTTGGCGAGGCAAATAGCTACCCGCTTGGAGCCAGAATAACGATTTCCTAACGATTTTTATGTCGACGATTTTATTTCCGGTGGAAGTTCGGAAAAAGAAGTACTGAATATAATGACTCAAACCAGTGAGCTTCTACAGAAAGGAAACTTTATTTTGAGGAAGTGGTATCCGAATTATGAAAGTGTTTTAAAGGAAATCGACCTTGAAAGCAGAGGGACGTTTTTAGCATTCAATGACGGCAGCGATATAATTAAAGCTTTGGGTCTTGTTTGGAACCCAAAAACTGACGAATTTTTATTCTCTTCATTTCCATTGCCTATGTAGCGGCGTACAACAAAGCGTAGTGTTAGCATTTACAAGCCCGGTTTTATGATCATCTTGGATTAATCGGCCCTATCGTCTTGAGAGCTAAGGTATTTCTTCAGAGCTTGTGGAAAGAGAAATTGGATTGGGATGAAAGTCTTCCAGAATCCCTTCAATCCACCTGGAATCAATTACGTGATACTATTAGCTATATTGATAATATCAAATTTCCTCGATTTGTTGGTCTGGACGATTCAATTATTTAAACCCACGTATTTTGTGATGCCAGTATGTTAGCATATTCTTCATTGTGCCAAATCACGCGTTGCCCCGCTTAAGACGTTAACCATACCTAAGCTGGAGTTGTGTGCCGCTACCCAAGCGACAATTCTTAAGAGTTGAGCACTGGGCGAAAAATTTTAGTTTTTAATTACGTCCTATACCTATCTTCAGCAAGAGCAATACGCTTACAGATTATTTATAGCAAAACTAGTTGTCTATAAGTGTTCTGTTCTCTTTCACATTATCTCATAGTAGCTTAAAAGAGTTGTGTTGTAAGAGCATTACTGCGAAGACGCTGCATCTTACAAGTCATTTCTTACAGACTTCTACAACACTTCAGCTATCAGAGCCAAACTCTGAAGAGTTTTAGCTTTATAGATTTAGTCTTATAGACATCTCAAAGGCTTTTATTTAAAGATGTCTGATCTGATCTGAGCAACGGTCTGACTAGAAGAGTATCACTTTGAATATAAGAGAAACAGTCTGATTAGAAGAGTGTTACTCTGATAATAAGATGTTGGTTCTTATAATCGGGCAATTGCCCTTAACAAAAGATTTAACTGTATTCATGTTCTTAACCCTTTCTTGTAAATGTATCATTTATCAAAAGAAATGGGTTTTTATTTAATTAGCTTAAATTTCAGGGTACCTATATAATGAACGAACAGAATAATGTTCAATGAATTTGGTTCATTCATAAGAAAAATATTCCGAAAGAACTAATTGAACGTAATTGCAGAATTTCTAACTGCAATTACGTTTTCACTTCCATTCATAAGATGTTATACTTTCCAGGAAGAAAATGTGCTAAATTTTCATAGTAAAATTTATAAATTTTAGTAGGAATTCTAGGGCGAGCTTAGCCCACTAAAATTCTGATTCGAGTCGACATACAGTCAAAACCGAGACACAACTATTTTTTGTTACATAAAGATTTTTCATATTCTTTATAGCGCAAATTTATTTAACTCTCAACGCAAAGTAATGAAATTAGTTCGGTAAAGCTTGCACTAATGTAATGAAAGGGTTAATTCTGCTTGGCATAAATGAATGCTTTTGAAAAATGGTGGCTCTACAAAATTTCGCTTTCACTCATCTCGTAGAGTATACAACTCTTCTATGTGACTTACTTAAGTATATTAATTTTGTAGTAAGAGATGCACTCTTTTATGGAGACATCAACTCTTAAAACTGCGTTTTAGTGCATTTATTGAGAGTATAATTTGTTAATTAAATAAAACTTTTAATGTTGGTTTTTGCAAAAGGGGACAGCTTCTAACCGAGGTGCAATATGAGATTCTTACGATAAATTTTCCACCGCAATGAAATTTATGTGCTTATATGATAAAATATTACACCATTCATATACAATATTATTGTTATAATAATTTCCTACAAACATAATAAAAAATGGTACATCAAATTTTGTTATATTAAAATAGTGTTAGTAGTATTGTATATATACATAAATTCTTATAAAACTCTCTTATGAGTATATACATCTTAATTTTCTTAAAAGTAAAAAAGAGATCTGTAAGTCTTGTCTAAGACAATGTTTCTTAGAGTGTTGATCTTGTTTCAGAGCTCTAAGAGACCGATATAAGGGCGTTCTGAAAATTACAACTCACACTTATATAGTGCCAAAATGAGCTTAGAAGAGTTTTACAAGTATCTTACAGATATCGTTTAGAGTTAATCGTAAGTGTATCAATCTTAATAATTTCTTTTCAAGAAGTCTTTAGGGTAAAATAAAGATAATAATTGTTGGTTGGGTATGCAATTACCAGAATTGATAAGTTCAATAGCGAGGCTAGATACTTTCAAAGGTGATTTTTTCTGTTGGTCAGATTCGACGATATTGCTCTCTTGGTTGGGTGACATACCAGCGAACTATAACGTATTCACTGCAAACCGTATTAGCAATATTCAAGAACTTACAAATGGCATGCCATGGCGTCATATTCCTTCTAATTAAAATCCTGCGGAAATGTTATTCAGAGGTGTTACGCCAAAAGAGTTATCTGAGTCTTTGTTGTGGAAGCATGGTCCTCCCTTTTTAGGAAACAATGAGTTGCAATGCCCGAAAGTTCAACAATATGGAAATTTTAACTTAGAGAGAAAGAGAACTATTTTGATTTCAGTACCAAAAATATTTGATTACACCATTAAAAGTAAATATGTTAATTACGTTTTGAAAAATGCAAAGAATATATGGGTAGGAAGGAATTCTCTTCAACGCTGTTCAGCATTGTAAAGCTTAGAAGAAGTCGAAGCAGGGACTCGCCTTTTACCTCGCATGGTCCAAATATCAAGCATGCCTAAAGAAAATGGTGAGTTACAAGCCAATCGTTCCATAATTTCATCGAGCAGGCTTTTGGCATTAAACCCATTCCTTGACTCAGCTGGCCTCATACGCGTTGGCGGGCGTCTTCAAAACTCAACATTAAGATTTAACGGAAAACATCCTATAATATTGCCAAACCATCACCCTCTTACAAATAGCATCATTGAATATTTTCATCGGACAATGCTTCATGCTGGCCCACAGGCGCTATTAGCAACAATTCGACTACAATACTGGCCCATCGGTGGTAGAAAAACAGTAACTCACGTTCTTTATAAATGCATCATATGCTATCGCGCAAAGCCAAAGTTATTAAAACACATAATGGGTAATTTACCTTCAGAGCGCGTGCAAGCTCACCGACCATTCTTTACCACAGGAGTAGATTTTTCCGGACCCTTTTACTATAAATCAGAGTACGAAATAAAGCCCCTATAAAATGCTCTATCTGACTTTTTATATGCTTCACCACAAAGGCTGTTTATCTAGAGCTGACAATGGATTTATCAACGTTTTCGTTTTTAGCAGCTCTCAAACGGTTTATTTCTCTTCGCGGCAAGCCCAGGGTTATTTAGTCCGATAACGCCACCAACTTTGTTGGAGCGAAAAAAGAGTTAAAGGAGCTACGCGCAATAATTTTAAGCGAAAGCCAGATCCAAGCATTTCACAAGCAGTGCCTTGACGATGGTATTGATAGGCCTTTTACTCCCCCGCGATCACCACATTTTGGAGGCCTTTGGAAGGCCTCGATAAAAATTGTGATATACCATATCAAGCGCACCATTGGTTTAGCTGTGTTGAATCATTACAAACAATTATTTGACAGGTTGCAGCCATAATAAATTCACGAACTATTTGCTCACTTTCATAAAGCCCTGATGATCTTGAAGTTTTGACTCCCGCTTATTTTCTCACTGGAGGCCCACTTACGGCTATGGCTGTATCAGATTTGTCAAACGACGAGCATAGCCGCCTAAGTCAATGGCAGCGCATCGTTCTCATGCGGCAAAATTTTTGGATATCTTGGAGTACTGCCTATCTTACATTGCTTCAGGAGCGCAGCAAGTGGTGTCAACATTCACCAAATATTAGAAATGGCGACTTGATCCTGATAAAGGATGAAAATCTACCTCCAATGAAATGGCCAATGGGGCGAGTAAAAGAAACAATTCAAGGTGACCATAATCCGAACCAGTACTGGAATTATTCGCCGTGCGATCACCAAACTATGCTTAATGCCTAATGGGGGAGTATGTTCGGAGTATGACCGAATCTCACGCTATTGATTTAGAAAGGTTTTCTCTTAAAAAGTTATCTTCAAATAATATTAAATTTTATTGGTCATAAATTCTCTCTCTTTCATTATTTAATATGTGTTCATTTAATTTTTTCTCATTATCGTTCATTATCGCTTAATAAAGCACTCTTGTTAAAGACTTCAGACGAATCAGACGATTGTTTTTTATTTCTTTATAAATATTCGTTGCTTTATCGCGGGTGGTAAAAACTTTTATCTTCCCCCAAACACTGACAGTATACTGAAATATCAGTCGACGAAGCATAGAAATCAAAATTTAGGAGACTTCGTAGTTCGTTAGATTTGTAAATGACCATGGTAGAATAAATGAAGGTAGTCGCAAAAACAATGCTACGCGGAGAATCATTTGGACTCAGTTTGCCAAGATACAGAAAATTATTTGTATTGATTTTGGCCATGGTTTAATGATAATAAGGCTAGCACCTTATAAGTTTGAAACTTCTCTCTCAAAATGATAAATTATGTTTTCCTGCTCTTGTCAAAAACAGCTGAATAACAAATAAATTTTGTTAAATTCGTGTTTTTTGTGCAAGAAAACACAATTTTCAATTTATCAAGCTATTATCAGTTGAGGCATTTGTCACAGAATCAATTGGATGTAGTGTTTTTCTGGGAATTGACAGTCCATTGGAGATCTCGGAGCTTCAGGTCCCAGTTTTTTGGATTTTCTGTAGTAGTTCGAATAAATGTTAGAATTAGTTGGTTGGCGCGCTCAACCTGACCGTTGGCTCGGGGCGTGCGCACAGCAGTCTTTACGTGTTGGATGTTGTTATGTTCAGAGTACTCTTTGAAGTTTTTAGAGGTGTATGCAGTACCTCTGCCCGAGACGATTATTTTTGGTAATTCAAAGTAGCTTGTGATTTCATTTAGAACGTTGATGACCGTCTGCGCTTTCGTATTGCGAACGGGCTTGACTATAAGAAATTGGCTGAATGCGTCGGAGATAGCCAAAACGTAACTATTTCCCCGATTGCTCTTGACGAAGGGTCCTAAGTGATCGATATGGATATGGCGGAACGGTATCGGTTCGGTAGCACTATAATACAACCGGTCTTCTGGTTTTCCGCCCTTTGATTTGTTATACTTGATGCAGGCAGCGATGTACTCTTTAGTGTATTTGCGTATCTTCTGAAACCAAAAATTCTCTTTAATGGTTTGCATTGTTTCTCTAGTTCGAAATGCCCAACATCGTTATGGCACAGCTTTACAGTTCGCTAGCGAACTGACTTTGGAACTACAAAACGTAGGCGCCCGTCTTCTATTCGATATAAGTGGTGATTTTTCAAACAATACACACGTTTTATTTGCTTTTCTTGGTCGGATTTGATTTCTTCTTTTAAGATGGCGATGATATTTAGCAGCACAGGATCTTGTAGTTGCATGGTCAGGAGCCAGTCATTTTTGTCAGCTGTCACTTTCAAGTCTACACGAGTCGACGAGTTTTGGTGGTAAATCGGGTGAGCGGCTAAAAGCATCCACGTAAGTCATACGTGGACCCTGGCTGTGAACAAATTCACAGTCGTAATCTAAATCCACCAAAAAGCAATTTTTTGTATTAATTTTTGTAATTAATTTGTATTAATTCCTTGTTGGCTCTTACTCTTGCTATAGCAGATTCGTGACCACTTTGAACGGTTTTCCCATGTCATAAATGCGAAAACGATCCTGATATTAGACCACTGCAAGAATTTCCAGCTCGTAGCTGTGACATTTCGAAAATTCTATCAACAGGTTAAGCGTCTAACTCAAAGTTTCAAGCCCGGAGCATCCACTTGTAGAGACGAAAATGGAGATCTGAATACGGATACACAGTGTGTGCTGAACTGTGGAGAGCGCAGTTCAGTGCCACCAATCAACGATAACGGAGTGGAAGTATCACCAACTAGCCATGAAGAGGTTCGAGTTGCTATCCAACGACTCAAAAACAATAAAGCAGCGGGTGCTGACGGCCTGTCAACTGAATTGTTTAAAACCGAAGGCAATGAATTGATAAGGCGCATGCATCAGCTCATCAGCAAAATATGGCTAGCAGAAAGCATGCCCGACGATTGGAACCTCAGCGTACTGTGCCCTATATTTAAGAAGGGAGACCCAACAATCTGCGCCAGTGATAGAGGTATCAGTCTTATTCCATCGCATATAAGGTTCTCTCAAGCGTACTGTGTGAAAGGTGAAAGCCGATTACAAAAACACTGATTGGACCTTATCAGTGTGGCTTTCGAAAGTCCACCATAGACCAGATTTTCACGCTTCGACAAATCCTGGAGAAAACCCACGACATCAAATTGACACACACCATCTTTTTGTCGATTTTAAAGCTGCGTTCGATAGCCCGAGAAGGAATTGCCTATACGCAACAATGTATAGACTTTGCAGAATGACGTTGAGAACACACGCAGCTCCGTCAAGGTGGGAAATGACCTCTCCGAAACCTTCAATACCGAAAGAGGTCAGGCAAAGCAATCCACTGTCTTGCCATCTCTTCAACATCATCATGGAGGGGATCGTACAATAGGCCGGTGTAAAACGAAATGGCACCATTTTCTATAAAGGTGTCTAGCTCCTTGCGTACGCTGATGATATTGATATTGCCGGCAGAACCAAGAGATATGTTACCGCTGCTTTCGCCGCTATCGAAAAGGAATCAGCCAAAGTTGGTTTGACAATAAATGAGGGTAAAACAAAGTATATGCTGTCTACAAACAAGGGAACGCGACGTTTAGACTCCCACGTTTCATCCGGCTGCTATAACTTTGAAGTAGTCAAGGAGTTCGTATTCCTTGGCACCGCCATTAATACCAACAACGAAATCAGCCTGGAGATAAAGTGAAGAACAATAATTGCTTATAGGTGCTACTACGGGCTCAGTAAGCAACTAAGTTCCAGAGCCCTCTCTCTATCGACAAAATTAACACTCTACAAGACGTTCGTTCTACCTGTGCTGCTTTATGGCGCTGAGGCATGGAAGTTGTTCGAGAGAAAAGTTCTTCGCAAAATCTTCGGTCCTGTTCGAGTCGGCGATGACAATCGCATCCGAATGAACCACGAGCTGTATGAGCTCTACAAAGACATTAACTTAGTTCGGCGTATAGCAGTGCAGCGACTACGCTGGATGGGTCATGCCCATCGTATGACTGACGAAGCTCCAGCGAAAAAGGTGCTCGTGGCGAGATTCGCTGGTAAACGACTACGAGGGAGACCATGCCTCCGATGGATGGACCAGGCTGAGGAAGCCCTAACCGCACTTAGTGTATCCGATTGGAGAAGGCGCGCGCAAGGCAGAGGCGCCTGGCGAGAGCTGATGAGGTCAGCCGAAACTCGGACACGGGTTGTTACGGCCACCCGTACTGACCTAAGTAAGTAAGTAAGCTGTGACATTTCGCTTCAGCTTCTGTGCAGTGGCGACTGTAGTAGAACACGTTCCAATTCTTACCGTTGGTCGACTGCATCAATACTCCTGCAAGGCCAACAGCGCTGGCGTCCTTGTGTTCCTCGTGGCATGCAGTGAAATCATAAAGGCTACCACGGGCTTGTGGCATAACCTCTTGATAAGATCGTCAAAAGATTGTTGTTGACTTTCACCCCACACAAATGTTTTCTCCTCACTTTTGGTAGCATGTTTGTAAGCGGCTTTGAAAATAATCCAGTCCAATCCAATCCAAAAAAATCCAGTCAGGCCAAGTAACCGGCGAACTTCGGTGATATTAGTTGGTATTTTGAAATTACGTATGGCACTAACCTTTTGTCTTCCGGAGGTGATACAATTTTTATTGACGATGTGACCCAAATGCAAAATTTTGGCGACAAGAAATTTGCACTTATCAAGGCATAACGTCCATGTTGTTTCAGTAAAATGAGACATTTTTCGAGGCGGCGTAGTCTTTCCTTAACTGTTCTGCTCGGAATGATAACATCATCAAGTTATGCAAGGATTTCGAAATATTTCATCTTTGTTACAATTGTGTTCATCACACTCTGGAATACAGCAGGGGAATTGACCAGACCGAAAGGCATTCTGTTGAACTCGTAGTGCCCTTGCGTGGTGACAAAACTGGGGTATTGTTTTGAGGACTCCTCGATTTAAATCTGATGGCACCCCATTCGTAGATCTAATGATGAAAAAAAATTATTACTAGCAAGTTGCGTGAATTGTTCCTCCGGATTTGTCATTGGAAACGGGGTCTTGACGGTGATAGAATTCAGGCATCGATAATTCACACAAAGTCTGCGTTCTCCATTCTTCTTGTCGACCAACACTACTGGCGATGCATATGCCGAGTCGGACGGACGAACGATATCATTAATTAACAGCTCGTTAACCAGTTTGGTGACAATAGGTATTTTGGCGAAATGTAAGCGGTACGGCTTAATGTTGACAGGGGCATTTGAATTTTATTTTATTTCCATTTTTCTTACCGAGCATCTTCCCAGCTCGAAAGTCTTCTCTGCAAAGCTAGAACGGTGCACAGAAAGGACATGACGGAGTTGTCCACGTTCTTGTTGATTCAAGACATTGTTGGTATTTAAATTAGCGACGTCCTCCATCCAACAATTATCGCCTTCGATGATTAATCGAACGCCGTCTCGACAAAAAGCATCCTTACCCAGAAGAACGTTCTCAGACAAAAGGTTGCCGTCTACGATGAGCAGCTCAGTGTTAAGAACTTTACCATCGATTTCGAGAATAGCGTTGAGTTTCTTTGTACACGTATATTTAACACCAGCAAACCCATATAGAGTTGTTGAGCAGCTCACCGCCTCTCCAACGATGTTAGCAAAGAATTTCGCACCAGCGTCCTGCTACTACCAGGGTCAACGAATGCAGAACTAGTTTTGTTGTCAACTTTGATTATCTTCACGAGTTATATAAGTGTTTTTCGTTTTTGGGCAGCCGTTTGGTGACTAGTGTGGTGACAAACATGGCACCTATCCTTGCGCTGAGGCTCTTGAATTGAAGCATTGGCAATTGAAGCATTTTATTTTGTTGGTTTCTTTCGTGTTCACGTTTGTTTGTTCTGTTGGTTTGGTATTCAAGAATGGTTGTATTTTTAATTCATTTGGTTTCATAATCGTTAGTGTCTTAATTTTATTATGTGCACAGAAAGCTATAATGTCGCGTAGCAGCTCGTTGCATGTTGCATAATAATTCGAGATTTTCGTTTTTAAGTCCTGCTCGTTACCACCATTTATGATATGGCATGCAATCGCTGAGTCTGGAAGGCCACCTTTCCTGTCCTGAGCCAGCATCCAGTAAAAATATTCTTGTGGATGTTCGTTGTGATTTCTTTTTGTTCGTGACATCGCAATATGAACATCAGCGACATTTTCTACGCTTGGAAAGTCTTGCAACAGTTGCTTTGCGAACTGTGGCCAGGAAAAGAACACTTCCATTTGAGAGTCCACTCAAAATTTGGCTGCACCCTACATTTTTTGTTGTACTCGAAAAAACAGAGATTGGTCGTCCCAGTTGTATGCATTTTTAGCAGCGAAACTCTGGTTACAAATTGCTGGGGTTCAATAAACTGCTCGACGAAGGATTAAAATCTGGAAGCAAGGTAATGATATCTTTCACGTTAACAAATGGATTTGATGCGTTACGCTTTGAATTAATTGTCGCATCCTGAGGCGGTGTCGTTTGCGCAACATACGATTGCTGTGATGTGATATTCATTCGCATCATGTTGCGTATGATTTGTGGCGAACGTTGGTTGATACGAAGCAGTATTTAATGGCGAACCATCAAAACTAGGTACAAGCGAAACGCATTGTTGAGCTTGTGTGCGTGGAACATAAACAGAATACGGTATGTTAACAGTCGACGAGGACGGGCGTTTGTGTGTGTATTGATAAAGCGACCGTTGCAAGTGAATTTGAAACGGCTGATTATGTCTGTGTGCCAAGGTGTAAAGCTTGTGGCTGTGCACCTGACGACGATGCGCACCCATTTTGTGTGCAAGTGTACCATTTCGTTGGGTTCTGCGGCACAGCAATTGGCGAGAAATACAAGAAATCTGTTGCGCAGGAACCTTCTCGAACACTTTGCGAATTTTCCAGGCCTCCCGCTTGAGTCAAGCTGAGGACAGAATTATGCTGCTGGGACAGTGCCTCCGTTAAATACCGGAGCACACCAACAGCATCCTGCAACCTATTCACGACGGATTCCTGATTTGGAGCGTCTGGTGGATCCTCCCCGGATGAATCACCACTGTGCACTGAATCACTCGATCCGTTGGTGATTTCCGCGACACCAACCGCATGCAAACACGCAATTAATTCTGCCTTTGAACCCGACGTTTGTATTTTCAATTCGAGAAGCTTTTCTTTCAGCTTGACAATCGTACAGCACGATAGCTCCATCCCACTTCTGAAAAATTGTCACAGAATCAATTGGCGAAATGACAATAAATGTTATTTAATTTAGGATGTGGTTTTAACTTTTTATTTTAAATATTTTAATTCAAACAATAAACTTGGAAAAATTTCACATGAGCCAGATATCAGTTTTAATTTGCGATCGAGTACAGACTGACTGTTTCTCGTTATCTGTCGACGAGTTGCAGCTTCACACACCACTGCCTTGCTCACATCACAGACTAATATATACAGACATTGCTTCCAGCTGTCACTTTCCAATTTCCACAATCTCGGTGATTTGGCGATTAAGACCAAAGCAGCGGACTGCAAAGCAGCGAAAAACTGCGAGGTTATGTTGCTAGAGTTTGTTGATAGAGTGCTACAAATTGTTGATAGAGCACAGACAAATATATACAGACATTGCTTCCAGCTGTCACTTTCCAATTTCCACAACCTCGGTGATTTGGCGATTAAGACCAAAGCAGCGGACTGCAAAGCAGCGAAAAACTGCGAGGTTATGTTGCTAGAGTTTGTTGATAGAGTGCTACAAATTGTTGATAGAGCACAAGCTATCAATATCAATACTCTCAGCAATGTTGACGAGAAGCATTTTACAGATTTTTTTTCTTTAGAATTCTGAGCTGACGGCTGCCTTGCTTGTTTACTTTTTTTTTGCTGATTTTTGTTTCTGTTGTCGGCTAGGTTTTTTTTTTGCTGCTGTTTGTTTGCCATTTTTTTTGGTGGATTTTGCAAACGTCAAAAATGATATTTTTGCGATTTTGTCTATTTTGAGCATTGAAGTTATAGAAAAATGGCTGTAACTTCTTTATTTCTGGATAGATTCAAGTGCACCCAAGGACAAAATGTTGGCAAATTTTACCATCTTTAAAATGAATAAATTTTTAAATTTGTATTTTTTTTTTACTAAATTTATTTATTTACTTCTTTTTCTATGTTCAAACTATGCTAACTTAACTAAGAAAACTATCTAATAAATTGAATTTATTTTTTATGTTACAACTATGCTAACTAAACTAAGAAATCTATGCAAAAAAAGGGCACTTAAGGATTTTTGGAAAAAAAAGCAAGTTGCAACAGCTGTAACTATTTTATCTGATTTTCTTTTTTTTTAATTTTTTGCACAAAATAGCTCGAAACTGTTCTTAGTGCATTTCTTGTTTGCATTTTTAAAAATTTTCATTTTTCGATTTTTGGGAATTTTTTTCGTAAAAATATTCAAACTCGAAATTTCCAAAAAGGCTTGCTTCTAGCAAACAATTTCGTAGCGACCAAATTATTAAACGTAATCGCACCATTTTTTGTGTCTGTATTAGGTATAGTTTTAGAAAATATTTTCATTACATTTCATTCAATTTTTTTTAAGGTTGTATTTTTGCGATTTTTCTAATAGAACAAAAAATTTGGATTTTTCTAATAATCTAAAGAAATTTAATTGTTTTATGTTAAAACTATTTTCATTCTACATACATATATTTTATTTACATACTAACAAAAGTATCTAATAAATTCAATTGGTCTAGTTGCCACCCAGCACATCGGCAGCTAGACCAACTACATTTTATTGTTATTGCTGTACACATCATAAGTTGAGATCGTAAAATCATAACTTTGATAATTTAAATCCGACTTTTCCTATTTTCCTATATAAGTCAGATGTCTAATATAGTGGTCGCTTGATGCACCTTTAATTATCAATATTTTTTCCAGAAAATTTCACAGCTCACCTCTGTCATGTGACCACTCTACTGTACATACTTACTTTGTTGCCTCTTAAATATACATGCCAACAGTACAAGACTTTCTTCCATTCTAAAACATTATTGCACAAACAGAAGAAAAAGATTGAATTTCTAATTATAAAATTTTATTTTATTGAAATGGAAATATTAAATTTTTTGACGATTATTTTTTTTGTTTTTGACAGTAACTTTATAAATATGACATTATTTTTTATATTAAAATTTTTAAATTTCTATTTCAAATGGTGAAATGAGATTTTTCGTACAATTGATTTTGTTTTCCTGTTCGACAGGTATTTAGCTTAAATATATGACAGTTTTTATATTAATATTTTTTAATTCCTACTTCAAATGGAGAAATTAAAGATTATTATTTAACAATTTGTTTTGTCTTTTTCGACATTGAGTTTTTATGTTAACTCATTTAATTTATATAGTGAGTTTATATAAAGTGAGTGAATTTTATATTTTAGCAATTAATTTTTTTCTTTTTCTACTGTGATTTTATATACACGACAATAATTTTTTTTATTAAAAGTTTGAATTTGTATTTCAATTGAAAACATTAAATTTTACATTTTGACAATGAATTTGTTCGTTGAATGCATATTTAAAATACATTTTATATTAAACGGGTTTTGACATTTATTTTGTGATATTTTAAAAAATCAACAATTATCGATAAAATAAAGATTTTTTCCTGAGAGTGTGATTTATTTAAAATAACAAACGTGCAATCCACACATGAATGTACATCAGCGGTGCCCAAGAAACTTTAAACGCGGGCCAATTTTTTAAAAAACAAACACAAACACTGTGCACTGCAGGTAAACGTGATTTATATAGTGGTTTACATAGATATGATTATATAATTTTTTTTTATTCCTTGATACAAAAAACGAAAATAATTTTGAGGATCAGAGAATAGAGCGGAGATTTCCGTTTTACGGTTATTTTACGGTGAGGCTACCAACCTCACGCAACCCTCCACACTCTCACATCCGGGCTTGGGACCGGCAATGGCGGTGTTACAATTATTATATAATAATAAATTAATCATATAATATTAAATTCATTATATAAAATTCCATTAATTATATAATATTTACTTCATCAAAATTAATTTCTTTGTACATTCATGTGTGGATTACACGTTTGTTATTTTAAATAAATAATTGAAAAATCTCATTGACGATGTGACCCAAATGCAAAATTTTGGCGACAAGAAATTTGCACTTATCAAGGCATAACGTCCATGTTGTTTCAGTAAAATGTGACATTTTTCGAGGCGGCGTAGTCTTTCCTTAACTGTTCTGCTCGGAATGATAACATCATCAAGTTATGCAAGGATTTCGAAATATTTCATCTTTGTTACAATTGTGTTCATCACACTCTGGAATACAGCAGGTGAATTGACCAGACCGAAAGGCATTCTGTTGAACTCGTAGTGCCCTTGCGTGGTGACAAAACTGGTGTATTGTTTTGAGGACTCCTCGATTTAAATCTGATGGCACCCCATTCGTAGATCTAATGATGAAAAAAAATTATTACTAGCAAGTTGCGTGAATTGTTCCTCCGGATTTGTCATTGGAAACGGGGTCTTGACGGTGATAGAATTCAGGCATCGATAATTCACACAAAGTCTGCGTTCTCCATTCTTCTTGTCGACCAACACTACTGGCGATGCATATGCCGAGTCGGACGGACGAACGATATCATTAATTAACAGCTCGTTAACCAGTTTGGTGACAATAGGTATTTTGGCGAAATGTAAGCGGTACGGCTTAATGTTGACAGGGACATTTGAATTTTATTTTATTTCCATTTTTCTTACCGAGCATCTTCCCAGCTCGAAAGTCTTCTCTGCAAAGCTAGAACGGTGCACAGAAAGGACATGACGGAGTTGTCCACGTTCTTGTTGATTCAAGACATTGTTGGTATTTAAATTAGCGACGTCCTCCATCCAACAATTATCGCCTTCGATGATTAATCGAACGCCGTCTCGACAAAAAGCATCCTTACCCAGAAGAACGTTCTCAGACAAAAGGTTGCCGTCTACGATGAGCAGCTCAGTGTTAAAAACTTTACCATCGATTTCGAGAATAGCGTTGAGTTTCTTTGTACACGTATATTTAACACCAGCAAACCCATATAGAGTTGTTGAGCAGCTCACCGCCCCTCCAACGATGTTAGCAAAGAATTTCGCACCAGCGTCCTGCTACTACTAGGGTCAACGAATGCAGAACTAGTTTTGTTGTCAACTTTGATTATCTTCACGAGTTATATAAGTGTTTTTCGTTTTTGGGCAGCCGTTTGGTGACTAGTGTGGTGACAAACATGGCACCTATCCTTGCGCTGAGGCTCTTGAATTGAAGCATTGGCAATTGAAGCATTTTATTTTGTTGGTTTCTTTCGTGTTCACGTTTGTTTATTCTGTTGGTTTGGTATTCAAGAATGGTTGTATTTTTAATTCATTTGGTTTCATAATCGTTAGTGTCTTAATTTTATTATGTGCACAGAAAGCTATAATGTCGCGTAGCAGCTCGTTGCATGTTGCATAATAATTCGAGATTTTCGTTTTTAAGTCCTGCTCGTTACCACCATTTATGATATGGCATGCAATCGCTGAGTCTGGAAGGCCACCTTTCCTGTCCTGAGCCAGCATCCAGTAAAAATATTCTTGTGGATGTTCGTTGTGATTTCTTTTTGTTCGTGACATCGCAATATGAACATCAGCGACATTTTCTACGCTTGGAAAGTCTTGCAACAGTTGCTTTGCGAACTGTGGCCAGGAAAAGAACACTTCCATTTGAGAGTCCACTCAAAATTTGGCTGCACCCTACATTTTTTGTTGTACTCGAAAAAACAGAGATTGGTCGTCCCAGTTGTATGCATTTTTAGCAGCGAAACTCTGGTTACAAATTGCTGGGGTTCAATAAACTGCTCGACGAAGGATTAAAATCTGGAAGCAAGGTAATGATATCTTTCACGTTAACAAATGGATTTGATGCGTTACGCTTTGAATTAATTGTCGCATCCTGAGGCGGTGTCGTTTGCGCAACATACGATTGCTGTGTAGCAGCATATGTATTAGCATCATGTTGCTGTGACGTGGCAATGTGATATTCATTCGCATCATGTTGCGTATGATTTGTGGCGAACGTTGGTTGATACGAAGCAGTATTTAATGGCGAACCATCAAAACTACCCTATAGGAACAAACTAACTTGTTTTTAAAAACAACTAATTAAAAAACTAATTTAAAATAAACTTGTATATGAACTACTTTGCATTATATTAAGGCGGCAACTACTCTGATTTTGACAGCTTTTAATTGCAAATTTTTATTAGGTTACAAGTTTATATATATATTTAACCATGTTATTTCATCAAATATTATTAACTTCAGACCCTTAGTAATAGTTTTCAATTGGTTATTTTAAAGCAATTAAAAAAATAATTTAAATGTAACTAATTTAACAAGTAGTTGAAAATATATGCAGACGACAGTCAATTGGCTTATTAAGCGGACATCACCATACAAAATAAGTTAGTTCGTTCTATGGAAAAAAGTGAGAATTTCAACTAGTTGTGGTTGACAAAAAACTACTTTATCAACTACTTTTAAATTAGTTGATTTTCCTACAGGGTAGGTACAAGCGAAACGCATTGTTGAGCTTGTGTGCGTGGAACATACACAGAATACGGTATGTTAACAGTCGACGAGGACGGGCGTTTGTGTGTGTATTGATAAAGCGACCGTTGCAAGTGAATTTGAAACGGCTGATTATGTCTGTGTGCCAAGGTGTAAAGCTTGTGGCTGTGCACCTGACGACGATGCGCACCCATTTTGTGTGCAAGTGTACCATTTCGTTGGGTTCTGCGGCACAGCAATTGGCGAGAAATACAAGAAATCTGTTGCGCAGGAACCTTCTCGAACACTTTGCGAATTTTCCAGGCCTCCCGCTTGAGTCAAGCTGAGGACAGAATTATGCTGCTGGGACAGTGCCTCCGTTAAATACCGGAGCACACCAACAGCATCCTGCAACCTATTCACGACGGATTCCTGATTTGGAGCGTCTGGTGGATCCTCCCCGGATGAATCACCACTGTGCACTGAATCACTCGATCCGTTGGTGATTTCCGCGACACCAACCGCATGCAAACACGCAATTAATTCTGCCTTTGAACCCGACGTTTGTATTTTCAATTCGAGAAGCTTTTCTTTCAGCTTGACAATCGTACAGCACGATAGCTCCATCCCACTTCTGAAAAATTGTCACAGAATCAATTGGCGAAATGACAATAAATGTTATTTAATTTAGGATGTGGTTTTAACTTTTTATTTTAAATATTTTAATTCAAACAATAAACTTGGAAAAATTTCACATGAGCCAGATATCAGTTTTAATTTGCGATCGAGTACAGACTGACTGTTTCTCGTTATCTGTCGACGAATTGCAGCTTCACACACCACTGCCTTGCTCACATCACAGACTAATATATACAGACATTGCTTCCAGCTGTCACTTTCCAATTTCCACAATCTCGGTGATTTGGCGATTAAGACCAAAGCAGCGGACTGCAAAGCAGCGAAAAACTGCGAGGTTATGTTGCTAGAGTTTGTTGATAGAGTGCTACAAATTGTTGATAGAGCACAGACAAATATATACAGACATTGCTTCCAGCTGTCACTTTCCAATTTCCACAACCTCGGTGATTTGGCGATTAAGACCAAAGCAGCGGACTGCAAAGCAGCGAAAAACTGCGAGGTTATGTTGCTAGAGTTTGTTGATAGAGTGCTACAAATTGTTGATAGAGCACAAGCTATCAATATCAATACTCTCAGCAATGTTGACGAGAAGCATTTTACAGATTTTTTTTTCTTTAGAATTCTGAGCTGACGGCTGCCTTGCTTGTTTACTTTTTTTTGGCTGAATTTTGTTTCTGTTGTCGGCTAGGTTTTTTTTTGCTGCTGTTTGTTTGCCATCTTTTTGTGTGGATTTTGCAAACGTCAAAAATGATATTTTTGCGATTTTGTCTATTTTGAGGATTGAAGTTATAGAAAAATGGCTGTAACTTCTTTATTTCTGGATAGATTCAAGTGCACCCAAAGACAAAATGTTGGCAAATTTTACCATCTTTAAAATGAATAAATTTTTAAATTTGTATTTATTTTTTTACTAAATTTATTTATTTACTTCTATTTCTATGTTCAAACTATGCTAACTTAACTAAGAAAACTATCTAATAAATTGAATTTATTTTTTATGTTACAACTATGCTAACTAAACTAAGAAATCTATGCAAAAAAAGGGCACTTAAGGATTTTTGGAAAAAAAAGCAAGTTGCAACAGCTGTAACTATTTTATCTGATTTTCTTTTTTTTTAATTTTTTGCACAAAATAGCTCGAAACTGTTCTTAGTGTATTTCTTGTTTGCATTTTTAAAAATTTTCATTTTTCGATTTTTGGGAATCATGTGTGGATTGCACGTTTGTTATTTTAAATAAATCACACTCTCAGAAAAAAATCTTTATTTTAACGATAATTGTTGATTTTTTAAAATATCACAAAATAAATGTCAAAACCCGTTTAATATAAAATGTATTTTAAATATGCATTCAACGAACAAATTCATTGTCAAAATGTAAAATTTAATGTTTTCAATTGAAATACAAATTCAAAATTTTAATAAAAAAAATTATTGTCGTGTATATAAAATCACAGTAGAAAAAGAAAAAAATTAATTGCTATTTCTAAAACTATACCTAATACAGACACAAAAAATGGTGCGATTACGTTTAATAATTTGGTCGCTACGAAATTGTTTGCTAGAAGCAAGCCTTTTTGGAAATTTCGAGTTTGAATATTTTTACGAAAAAAATTCCCTAAAATCGAAAAATGAAAATTTTTAAAAATGCAAACAAGAAATGCACTAAGAACAGTTTCGAGCTATTTTGTGCAAAAAATTAAAAAAAAAGAAAATCAGATAAAATAGTTACAGCTGTTGCAATTTGCTTTTTTTTTCCAAAAATCCTTAAGTGCCCTTTTTTTGCATAGATTTCTTAGTTTAGTTAGCATAGTTGTAACATAAAAAATAAATTCAATTTATTAGATAGTTTTCTTAGTTAAGTTAGCATAGTTTGAACATAGAAATAGAAGTAAATAAATAAATTTAGTAAAAAAAAAATACAAATTTAAAAATTTATTCATTTTAAAGATGGTAATTTGCCAACATTTTGTCCTTGGGTGCACTTGAATCTATCCAGAAATAAAGAAGTTACAGCCATTTTTCTATAACTTCAATCCTCAAAATAGACAAAATCGCAAAAATATCATTTTTGACGTTTGCAAAATCCACCC